>CM055894.1:53808326-53873326 GCA_029582155.1 Panopea generosa | reverse complement strand
TATTTCACAACTCAAACTTCCCTCTCCACATTTTATACCTCATGTTTCACTCCCCACACTCGCACTTAATATTTCACAACTCAAACTTCACTCTTCACATTTCACACTTTATGTTTTACTCCCCACGCTCGCACTTCATATTTCACAGTTCACACTTCACTCTTCACATTTTATACTTCATGTTTCACTCTCCACACTCACACTTCATGTTTCACAATTCACACTTTACTCTTCACATTGCATATCTCATGTTTCACTCCACACACTCACACTTCATATTTCACAACTCACATTTACTCTTCACATTGCATACCTCATGTTTCTCTCCACACACTCGCACTTCATATTTCACAACTCACACTTCACTATTCACATTTCATACTTTGTGTTTCATTCTCCACATCGCACATTTCGCACTTCACAATTCATACTTCTTGAAATGTGAAGTGTGAAATGTGAAGTATGAAGTGCGACGTGTGGAATATAAAGTGTGAAATTTTCTAGATTCTACTATTACAACAATGATAGATAAATACATAACTTATTAAAAAAATGGCCGAACTTAATTACAATTTAACGGATAGCGTGTCTATATTTGTTGTAATAATGGAACGGGAGACAATTGTGTTTCTGATGACTTCATTATACAGACACATTTTGTATACTTCTCAAAAATTAGTATCAGACAGGCAGACAAGTTAGTTGGTGAAATGTCGATATTATGGTAATTTACCATTTTGTAATTGATTTAAGCTACATTCACTTTACATCTTTTAAATTATGCTAACCGTACCGCGTGCAATAACTTCACATGCAAATATTATAACTTGTTTTACAATCGAAACAAAATTAATAAGTTAAAAAAGCAACTCACAGCTGTTATCACAACTGGTATTTTTAAATCATAAAGCACCATTAGTGTTAACAGAAAAACAGAATATCGCCTAAGTATGTACTAGGGACATGAAAAAATTATTTCATTAGACTGTTTTTTTCTTTACCTGGCGGTTGCATTCCGTCCTACGAAGGGACAATTTTCCAAGGGATCCCTTGATCATATATTAAAAATACGATAAAAATTCTGAACTACCATTGGAATAACAATATGAACGCGATTCAGACTAGTGTTTAAACCGTGTTCAAATTGCGTGTTTTTTTTTCTAATTTTAAAGTGTAAACTTGTTAAGTGTGTTACTCTACCCCCTTTTGTCTCACCCCCATGGTTATGAAAACCCAGCCAAAACAATATTAAGCTCATCATTGCCGCCTACCCAACCGACCACACTTCTGATGATATCAGTAAAAATGAAAATGTCGTGCATAATCTCCTCATTGCCATATATCTACATACCAAGTTTCATAAAAGTAGTTTTTAGTAACTACTTTTTCATAATCGTTAGATCCAGTTTTTGCGGACGGAAGGGGACAAATCTAAAGTTCCCAAGCCAAATTACATCGGAAGCGGACTAAAAAAGTGTTACCGTTGTTTCGAGATTGCAGACCAGTTGCAAGTTTGTCATTTGAAATGCGATCTGCAAACTGAAACTGTAATGACTAGTTGTCAGTTCTCAACTTAATTGTGTACTGCGAACTTGCAACTGTGTTCCAGGTGCGATCTGGCTAAATATTCAACTTGTCAAAAAAGGCACTGTGCTAATACACATTGTATCCACTATCACCGACATCCCAAAGTATTTTAGCTTCGTATTACGGAGCAGTTTATTTATCATTTACTTAGCTCCGTAATTTAGGGAATATATACTCGTTTTCTGTTTAGTTGTCGGGGTACTTGTATCTGTTCGACACATTAAAACTAACCACTTCATAATTTAATAACTTATATACAATCATGTTTTGAAATGAAACATTGTCCATCATTAAACAATCTGTAACACGCTACACACAATATGTTAAAAAGTAGCAACCATAGTTCTGCACATCTTGCGCTATAAGAGCGAGCGGATCAGTGGTCCAGTGGCCAAGGCCTTGGAATGATAACACTGGGGTCGCAGCTTCGATCCCCCACTCCTCCAACTAAAAAAACACATCAGTCTTTCGAATGGGAGTTATACAAAATTTAAGTTTCTTCACACCAGGCATGTAAAAGAACCAGAGGCGCTAAAAAAAGGGTCTTCTGTATCTCGGCACAATCCTCCAAAAATCTAAAATAACTAATACTCTTCTGGAGGCGTCGCCCATATCGGAAACCGGTGGCGACAATATATAAAATTTCTCAAGCCAACACTAACAAGTGGTCAGTTGTAAACTCAAACCCACAATGCCTACAAACTAAGATTTCTCCTGCACAAATATCTTAATATATGTTTGCTTTGTAACGCACCCAGTAATCCAGTAATCGCTTCTTATGGTTACTCCTGGTTTTATGTTACTTGTCCGTTTATATTTAAACATTGCAGTAAACATGTGTGTTGTAATATCATCAACCTGTGTACTACATTAGCGGTATATACTCAGATACACAATTAACCCCTTTATTCACCAAAATATATGTTAACATATAAAGTTATTAAATTGTATTATAAACATTATTTATATTTAAATATTCCCGTGACAATAACATGGTCAGGCAATAATGCCAATTTAAATTGATCATGTTAAATAATTAAAGAGAAAGATGCATTTTTCGAGATCAGACATGGACGAAGTCGCCGACGGTGTAACATTACATTTTGACACATTGGAAAATGACCAAGCGTGTTAATTTTCAACATTGGAAAAAAGGACACGGGTTCAATTTTCAACATTAAGTTTGACTCTGGTCAATTTTTAACGTTGCAAAATTATACATGCAATGGGGTCGTTTATAATTGGGGCAAACCGTATCTAGAGGGACTGGCCAAATATGATTTGTAAAGCTTTTAATAGTTGCGTTAGAGAAGATGTTGTTAAAAATTATAATATTTTAGGCAACTAAACTGGAAACACACAAAGAAACAGGCACAACCCGAGTCATTGTGTGACTAATGTTTACAGAATATTTCCACTAGGAAAAAGTTCAAACAACTTAAACAAATCACGCTCGGTGTCTTCCTCGATGAAGTATCTTTCTCAGGGACACGACATATAGCCGTGGCGGGGGATCGACCCATCAACCCCCGATCTTGGATCCGATGCTCGACCACTAGCCCGTGCTATAGCGGATATGGTATTGGTTATCTACCCAGAGGGTGCGGATAAGATCACATGTTCGAACCCGATGGTCTCGTATTAACAGCTCAAAGAATTCGATCAACCCAGGAAACGGACTCTCGAGCAATATACAATATTTCACAACCGGGCTGAAATATATCACTAAATATGAGTCACGAATCCAAGATGATACATTGTCGAAATGAGCAACAATATACTTTGGGGATAAATAACTATAAAATACGCATTTAATATCACGTTGTGTATTCTTTGACAATGTACTTGAACTGTCATGTAGGACGGCATTAAAACTTCACCCTATAGAACGCATTCCCGGCACCTGGAAATCAAGATCATATACGAAATTAAACTCCATTATAGCAAGACACATTTAAACATTTAACTTATATCATATTGGTCGGTCCAAACATCTAAAGTAAATGGTTGACATGTTGATAGCAGAAGGACCGTATTGATATTCAGTTTCCTCCTCCAATAAAATTGATTGCCATATATGTTAATTCCCACTAAAATAATTTTTTTGGTGGGAGGATTTCAAATTGGATTGCAAGATAAAAGAGTCTGTAAGTAGATATTTAACCTGCAAATGTCAAATCTTCATCTGACACTGACCTAAATGCCCTTAAAGTATATTCTGTTCTGATTTCTGAATGGAGAAAAAAGGCTACTCATCGTTATAAGAAAACTGAATCATTTGGCCAAGATATCGTTCTATCACATTAAACCTGCTGATAAAGCACCTTTTTACGTCAATGCAATCAAACTTGATGTTAAGTTTCACAAACAGTACACGGTTTGTTATACGTAATTCAGTACATGTTGGTGATTCATCTAAAACTTTATATTCAAATTTAAATAAAGAAGTAATACAGTTTATAGAACAGATCGGATACTAAACACAACTCACCTGTGCTTCTACGCTTGCGTCTCGTGCACGTCCCAGTTACCAAAAACTGCACGCGCAACTTTTTCTCAGAGATGAGGCTGGTGATGTAGTTGATTTTCGATGGATCTTTGGGGGTAGCGTCGGTGAACACGAATACTTGAGAATTTGGCATGGCAACAGTGGACGCTACAAAATAACCGTTACATGTATTTAGTATCTGAAAGGAAACTCGTGACCCGACTCCGTGTCATAACTTCACACTGAAACAGGGATAAGTTGTTCAAAGTACTCAATAAGGTGAAATTTTGCATGTTCAGTATCTTTAATATGCACTGTTTTCATATCAAGAACAATGTGTTATAGAAGTAGAATGGCATTGTATTACGGTTATAAGTAAAGTGAATGTATAGCCAAATCTGTGTAAGCGGTCACCTCTATTAAGCAGCAACTTGTCTTAAGCAGCCACATTTGCTATTTTCCATTTCTATGATTTCATAGCGAATCAACCTGTATTAAGAAACCACCTGTCTTGAAAGGCCACTTTTGTTTCTTTCCTTGACTGGCTGCTTAAGACAGGTTTGACTGTATTATATCTCAAAACGCATAATACGAAAATTCTGTTATGCTAACAGAGCTTTGAACAACAGTAGGGCCCGGGACGCTGTACCACACCTAAACATCCATAGATGACAGAACCTGAACACGTAACTCTAGTTCAATAGAAGTTGAATCTAATTAAGTGTCCCGTTATTACAAAAACAATTAATTAAACCAGTTTGCTAATCAGTACAGAAAAAAAATAATAATCAATTGTAGTTTAGCAAATTCTATTAAGTTATCATTGTTGACAGGCTTAAATTGAATCATTCAAGTTAATTAACCATGTGTAAGTTTAGATTATGGTATCAAGTGTGTATTCATTGGTCCTTTCATGAAGTCTGGTAATATTACTGTCATATTATTTTTGTTTTCAGCTGCCTTTCTTACATATGTGTAATGTTCAAATTCTTGTTTTGTATTTAGAGTATCAATTATGCTAACGTTTACCAAAGGTCTGTTCGGATATGTATGTTTTCAAAATAATTCTACAATTTTTGGAGAAAAAAAATTTCATGGGAAGAAATTAATTGACGATAATAGTAGATTTGCAAAAGTTTATTTTTCATAGTTACGATGTTACTGTTCTTTTATCATATACACATCCATCACTTTCTGCATTACCCTTCTTAACAGTCATCTCGTCACTTCAATGTATCGTATGTAACAATCAACACGTGACCACTATGAAGTCACCACGTGACTACGCACAGAGGCGAAGCTGCCTTAAGGCCGTGTAGCCTATACCTTTCTCCAAAAAACGAAAGAAATAAAAACGCCCAAAAATGCAATAAAAAGTAACAGAGGGATAAACCTAAGGGTTATAATGAAGTGAGAAGTGTTTGATAATGCTGTAAAATAAATTTCTGTGTAGTTTTGCATGTGAACGTACATTTTTCTCAATCATCATATGACCCATGAGCAACAGCTGTAAATATGTCTTGAAATGCACCAGAAGCCACTATTTAAAGTTCATATTTAAAAAATATATATGGAGGAGCATGCCTCCGGGCCCCGCCCATACAATACACTACACTGCCCGTGCCTACACATCTAACTTAAGCCAGCTATGTCCCCGACGCATGCAGCCATGTGATTGCAATGTTCCATGATATATAAGTGACCACGTGACTTCCATGAACCATATAACATGAACTGTAACGTTTTAATCCAGTATTTAATCATATTGATTTTCTTAACTATATGCATGGGCGTTCGTCCCAACTGACCATATAAAGCTTCGATATTTGTTGATTTTTCAGTACACACTATTTTTCTACAAAATTTAGTAAGGATTTGTTCTTTAGCCTCAATATTCCCCTATATTTCTGAACAATAATTTAATGTAGAACCTACAAGGCTATCGAATACATGTAGTTTGAATTTTTCCTTAAACGGTAAGTCAGTTTGATTAAAAACTGAAAATAATACGTAATACGTACCAGCTTGAATTCCTGTAAGTGAGAACTCGGGACAATCGTCCCCACCGTGAACAACAATCTCTCCCAACCATCTCTGGATGTCTTTAGGATCTTTCGTCTTTTGGATGGTTGTCAGGTTGCCTATAGACAAACAATAAATGTGTTTTGTACTAGTCATTTTAAAGGAATTATTTGTATAGTTTAATATCGGGATATAGATCTGCACACCTGTGGCGTTATTTAACTTTCGCTGAAGCAACTGACCAATCAACACGTTCACTGCTATTTGGTGATTAAGTGGTGAGAGCTAGTGTTTTAATGTTATTTTTCGGCAACCATTCACCATTTTAATGGTTGCACAAATTAACTTTGGTAAAACTTCTCTAATAAAGACATCAGATAGCTTACGACTGAAAATTATCTGAAAATGTGTTTGATGAAAGTAAACAGAATCAGAAGTTCAATGGAAGTTTCGATTCGAAATAATAACTTGGAAAACGAAAACAAACAAGATGCTGATTTCGGATAATAATTCAAGATAACAAGTTGGTGATAAAGTCCAACAAAATAATGAGTAACACTATACATGTGGCTCCTAAATTAACACATACACTCATTCTTTTAGACAAATTAGAAATTGATATTACTATTTCAAAGCAAGGAATTATACAGAAGTCCTTGTTTAAAGTAAAATACAATTTTATAAATTGGATGGGGCCTACAAAAACATTGTTGATAGAAAAAAAACAGTTTCGTATCACCCACACTGACTTGGGAATCTACCAACCTGGATCGTTAAACTGGACAAGTATATAGTTGTACGGAGCATTTGCTGTTCCTTGAGTCTCACGTACAATTTCAGCAGTTTTCGTCTGTACGGCTTGAATATCTTTTCCCATGGACCCTGTTGTATCTATCACAAACACAAGCGAATTTCCAGCCCTTAGTTGCAGTATATCTTGGAAGACATCGTCGCCCACTAGTGCTCGGAGTCCGTAAGCTATCGAGTCAATGAAATACATGATTTGTTACTGGTATCGTGTATTAAAAACAGATGCATCGAAACAGCATATCAGTCTAATTCAATGGCACTTGTATTATATTATCAAATGATCAATATGTGTAACAAACTCAGTACCATATATATAACTTTTGTGGCAATACTAATTTGCAATTGGTAGTCGACTATTTGATCATACGAATGACACTGCACTTTGAGTGGGCAGAACTTTCAATACATTCTCCTTGTCTGGTTCTTAAATTGCTACTGTTGCTGCTACTGCTGCTGCTGCAGTTGCTGTTGCTGTTGCTGTTGCTGTTGCTGTTGCTGTTGTTGTTGTTGTTGTTGTTGTTGTTGTTGTTGTTGTTCGATATGAACTTACATAAGACATTTTGCCCAACGGACTGCACGTTCAGTGTCAATTCATTTGCATAAAGAAAATTAAGAATGTGAAAAACAGTACCAAATTGTTCTCATTAATAAAAGACTAATTGCGAATTATTGATATCAATATCAATTTATTGTATACAGTTAGTATCGATTTTATTAAAGAGTGGTCTAATGCGCCGTTTCAACATCACTTGTCTCTCGCCGCTGAGGCCGTGGGTTCGAGCCCAGCTGACAGTATGATAGAGTTTGGCAGTTATTCGTGGGTTTATTCAGCACATGAAAACTATATAAACAGTGGTTCTACCTACCTGTCCCGTTACACATGCTGACTGGTCACATCAACAATGCATAAGTTCCCAATCAATACTAAACAAAGAAATTTAAACATAGATTTAAAAGTAAATGAAAACTGGATCCATTCCATTAAGAATACATACTTGGGTCGGCAAAGAAGAAGTGAGTGTGCTCTATGGCCGCTTCTGCAGCCTTTTCGTGAAGGTGGAAGTGGGGTGAGTAGCCGGGGTCCATGGAATCCTTGTTGATCCCACCAAGGGCTGCTTGTACAGTTGATGACGAATCACGTGGTCCGCCGTGGCTACATTTACCAGTTGTATACATAGCAGGGTTCTCTGTTATCATTGAAATGTAACCACATCGAAATTAGTATTATTAACTTTTTTCACTTCTGGTTCAATGTCAATATACCTGGAACAGTAGTACTCAAACGTTTGTGTCAAATACTCTGATTTCAACATAACAAAATATCTATAACATCACACAAATCCGTGATTTTTATAGCATAAAACGTATTTTTTTACTATATGACATGTTGTCTTTACATAATTACGAGCAGCAAATTAATTGTTGGCCATGTATGTGTCCACGCTTTACCAAGACTTTGTAAATCGGGGGTTATTGGGGTCCCAAGCGTGACAGCGTGAGTAGGCTTTAATTAAGCTGGATGTACGTCCTTGTATCAAGCGCGTACTTCTATATAAAAAAGTAACATTGCTATTTCTATATATCATTTGATCAAAATTAAAATTAATCACACTAAATCACTACCGATAGAAAAAAAAAGTTCCTTAGAAGTGTGTTGGCTCGAACACGGACGGCTGGAAAACCACACCTAGCTTGAACCACTTATCTGATCCCGGCCAATTCCTATTTCGATGTATATACATGTACATGTATGGTATGATGTTAAACAATGCTTGGCCCGAACAACCATAAAGTCCAATTATTTTGTCCACTCCCGTCGAGTTCGGGCCATCGGCGTTCTACTGTATATAACAATCGGTTTTGTTTACATGTAAACATTTCCGTTTTTATGTTAAACTCTATTGAATTTGTTCATTTTCCTACATCTTGAGCTATGATTAGATTGAGAATTGGAATGCAGTCTGCGAGCTATTTGGTCAGCGGTCATTAAGTATATTGACGTTTAAACACATATAATAAAACATAACCACAATACCTTGATGTGTAACAATATTTATACAGATATGTCCATGAAAATAGCGACCGAATAATCGGATAACAGGTAAATAAAAATCGATGTCAATTTGTTATAATTTAAAGGGGTGCAATCAGAACTCTCGCATCAAAAATAGCGATTCCAACAGCACATGTACCTTTAAATTGAACAATTACCAAATGTCCAAGCGTTATTTCTTCGGCTTTTTTGTTTTCAATATGTGTCGGTTACATGTGTCACCGTGTGTACGCAACCCACTAGGAAAAAACGTATGTAAGCGGTTCGGTTAGCTCAGTAGGTAGTACATTCGCCCTGTAAGCGATTTCGAGTCCCGCATTAGCTGCATATTTTTCTCACTGGCGCCCAACGGGGGACAAGATGTATACATATTCCGAGATTAATTTAAGTAATTACACATGTATACGTTCTATACACTATCGATGGGGATATGCATTTACGTGTTTCTGATAAAACTATTTATTAAACATACCGCACTACCTCGCAATATTGATGCACATAATTTGAATTATTTAAACTTTCTTGCAGTTCTAGTAGACAGTAACCACTGGCTCTCAGTAAAATGATTTCAACAGATTTCACCCGTTATACTTATAAACTCAACTCACTCGGAGGCTTGGCAATGTTCTGTCCACCTTTGTAACCACTGGTCAGCAGGTTGCCGGACGCAATCAAGTTGCCCGTACACGTTGTGTGAAATGTCGTTCTGTGAAAATAATGCAAAGTTAATAAAAAATCAACTGATACACGGCAGCCACAGGACATATGTTTTGATCCACGTGAAGTACACTGACCTCGGTCCATTTGCCGAAATCTTCCAATCCATGATATAAAAAGTAATGAGAAAGTATTTAGCGCATGACCGAATTTCAAAAGTAATGTGTTTCGCTGGTGTTGTTCCATCACTCGAAAATGTTTTCTTGATATCTTATATATAAAAATATATAAATATCAACTGTTCAAAAGAAATATTTACAATAAAATGTGTGAAAGGGAAGTAATAAAAGCAGTAGCTGCAACAGGTACCTCGAACAACAGATCTTGTTCTATAGTCTATACACTTACATTCGTACCTCGCTATCACGTATTAGTTTTGTTTTATTTTGAATGGTGCATAACGCCATTTTTCAAGGATTATGATGTATATTATTGACAGAAGAAGATATCAGTGTGAATCTGTAATACAATCGTTGTTCCGCAAGTGTATGCTGAACCTGCCACTTTTGTATTTCAAATATCTTCTGCCGGGCCCGATTAGGTCAGTCGGTAACGCGTCTGACTAACAATTCAGGGGTCGCGAGTTCGAATCCTCGCCCGGCAACAGTCTTCGTAATGATTGATTGATATACGACATTGTGTCTCATTATCATTCATCTCTCATTCGCTGATTCAAGTGGGAAAGTTATCAGTTACTTGCAGAGATTGGATGTGCTCGAGTACTAGTTAAACTTTCAGGAATCCCATGAAACAGTGGTTAGGTTAACTGATCGTCTGTAAGCCATCGATGACATGAAAATGAGGCTAAAAGTTCAATCAATCAATCAATCAATCAAATATCTTCGTCAAAATATTGAGAAGCGTTATCAAAATCTCCGTACGAGATTAACATATAATTAACATGTAATTATGTATTGGTTTTACACACTTGGTCATTATTCTCCTAAATATTCTTTCTAATTCATATCCAAATTTCAAGGAAATTACTTTGATACGTTTTTAGAAAACACATAGAATGACAGGTGTCGGGTTAGTCTTCCGTTTAGTATATAATTGTAAAATGAGATGAAAAAGCATGGATTATAACGGTAACATATACTGCACGGAACAGCTGATCCGCAACCTGTCATTTTATGTACCTGCCATTTCATTTATTTTCTCTAAAAGTATTAATGCAATTTCCTTGAAATATGGACATAAATAAGAAAGAACATTTAGTCTATGCATAAATACACACTTGTCTGTAAATGTCATTTACATAAATATACACTTGTCTGTAAATGTCATTTACATAAATACACACTTGTCTGTAAATGTCATTTACAAACTTAATATCGCTTCTTCATATTTTGACGAAGATATTGGAAATATAAAAATGGCGGGTTAGTTGTTCCGTTCAATATGTCCAACTGTACATAGTTTTACCTGAACATATACAGTATTATATAAAGCGAGACTACAAACATTTATACAAACATAAACCCTCAAATGTAAGTATGGATTGCTTGCTCTTTACCTACCCGCAACTCCTGCATGTGTCAAAGGTGGGTGGTGCTGTTGCCATAATCGGTTGTCCAGTGATGCCTGCAGAGAAATAAAGAAATGATTTAAATACAACATCAGTTTATGATAAAAAACGTATATTATATTGAGAATATAAATACTGACACACATCAAGATCGGATTTATGCTTCGAACCTACATAATTTGGGTTTACAATATTTGACGTGTATATCCTGTCTGTGTTATGATGTGACGACGTGTCTATACTGTCTGTGTTATGATGTGACGACAAGGGTAGAGCGAGGTTGGATTTACCCGTTGCCAGTGGATGGGTTTGTATGTGATGTACTTATCAGGTTTATTTTACGGATTAAGTAGGTATATGTTGTGGTTAATGGGTCCTTTGAATGCTATGTCTTATGTTGGACATATTTTATTAGTATTGACGTTAGTATAATAATAACAATGACTTTATTTTACGAGAAAACTCAGGTCTTAGAAAACTAAGTCCAATCTTCCCTGAGGCCCTCAATAACAAAATTCAACAAGAACAGTGTTTAACATTAATTATATAACAAATGAACATTATATATACATTGTAGTAATTTTCAAAGACTATATAGATTAGTAGTATGTATATAATTGTATTATATGACCTGGTATGCTATGACCTGCTACATTGACGATATTGACTTTTAAACTGTAAAAGATTGATTGATCGTTTAATAAAATCAGGGATGGGATTCCAAATTACAGTTCCTGAATTCTAAGTATTTTAAGTATGCCGTGACATGGATAGGGATATGTTCGTGTATAAGTATGGAAGGGGAACCAATCTGTATCACACTGCTGCGTGGGAGCAGTTCAATGTGTGGATATACAGGAGATTTCCTTGTGATGCTATGAAGGGGATTAACGTGTACTGCTATAGACGAACATGATTCAGTAAAGGAACGGTCCTAAAAGTCAACAGTTTACTAGAGGTGTGTCTGTAGGTCTATATAGAAACAAGATATGAATATCTAGTTCCTTGATAGAAACAATGTATATTCCTTGATAGAAACAATGTATGTTCCTTGATAGAAACAATGTATATTCCTTAATAGAAACAATGTATATTCGTCGTAATTCAGGGGACAGTGTGACGCAAAATAGTGAAAACGTTTACTTTGACAGTGTTTGTTTATGAAACATTCACAAAATATATATTTCTGACAATAATACAACATTTTAGCATACGAATTAATTTCTTTCATTTGTTTCTTTATCCACGCCCATCTTTAATTCTTTAAATTTCAGATTTCTGGCATATTCGCGCTTTTCCTCCACTCTAAGGGCCACAGTCCAATTCCTTAACCAGGAGTCACAGTCAAACTTTAATGGTCTGCTGGAGTAAAGAGGAAAATTCGTAAGCAGACCTATGATTCAGACGTAACTTTTATTTTGTATAGCGTCTGGACTGTTACTCAATTTAGAGCAACGAGACCGGGCCATTACAGCAGGGAAAAAGGCGTGAAATGTTCTGAAATTTAAAGAAAGGATAAACTTCAAGAAATAAGTGATAGAAAACAAATAATATGCTAAAATGCTGTATTATTGTGAGAAATTTGTACATTGTGTCAACGTTTCTAAACATATGATTGAATCAGTGTTCACTACTTCACGCCACGTTTTCTTACACTGTGGCTAATATAAATAGATTCGTGGCATAACGGACATGGTGTGCCCTGTGTGTACGAGAGGAAATCCCCTTACCATGCTTAACATAACATAATTTAAAAGGACGGTTCATGATTCTATCAGATGTTGTAAGATTACGTAATTTTATAGAATATATTTGTCACACAACCTAGTGTTTTATAAAAGGTAGATATAATGTCTATTGATTGTTTGTAAATAGTGTAACACTCTCACCAAGGGGTCTGTAGATCACATTGCCACTCAGTTCTACCCAATTGGTGTTGCTGTAGAACATCTGTAGAAGATGGAGGTACTGGCCGATAACTTCTCGGGCGGCGTCGTAACTAGGGCTCGAACCGTTCAAAATCTGCAGCGCAGTCTCACGTAACAACTGCATCTTGGAATTACCTTTAAAAGGATTTATATGATTTTTTACTAAATGTACAGGTTAAAGGTCAAAAGATATTCATATTTATCAATATTGTCGGATTTTGAACGAGATAATTAAAGGGCGTTTAATTTCTTCACCTTTGTTTCAATTTAAATGTATTTGATAAAATGTACATAATATAAACTAATAAAACACTGTCTCGCATATGCATTTATATGAATCCTGCACCAGATGGGTTTAATAAAATATACATGCTTTAACTTTATCATAAAATAACGGCAGATGTAATAGCAATTAATTGAAAGAAAAAGTATTATTTTCAAAGCTATTATGATCAATCAATCAATCAATCAATCAATCAATCAATCAATCAATCAATCAATCAATCAAGTTTTGCCTATAGCCATTTACAAAGTTTTGCACAAAAAAGAGCAAAGACAATAAACATATTGTAATAAACATAATATAGCATACACAACACATTTAACAATAAATTACATGACTAGTATTCTTGCGAAACAATCATACTTTCAAAGGTATTATTTTCTTATTGCAAGAGCTTCTTGTATTATTTTTTTTTAAATGTTTAACAACATTTTTCCATTTTCAGATGGCATGATAATTGTAATTGCAAGATATGATATATAGAATAATGTGGCTACATACAGAAGTGAACCACCGACAATTTTGACGGTTTTTTTTTTTTTTTGGTTTCTCTCTCTCTCTATCTTTTCTGACAAAAAAATTCAATTCTGTGATCATCTGGCATTGTTTACAAGCATGTATTCTATAACACTGCTTTATTTAACGAAAACGAATTACAAATCGAATTCCTATAAATGTTCAAGCACATATTGACCCCTGACGATAGGAACTGCTGGGTTGTCTCTCCGGGAAAAGTGACAGACCCGGATCCCAACGAGGCATTCTTTTACAATTGAGTCTTCTGTTCTGAAACTTATTGAACATACTGCGATTTGTTTTGCCGGTCACTATCGAATACTCAGTAGTATATTACATACTATTACCTTCCCTTATCTGTTCGCCATTGAAGTGCCACTCTGCCTCATTAAAATGGTCTTGATCGACCTTGTTGTTCTGCTTTACTATGTCGTCAATGGCTTCCTGGAACCTCTTCTCAGACACCTGGCCTGTAACATTCACGTTAGATTTAATAATGTACTATAATGTCCCTTTTACCAATGATCTACACTTAGTAACTTATCGATTGCTTACATAGTTTTATATTGGTATTGCCACGGACAGAGGGTTAGCCCATACATTCTGCTAATCTAAACTTGGAATTATTGTAACACAGAAATAGGTTCTGCTTATTTGAATATGGAGAAATGTTGGGGTTTATTTTTGGTGACTAGTTTTAATACCAACGTGCGTTTTCTTTTAACTCATTCCCATAAATAGTCACATGTGACACGACTATCTATTTAAAGGAAGACCCATTTGAAATGTGCCATATCCAAACATGAACCTAAACTTATGAAAAACGTTTTACATTATATATTATATTATATTCACGTTCTATTAGTTACAAAGTGTTACATTTACGTGATGAGTCAGTTTGTAGTTAATTAGAAACGTTACGGTACCTCCGTAGTAAGCGTCGTACAGTTTCCTGGCGGTAATGTCGGCAATGCCGGTCATACTTCCGGGGGCACAATGGCTCTTGCACGTTTGTACAGGAGTATCTTCAAAAAACTTCGCCACAGCCGCCAGGATGCCCAACTCTGTAATATCCGTGTGGGTGTAGTCGCTGATTGAAATTGCTGAAAATGGATTCGGCAAAAACGAATGCACAACTCCGACATAAGCTATGCATAATGTAAACAAAAATGTTCCCATATTGAAATAAACGAATGTCCTCAGTAAAGCGTTAATAACTGAATAAAATTGTCCTATATAAGGTATCTAAAATAGCGGTGGGTGTGAGATCATCTCAATTCAGATAAGAAAATCATTTGATAATATAATGAAAGAGCTTATCAAAGTGGGGCGTCACTTGACGGAGATAAGGGAACGTCGACATCATTCTGCGAACAGTTTTGTGGGATTAATGGTAAATTAGCACCGTGCCTAAATGGGAGCGTGTACAAAGCGTAGCCTTTTTAGTTTGACTATTTAGCATCATTTAAGTTAAGCCATCGAGGGCAAACAGACGACCAGTTAAACTATCCACTATTTACTGTAATCCTGGAAGGTTAACCAGTACTCAGGCATAACCATCCCCGCAAGAAATAGACAACTTTCTCACTTGAATTAGCTGTGATAGATCAATGGTTGTTAGGTGCAATGTCGCATATTAACCATCACGGAAATTGTGGTCGGGTGCGAATTCGAACTCTTAGAATTCGAACGTCCCCTTGAGCCAAATTACATATCGGATTAAAGGACATATTACAATACTTCGAGAACATGACCAGCTTGACTTTATTAACAAATGGTGTACATCAGCTACTGAACATAAATTATTTTCATATATTTTGTTCAATAGCTGGTATTTTATCTCGTCTCTGTATTGTAGAATTATTCTTAAACTGTGAATAATGTAATCATACGTATTGCCTTTACGCGCACAAAATGACTAAATATTACTTGCTCGTGCGTGTCGACGTGCAGTAAAACACTATTTAATCATTTTTCTTAAATAAATATAATGTTCAAATATTATATCGATAATTAAATCGCCAGACTCCGCTTACTTCACTCATTGATTAATATAAAAGTAATGAAACGGTCGACGAAGAAAACGAAAAATGCCGACCTATTTATTGACGATTTACTGCTGCACGAGGTGTTCATCACGTACGGAATCAAACAATAACTTCGAATTAACATTCCTTTTCACGATTAAATATACTTCATATCACCTGATTAACAAATCGTTAGAACTCATACCGCTGTATGTAATTTTTAAATACTCTTTACTTTCCTGTTGTCATCCGACTTTGTTGGCGAGAAAGAAAAGTCTCGTTATTTGATCCTGCAGAACCCAAGTAGGAAGAAATAGTTCTTCAATTACATACATTTCTGCCTTTTTCTTAGTATTAACACAAAGAAATATTCGAGTTGCAAAACACTCCAAGTTCATGGATAGCACTTTATTCTGGCCTCAGCGACCGTACTACACGTCACTGCTGTTTTCGATATAGTATTTTATTTCACTCGCACCAATTTTAGAGTCGATATGTCTTTCAATAATGAACATAAGGTCCGGAATTGTTCAGAAACTTGCTAAATGAACATAGTGAAAAAAATAGTGACAAATTCAAGACAGCAAGCTATCAATGTGATCTTCAACTACCTCCAAACAGGGCGGGTCATTTTTAACCTCAGGACACCATAAATCTGACAGAACTATCATTTCTAACCAAATATTTTCAAAATCATTTTGGCGATTGATGAGAAATAGATTATATTAAACATTTTACTATTTTTAGTAACGGTAGACATCTTGAATTTTAGACGTGAGAAACATCCATGTTTTGAACCCCTTATGGATATTAAATCCCCTTTAAGGCTCCAGTCTGAACTGTTATGACTTAACAATGTTCCGGACCTATAAATGCTTAAATTAACCCAATATGGAAGAGAGAAAAGATGATTACTGTTTTTCCATAGCATGTCCATGTACAAATCATCGTCCCCTTATAGGCTATAATAAATTAATTGGTAGACTATAATCCAAATTTTTCTTAAAAAGTGGGAGGGCGGAATGATTTTTTTCTTGATTTTTTCTTTGTTTTGTTAATGAAAACAAAAAACGGTCGGGGTGGCATCTAAATTAGGGGACGGGTGGGGATGATAATCTAGCATTTAATTTATTACGGCCTTATAACTATAACCTTTTTGACTTTCTGTAAAATATAACTCAAATAAGAAGGGACGTTGTTGTTGTTTTTTGCTCACACCAAATATAAATAAAATGGGTAAGATTGTTACTTCTAGGTCAAATTCGAAAACCATCCGGTATCCCAAGCGTTGTGGCCCTTGACTTTTTCAAATTGCGAAAATCGAGAGTCCGTTCAAAAACTTGTTTTCATTTTTTACACAAGGTTGGTTAACTTAAGACTGCATCTAATCCATCTATAAATTAACATTACTAATGTCCCTTAAACGTAATATTTTATCCAACATCCACTCAATAATAAACACATATTAACTTGAGTGCACACAAGATTGTTTTTATTTCTATTTCACACGAGTTATGTCTCTTTACTTACCATTTTGGCGGAAATGGCCGAATCCGATTCATGTATACGTATTTATTAACCGGAGTTTTACACCTGTCACTCGTGTTACCCCAGTTCGTCCTACCGAGGTAAAAATGGTTTCCGATCAATTACTTCTGAAGGGGTCTAATGAATTAATTAATATTTTGTGTGTAGCTGTATAATTATAAAAAAAACGGCTCAAGATCAATATTTGTCAACGTCAGTCAAATTTTACAGTAGGTATGACCCTTTTCGACTTAATTTTCGGGGGGGGGGGTTCCAATCAAAGCGGGGGCATTTGTGTTGACAGGTACATTTCTAGCGTAAATGTCAAATTTCGTTTTATTCAATATCTTCTCAATAATTACGCGATCCTTTATATTGGTACACAAGATTCCTCATCATTAGGCATTGCATGGGATTGTATTTCAGGCTACTCGCGTATGGTGTTACACGAGTTATATTTTCTTATTACATTCTTAGCTCACCTAAGCGAAAAGCTCAAAAGAGCTGCGGTGATCGCTTTGCGGCCGTTTCAATTATTGGATGTGTGTGTCTATTCATGACAAAGTTACAGGCCGGATCCGAAATCTCACACAAGACTCTGTGTTGTCAAACAAACTCAGTGTGATCTTGACCTTTGAGAACGGGTGTGGGTCTTACTCGCGACAAGTCAGTCATGTTATGTTGATCATTTGTAACAAGTATTAACAAAGGTTCTACAAAATTCTCCATCCCAGCTAACTGGGTCCGATAAGCTCTGTCAAAACGTCCGAATATCAATCCAGTGGTTGCTAGTTTGAATACCCGCCCGGCCACAATCTCGGTAATGGCCGATATATGGCATTGTGTCTCATTATCTATTATTACCTTGAACCAAATCTCGTTTGCTACTAGATGATGCTTCAGTCAGATCTCAAACTGAATATCCACAAATAGACAAAAATGTAGGAATGTCCTGGTCATGTTCTCAAAGTATTGTAATGTGTCCTCGAGTAAAACTCATAAGTTCCTATAGATATTAGCCCCCAATTTATATAAATTGCAATCCCCTAGTCTGAACATTCTCTTGATTTATGGCACATTATTTGAAAATCTATCAAATGGCTTACAAAATACGGAGTGGACTACATATTTTTCATCTTTCTAGTTCGGATCTGGGTCTTGCATACAAAACAGTCTCTTTGTGATGAACTATTGTGTAGTGTTGCTTCAAATTCTGACTGGTGGTTCAGAAGATGCAATATTGTACACCTTTTTTATACATTCAAACTATGACCCTGGATATTGTGCGCGACAAGTTACACGATTATCGGGAAACGTTTGTTGTAACACGTTATATCTATATTTATTAAGTAGACATGAAACATTGTACCAACTTCCGACTTTGAACATCTAAGTGTGACCTTTTCATCTTAGGACACAATAAATTAATCGCTAGAGTATCATCCCCGCCCACCACCGTAATGTTCATGACCCCCGACCCATTTCTATTTTCTTAAACAAAAAACATCAAAATTTTTAACAAGAGTTGTCAGAGGTCAACAAAGCTCGCCTATGGGATAAAACTCACCACCCATGCAAAGATTGGAGACACACACCGAGACTTAAACGCAAAAGTTTAAACTGGGTGTCTACAGACAACGCAAGTCATGGCAATAGCTCTCCTGGACATTTTGTCCAGGCAAGCTAAAAAGGAAAATAAAAAACAAAATCCTCCGGCCCTCCGTTTTTAAGAAAAATTTGGATGATTATCTAGTAATTAATTTATAATGGCCTTACGGTAAATTTTTATTCTTTTTTTTTATTTCAACATCTGTCCAGCAGTTTACAACACATGGAGCAGACATAAATTGTGAACCCATTTCAGACCATGAACCTTTCAAGATGGTTTCCAAGTACACGCCTAGAGGTCCCGTTCCCTCGTCCTCCCAGAGATTTTTTTCAAATAGAACTGCAAATGAGTAGTTTTAGCAACTGACAGACTTAGGTCACTCAAATTATACAAGTTATCTATTTCCCAAAGCACAAACCTCTTACCCCATACCAATTGCGACTGGATTTATATTTCATTTTAACCATTCAACTCTTATACACCCAACCCAGAAGTTTGATCTTGACCGAGTTATGTCCATGCATGGTGCATTTGTGACATGTTATTTAAGTAAACACATACATTTATGCCATTTTCTGAATCTGTCGAGCACTTTAACACAAGTGTTACCTTGACCTATGGACTTCCACAAGACATTTCTGAATAAAGCATTAAAATTTAAATCAATGGGTAAAATAACTATTGGCTATTCTCAATTTCTGTGAAAATTAGGTTTTAAATGGCAATTTGCCAAGAATGTTCATTTTTACTAACAATTTGAAAATAAGCACTGCATACTAATTTACGGGGTAAAATACTCATTTGAAGAAAAGCTCATCTGGAGTATTGCTCTATGCATGCAAAAGTTTAAACCTGGACAAAATCCGACTGACACATCCAACTGCCATTGTGACAACTATGCCGAGCTCAACAGACCTTGTATATATGTAGTCCAACATACAAAATCAACATTGATGTGAACTTTATAACTGGACTTGCAGTTTCAGAGAATGTGCTCACTGCTGCGAACAGACGACGCGCCATCGCAGAACCACTTCTGGCCTTTGGCCTGTAGAGATAAAAAAAGCCAATGTGGAAATCACAATTCCTCTCTCAGGACTCAAAAGTCATTACTGGGTATTCACAACACACTCAACCTTAGCATGGATTTTTTTACAATGTGAAAAATACTGCAGTATATTTTACTTATCCTGCTCTTCATAACAAGCGAACAATACATCGATGAAATTTTCCTTCTCCGATGTTTCTTCTAAAAGTTTAAACTAGAAATGCGAGTTCAACCTTGTACATCACAGAAAGTTGATGGGACCCAGGCATGTAGATGTTTGTGAATACAGGAGTTGATAAAATAACTCAAACCTCAACAACCAACTGTCGTTTAATGAATACATAAAATGAGAACCAATTTTTTATTTTTTTTATTTGTAATTTACAAAGAATCACTCATCCTCAGCCTTTGTGGCTCTTGTGTAGATCACCTGTGAGCTGTGCTTTGAAATTAGACGGATTAATCCTGAAATAAAGAAAGTCAGCTTGATTAATATTGGACAATATACAATTACATTTACGTCGAGGGCGACATTCATAATGTCGATCCATAAGAATTACTGTTAACAATATCACTGCCACAACCCTCTACAGAATATAAGACTTATTTCATTACACCAGAATTAAGATTTACTGATATAATTATCAATTTCTGATTTATAAATAATATCCATGTGACATTGGAACAAGTTTAAATAAATGTACTTCTACATCATTTTATTGCTTTACACTTTGCAATGAAATAACAAAATTTTAAACTTTTTATATAAGCATTGCAATTTGGGTAAATATAAAATGTAAACTTACTCAAACAAATTAGTACATCGACACAATGACCATCTATGTTAAATCACCAGAAATGCAGACCTAACTCTTTATTGATTATAAAGTTTATCATACCGGACAAGGAACAACATGGAAATAACTTACCTTTATTATAAAGTTCTCGGAGTCCAGCTTTAGCTAAGGAGCCTCGGACCTTCAGTCTTTCAGACACAACAGATGGTGTGATGAGTTTGTAACTAGGTACTTCTTTGTACAGTTTGTCGTAGGTTGCCTTGTCAAAAAGAACCAGATTGTTCAACTTGTCGCGGACTTTTCCCTTGGACCACTTCTGCAAGTTCATACAAGAATCTTGTTAGGCATCAAATAGTTAAGATTTCCTACTTGGCTATCAATCAAAAATATGATGTGTACATAAAGCAGCTAAATGTCTAAAAAAAAATGGTTTTAATATGGATAACTTAACAAATTATTAAATTTTCAAACCCTCCAAAATCCTAACTCCAAAAATCGAAAGCACAAAAATATTGTGACAACCATCACCTCATCATTCCATCTCTCTTTCCAAGATGAAAAAACTCTATAAATATGTATCCAATATGACTGATCAAATTGAAGTCAAAAACGTTATGCAGGAAATCTGTTTTAGTCTAACATGGGCTCATAGGCCAAGTTTGGTAACTACTTTTCAATGTATCATTTTCATTTTTTCATTAAATGTTTAAATAAATATCCTTTATAGCAATACAGCATCATTGTTCGGAGTATATATTGACAATCTTTTTTTATATGCTAATTTCAATATTTCAGAATTTTAAAATTTACCTTTTTTTTGGCCTTGCCACCACCTCCTTCCTTCTTTTTGGCTGGTGTCTTACTACCCTTTGCCCCTGCTTTGGGGTCCTGCTTCTTAGCTCCCTGGAAAAATAAACAACGAGTTAAAGAACCATTTTTAGAGTTTAAGAACTGTTTGACCGTTCTCATATCAAAGACTATCAGACTGAACTACAATGGATGAAGATTGTCATTTATGTGTGTCACATCATGTAATTAATTTACGTTTTCAGGCAGGAAAATTTCGATGCTGAGAAAATCTCATTTGAGAAAACCAATAAATTTTTTTTCAAAATTAAAGAGAATTTTACTAATAAAATGAAATGTTTTGAAATATTTTTGAGAAAGAAAAAAAAATCATAACCAATAGTATTGAACGTTTTCCGACTTTAAGTCACCGAATTAAAATGGCCGTCTGCTCCGACGTCATTTCCTCGATTTGAGGTTGTGTATTTAAGACTGCTATATTTATTTACACGATTGTTTCCCCCCCCCCCCCCCCCCATTTTACATGGTCTCTTAAGAGAATGATATTAATTGAAACATTTTTTAAAGGGAGGTGGAATTATTCGAAGTAGAAATTTTTCTTGAGAAATATCTGAACTCAATTATTGTTTTGAATTCATACGTTAGTATATCGAACAATGGTACTGCGAGGATATACATATATTCAATATACAGTGATATGCAAAAGAATTGAGAAGACAGCTATTTCTAGCTTGTACAAAGTACCTCTTCTATATTGATCTTTGATTTTTAGAAGCAATTGGACAGCTTAAAAATGTGGTTTCAAGGGACCTCATGTAAAATATTCACCAAAATCCTTTACTACAATAGTTGGATAAAATTGTTATAAAATATTCACCAAAATCCTTTACTACAATAGTTGGATAAAATTGTTAATCTTTTTTATTTATATCAAAATTAGCTCCCTTTGAACATTTTTCTATTTCTAAGTATTTTCATAAATTTTGGCATTCCCTGGTAGTGATTACTGTAATTATTATTGTTGATGATGTTTAGTTCAATTGCCATGACAAAGGCAACGTGTTTATGCATAATTTGGATAAACTAGTAAAAATTATTAACCAATCGCGAAATCCCACGACACATAAACCACGTGTACAATGTTCTCCTTGATACCAAGAAAGCAGAACAACAATATCATGTTTTTTTAAGAGAAACAACATTGTATATAATTAATAATGACTAAATGACTTATTTAGAGTGTTAATTGTGCGTATTTTTTTGATTTAAAATTAACATTTTCACTGACCATGTTGCCTTTGGGAGTCCGCGTGAAAAAGAGGCTGTATTTTACCCAGAATTCAATACCTAACAAATTTGGGCTTAGGCAAACAACAAAATAAAATATACATATAGTATATCTATTTTTTAGTTTAGGAGTGTTAACCAGTTCCAGTGTATGTTGCTCATTATGATATGTGATGGATATTATATAGAAAGGAGTTGAATAAATCTCTAAGATTTGCATCTTTAACAAACAAAAGTGTTAACGATATAAGCTACAGGCGCAGCTCGCATGCGCAGTAAACTTTAAAGGAAAATGAATTACGTACTTTCGGTTTAATTTAGGTATGAAAATCCATTTTTGACGAAATAACCAATACGTTCATGTGATTGTGTATAGTTGAGTGGCATTTAAACAGTAAATGTTATAAGTATGTTTATACAGGTCGAGCCTGGACCTCTGGCGCGAACAGCCAGCACTTTATTTCCTGCATTACTCATTTTTAATGCATCTACATGTTATTGGCCCAACAAGTCAATTTCTGATTATTACTGGGAGGCACTGTCAGGGAACAGCAAAGGAAATAGTAAAAAATGAAATATTGTTTAAAAACAACAAAGCTATACATATATTTTCATTTAAAAATAATTTTGCATATTTTGTTGTTTAAGTTCTGTATTGCGCGATTTATAAGGAATATGATGGTATTTTTCTTTTTTGTTGTTCTTATGACTTCACAATTATATGCATTGAATTCCATCAACAAATTTTCTGGGGTATTGGAGAATTTGGGGACTTAGTAATAATTGATAGGTACACCAGGTCTGCAAAATACTCGACTTTTGAGTGTGCCTGGCAAATCTTTTATGTAAGTAAAAAAGAAGCAATGGCCAAGTACCGAACCTTGGAGTACAACAGACATGATTGGGTGGACTCTGACATGTGACCCTTTACAACTATTGTTTGAGTTCTATTTGTAAAAATTTACTTATCCATGTGACTGATTTAGTGTTTATTCCTAGATTTAAAAGTTTTTAGTTTAGGAGATTGTGATCAACTTTATCAAATACTTTACTGAAGTCTGTTACTATGATGTCAGTTTGTTTTGCAGACTCTAAATTATCAAAGATTTTTTTGGGTAAAGCCTATTATTGTTATACTTTAATGGTTGAAGTGTCTGGTACAATTTCTCAATTGCTGAATAATCAGCAGTGTACAGTCAGTGGGTTCTGATTTCAAGCTTGTGTTTGGTTGTATACTTTCCTTCTGTTTTGTTTTCTTTTTTTCTTTTACACAGTGTAAATATCAAATTATAAAACATGACGGTGAAGAGCAATGAATGATTCTGGTATGGTCTTGTTTAGCAGCTGGGTTCGCCAAGAGAACCCTGCTGGTCTATTGGACTGTTACAGGTGTCAGATTTTTGCATCTCGTATCTGGTGGCACCATACCACATTGAATGACTATTAGATAACTCTGTTGCAGATAACTTGTGTACTGACAGGAGATGCATAAGTGTTTTTAGTGGCAGCCCCTGTTGTAAAATCACAGTAAAACATGTAGCATACAATAAAAAATCTAGCAGATCTTTTTCACTTCCAAAGATACTTCCCATGGCTTGTATCTTCATAGATATGGGTGGAGGTATCCAAGTAATTTAGTATATATTTTATTTTCACAATTTTCACTGAAATGGGTGCCCTGTTTTTAAACATTCAGGAAAGCTAAGATGGGGTCTATCACACTTCTGAAGATGAACATAATTATTATAGTTGCTGATATATGACATATAAACTTGTTTTTAATTACAGAAAACGTCAAACATGACAGACACTTTTCAAGAAATTTGCTGGGGTATGATTCAAGGATTCCGTGATGCAATCCTTGGTTCTATAAAAGTATTTAAAATGGACACAGATTCCACTTCAGAATCAGAAACAAAGACTGAAGAACCTATGACAACTTTAGCTAGAAGAAGAGCTGAGAAACAAAAGCAAACTAAAACAGTCACAAAAAAAGAAAGGCATGTATTTTGTTCAATTCAACCCAAGATTTTTACAAAAAGAGTGCATTGAAAATGTTAATTTGTTTCAGTATAAGCTCATTTGATAATAAAACCTAAATTCATTAAATTGATCCAAGCATTAGTAAAAAATAATGAATGCCTAAAGTAAAGGTTGCTGTTTTTTATCTATAGGTAAAGCTGACATGCTTTTCAACACCATTTCAAATAAAGTCAGCATCATTTACTCTAAAACAATTCAAAACTTTTATTTCTAATAGGCCATAATGAATTAATTGCTAGAATTTTATCCCCGCCAGCTCCTTGTTGTTGTTTTTTTTACAAGGAACCGAATATTTGCTAAATCGGCCCTGCATTTTACATCTCTTGATTTTTTAAAGGATTTTCTTTCATTCCATGATGATTATTTTTATATTAAAATATATCAGAAAAAATCCATCCCTAATTTGGAATAAATTTAGACGAAAATCTAGGAATTAATTGATTGGACCAGGTCATAGGGAAAATGTATTCAATTGTAATTTCTTATTTTTTAGTGAGCCCAAAGTTTTAAACAGAATATTTCTTTGCTGTGCTTGGAATGGAGGAGTTTTCTGGGTAATTTATATTCATTTTAAATAATGATACATATAATAGCATATGTGGCTTTGTCAATCAGTATAATGATAATGGCCTCTCTCTCTCTGTCTATATATATATGGAGATAATTATTTGTGAACAACCAGACATAAATGTACAGACCAGACTACGACAAGCGCACCTAGCTACAATGCAAATCATAGACACAATATCAAGGCATGTACCAAACAAACAGATTTGGTGTCAGCCATGACTTACATACGATGGTTTTACATGCAACACATCTGGACTGGATGGACATTTATAGATAATATATAGAAGTAAAAGTAGATGGATTGTTTATTATTGTGTCACCCCTTTTGAAAGGGCGAGACACCATTATGTTGTACACAGTTACTTCCCTAAAGCTATCCTTGCAGGGTATCAGGCTGTTAGATGTTATGTACCCTCAATTTAACTGCTTGGTGAGCAACTGGCCACATCAGAAAAAAAACAAGTGCTTCCACTAGGATTTGAACTAATGGAAGCAATAATGAACTTTATTTATTAAAAAAACTGGTATTTGTTTATACCTTTACACATTTAGCATTACACATTATACATATGAACATTTAGGTTACTTGAAATTTTAGCAATCAAATGTTCGGTTAAGCCATGTTTTTTATAGCATTCAACATTTACATAAAAATATCATTTAGCATATTGCCTTTTTATTTAAGTGTTTCATTCTCCAGATGGTTAATATACAACATTGCATCTCATTGTCATTCTTCTCTCACCTCTGATTCAAGCCGGAAAGTTATCAGTTACTTGAGGAGACAGGTGTGCTTGAGTACTGATTAACCTTCCAGGATTTCAGGAAAGAGTGGCCAGTTAGGTTAACTGATCGTCTGTTAGCCATCGATGGTATGAAAATTAAGCTTACTATTCAAACAAATCAAATTATATCTATTGGTAGTATAAAACCAGTACTAAATCATTTATGATTGTAAACACAGTTTTTCTCTGCCAAATGTGATTAACATTTCATTTAATTCAATTTTTATATGATCTTAAAAGTTAGGTACAGTCATATTGTAAGTTAATCTGTTAAAATAGTAAATTGTTATCTATTCTGACCAAAAATCATATCGTTAATAATGATATTGTAATATCTTTTACAGCTGAGCATTATTTTGTTCAACTATCTGCTGCTTCCAGGTTTAAAATGGATGACATCTCTCATATCAGGTACTTACACTTTTTGTCTATATAAAATGTTTCAGAGTGGGATGAAGGGCCAAAGATGTCCCAGTGGCAAAGTACCGATAATCTGTTTTAAAGTGAGATTTCAAAATCACTATTGAACTTTTTTATCTCATGAAATGTGATCTTCTACCAACAAAACGTGTAACCAACCTAAATGACCTATTATATAATGTGTCTGTTCTCTTGTTAAACACGGTCAATCATACATAAAAAATTTTGTGTCCCCGCCAATGGAAGAATGGTGACTGGGACGTTAAATGTTACTCCTGTCTGTCAAATAAAAAGTTATAAAAACAAGTTCTGAAGGGGTCTTTATACTTAATTGATATTTTGTGTGTACCTGTATAACTACATTACAGTCAAACCTGTGTAAGTGGCCACCTCTATTAAGCAGCCATCTGTCTTAAGCAACCATATTTTCTATTTCTCATTTCTATGCTTTCAGAGTAAATTAACCTGTATTAAGCAACAACCTGTCTTAAAAGGCCAATTTTACTCCTTCCCTTGACTGGCTGTTTAAGACAGGTTCAACTGTATTATTATAAAATACAGGTCAAGCACTATATTTATCAATGTAGGTAAAATTTTACAGGAGTCATGGCCTCTTTTTTACTTAATTTTTCGGTAAAAATTTGGTTTCCTATCAACAGCGGGGCATTCGTGTATATATCTTACTTGCATTTGCAATTGAACTTTATATAAAGAAATAAAATGTTACCATCCAGTTTGAATATCAAATGGTTTTGAGAGTTGGTAGAGATATACTTGATTAGGCAATTAGCTTGACAATATCAGACTCTTTGTTACCATTTTGTATATGTAAAAGAAAATTGATACATTTTATATTATGTGTGTTTCAGGATCTTCAGAGATGGCCCTTATCTGGGGTTGGATGGGCCCCATGTTGTCATGGACCTTTAATGCTCTGTGGATCCTACCTCTGTTTGTCCTCAGCAAGATTGTCAATTGTTTCTGGTTTGCTGTAAGTGTATACAGATGATTGTAGTATTGGTAATTAGAGAAGCTCGGTGGTAAATTTACTATTTAGGTAAAACACACCGTGTTAAATATTTAAACTCAAATTAAAATCAACTGAAGAAGTTTACTTGTATGCAACAATTGTATAAATTTTAACATTATGTTGTGTATATTCTTCAAGGACAGTATTTTTTTGCTTTTCTTGCTTCATACAAAACAAGATTTTCAGTAAAATTAAAGTTGGGAATTTGCTTGAAAGTTAAATCCTTTAGAAAGGGAAGGCCTTTCAAGGGAATATATTTCTTAAATATTCTGTCATCTTTGAAAGCTTAACTTTTTGTTGAAAGTACCTTATGACAAGTTATCATATTGCACATTTGTGATAAAGCATTACATATTATTTTTTTAGGATATAGCTGATGCTGCATACCGGAAGTCCCGTGGGCGGCCCCAGTTACCCAACATCAGTGTGTTCATCGCAGATATGTTATTCAGTCTTCTTAATACAGATATTTTTTCTCCTTCAAGTATGTTTACTTTTAATATTACTTTCATTATAAGTTTGCATATTACTTCCATTATTACTTTCATTATTACTTCCATTATTACTTTCATTATTATTATCCATGTGACGTCCAATTATTAATTTCAATATTACTTTCATATTGCTTCCATTATAACTTCCATTATGAATTCCATTATTACTTTCATTATTACTATCCATGTTACTTCCAATTATTAATTTCAATATTAATTTCATTTTGCTTCCATTATAACTTCCATTATTACTTTCATTATTACTATCCATGTTACTTCCAATTATTAATTTCAATATTACATTATTACTTCCATTATAACTTCCATTATTACTTCCATTATTACTATCCATGATACTTCCAATTATTAATTTCAGTATTACTTTCATTATTGCTTCCATTATAACTTCCATTATTACTTCCATTATTACTATCCATGTTACTTCCAATTATTAATTTCAGTATTACTTTCATTATTGCTTCCATTATAACTTCCATTATTACTACCATTATTATTTTCATTATTACTATCCATGTTACTTCCAATTATTAATTTCAATATTACTTTCATTATTGCTTCCGTTATTACTTCTATTATTACTTCCATTATTACTTTCATTATTACTATCCATTTTACTGCCAATTATTAATTTCAATATTAACTTTTATAATTGCTTCCATTATTACTTCCATTATTACTTTCATTATTACTATCCATGTTACTTCCAATTATTAATTTCAATATTACTTTCAGTATTACTTCCAGTATTACTTTGATTATTGCTTCCATTATTACTTCCATTATTACTTTCATTATGATTTACATGTACATTGTAATTTCATTTGAAAGAATATCATAAATATTTGGCTGTCAGATTCTGTAGAAGTGCAGTAGATTGTTTGCTCACACCAGAGCTCTCAACTCAACCATATGACCTCTCAAAACCAGGAAATGGACTCAAGAGCGATTCAAATATGCTCTGGGTCTTCCTTGGCCGAGTGGTCTAATGCGCCGTCTCAAGATCACTTACCTTTCACCGCTAAAGTTTATATCCCATTGTAAGTGTGATTTATTGGTTGCCATATCCGACAAACTAGGTTGGTCCCACTTTACTGGTTTTCAACCACATCAGAACCATGTGATGCCATAGAGGCTATTTGTTAGAGTTTTACAACATGTTGGACAAAGTTAGAGATTAATTTAAGTGTAAGATGTGCCATAAAACATTCATTCATTTGTAAGATAAAGCCAAAGAAGTACTGTTTGTATATATAAAGATCATTAGTTATTGCTTCTGCATCCCAAAAATTTAAGTTACTGTCTATAAGACAGATTATGGTTCTGTGATTCATGTTATTGCTGCCAAAGGTGATTGTTTGCTCTGAAAATGGGTAAAAGTAATGGTTAAATTTGTTATTCTGGATGTGTCTTACAGATGAGATGATTTGTAATGATCTTTAAATAGATAAAGAATGTCCAAAATTATAGAATTTGAATTTGTTTCTGTTTTTGTGTCAAATGAATGAAAGAATCATGATATGAATACAAGTCATTAATTAAAAAAATTTGCAATTTTGATCACCCATTTTCAGACCAAACAATGAGTCAATCACCTTTGATTATTGCTGTTTGATTTAGTAAAGTTGTATGTTCCTAGACTTTAATGTCTTTGAAACAGACTTTCTGTATATAATCATGAGTGTAGACAAGGGTGTGGCACTTGCCACACCAATAATTAATATAATAATTTCAGAAGTTTTATTATTTTAGCTAATATCAATACTTTTTTACATTTAATTTGTATGCTGCACCATTAACTTCCCATCCCTTCTTGTCTTATAATTATCTTAAATTCGGATGATGATGGTATTTGTCAATGTTGATTCGTTTTCACTGCTCATTTCACAAGTCTACAAAATTACAAGTTTTGTAAAATACTTAGCTGCACCAATATCAAATTTGTGTGTACACGACTGTAGATTCAACATTGAATACATGTATGTTTGTCTTGTAGGGTACAGCGGCCAGTTTCCTGCCACTGCCAGCTGTTGGGGAGATCATCAGTGTTGTTCACATGAGTCTTCTGTATTCACTCTACTCATTTGAATATAAATGGATTAATATGGGTATGTCCCCCACTGGTCCTCTAGCATTGCGTATTGAAGTGTCTAGGGTTAAGGGTTATTAATTTTTTTGATGGTTTAAAAAATTATGTGGCTGTATCTAGACATTTAATATATGCTTTTATGTGAATAAAATCTGTAATCAACTCGGCACAACGCAGCTGCTGAAATATTCTTTTGTTAGTACATCCCTTCAAAATATTGTCCGGAACATTTCACATATACTGTAATGCCCAGGATTACCGAATTCGGTTTATGGATACATCTAGAGGGAATGTGGTGTGTGATGATCAAAACTTGGACAATGTCACTTATATACTGGCCTCTGGTCTACATGTAAGAGAAACTTGTATGAAGCATATTATACTGCGAGATGTTAGATCTCAATATTCCAGTAGAGGAATACCTAGTTATGTATAGACCATGTTATATTGTGTATACACACATTTGGTTAATAACGATGATGGGACAAGTGTTAAGCATAGGTCCTCGCACTGTTGCACTGAACATATTTGATAATACAACACTTGACTACACAACTATACAGATGTTTTTAATAAAGCAATTCCATCAATAAAAAATATAGTATGGTGTATCACTTCTAGTCTGATGTGGAGGTTGTATGAAAATTGAACAAGCATTGGAAAGTTATAATCATTTATTTCATTATTTTAAAACAAAATTCATGAATATTCAATATTTTGAGGAGCAACTTTTGCAAATGCTTGCTTGTCCTAGCCTCTTTGTTGATTGGAGCATGGGACTGGACTGGGATATTTACCCATTTCTCTGTTGGAGTCTGAGGTAGATATATTGCGTCTTTCTTCAACTCCATATTAGCGGTTTTCAGATAATATTAGATTGGGTCATCGTTAAAAAAAATGTTTGTTTGCTACGCCTTGGCCCAGTATTACTCATGTAGCTTTTTTTTTTTTGTTGTCAAAATATTATTTTATATTTTTATTTAATCGTCATTCCTGGAATATGCTAGACAGTTTTCATGACCAGTCAGCACAGAAACCAGATGGGGATTCAAACTGATGACCCCCTGGATTGAGTCAGATGTGTTACTGAACTGGCCTGGCTTGGAAAATTAACTATGACCATGATGAATGTCACCTCTAAAATAATTCTAGCACACCAGTGCCTATTGGTGAGCTATTAGATATTTAGTGTAGTTCATATTTAGTTATTTTAGCTCATTTGCAAAACAAGTTCAGAACTCATATGAACTGCTCTCCGAGTCTGTTTCCTGGGTACATGTAGTAGAGTATTGTTTTTTGAGAGGTAAGGCCATTATAAATTAATTGCTAAATTATCATCCAAATTTTTCTTAAAAACAGGTTAGGCGGGAGGATTTAATTTTTATTTCTAATTTTGAAATGTTTTTTTAATAAAAATTCTTTTTTTTATATGAAAATAAAAAGGGTAGGCGTGGCATGAAAATTAGGGGACGGGCGGGGATGATAATCTAGCAATTTATTTATTATAGCCTTATCAGGTTGAGCTGGGCATAGAATCCGCAACCACTAGCATGAGCAACCAACAATTTCCTGCTGCACTACCACTCAACATTCTCTTAAGATATTTGGAGCAGAATAACAGTTAATATAATAGTTTTATTTATTTATTACCTTACTTTTATGTCATTTTTTTCACCTTGTTTTAGGTTGGGAGATAAACAGACGGCTATCTCATATAGAATCCAGGTGGCCATATTTCTTTGGTTTTGGACTACCAATGGCAGTTCTCACAGCCTTACCATCATCTTTAATTGTTAGGTAATGTATTTATCTTAATGATATATATAAGTTAAAAAAAAATGCAATTAAGCCTATATTTCATTTTGTAAAAAAAACCCATTAACTCTTAATGTCTTACATGCATTTCAATGCAGTCCACATGTACGCAGCTTACTTGTTCACTATTGATGACTTAGATTTATAAAACATCTTGACTTCAGTATGCAATCAAGCATGAAAATTATTATTACCGAGCAGCCATGCTTGTTTAACTCGTTGGTAGCGCGTCTGACTACTAATCCAGGGATCATGTCGAGTCCCCGCCAGGTCACAGTCTCCATGATGGTTTATATACAATATTGAAATGACAATGAGATCCAATTTATATATCACATCGCACATTGCATCCCATTGTCATCTCTCACTGGTGACTCGAGTGGAGATTATTATCAGTTACTTTCGGAGATTGGTGTGCTCAAGTACTGGTTAACCTTCTAGGGTCCCCAGAAAGAGTGGTTAACTGATTGTTTGTTATCCCTTGAAGACATAAAAATGACACTTATCATATTTAAACAATATCCAAACTGAACAGTTTAATTTGACTTGATTATTTGATTGCTTAAGCTTTGTCTTCCACTTCAAACTTTTATCAACTAATGACAAAATTTGTGTTGCTATTGGTAAATACAGCAAATTTAAAGTATTTAAATATTTATTTTTTCAGTGGGTGTGTTTTTTCAATACTATTTCCTGTTTTCCTTATCAGTGCTAATGAAGCTGATGATTTGCACCAAACATGGTAAGTGTCAATTCCGAAATTTGCTACTGAATCAAATTATTTCCCCAGGAGTTTATGCATGTTTGAACCTTGCTGAATAGTGCACACCTCAATTCACTTGCGCATGATCCAGTGGTAGAGCATTGAACCCATGATCGGAGGGTTATGGGTTTGATCCTCTTCCACAGCTGTGTGTGGTGTCTCTGAGCAAGACACTTTTCCGCTTATGCTTAGTACTGGTTCTTCCCAGGAAGTAAATTTTATAAGTTTAAACTAAACAGAATAAATTCCAACAAGTAAACATGAAACAAAATTTGTTCTCTTTTTTAATAAACGAATGAATTTGGGTTTAATGAACAAAATATATACATTAGGCTCATTCCAGTAATAAAGAAAAGACTACAAATATTATTTAGAATAATTTTTTTTCCAAATTCTATACATGCATTTAAATTAGATTTCCTCCTTTATATGTCTCATTTCCGAATTGCGCCCATTTTTAGCTCTACTGGCCAAAGGCCAGAAGTGCTTATGCGATGGCGCGTTGTCTGTTGTCCGTCGTCTGTCGTTTGTCGTCTAATGTCTGTCGTCTGTTAGCAGCACTTTCTCTGAAACCACTAGGCCAATTAAACTGAAACTTCACATGGCTGTTTCTATTGCATAGGAGACTATACAGAAGATTTTTTTTTTTTCGATCTGAAATTCAAGATGGCTGCCATTACTAAAAATAGTCCAAAACATAAAAAATCTTCTTCTCAGGAACGGCCCAACAGTTTTTCAAAATGTTTATGTAGTAATGATGACCAACTATAGTTTTGTTAGATTTGTTCAAATGGTGTCCCTAGAGTTAAATATGACCCCGCCCCGAGGGTTCAATTAGGGGACACATGTCATTATAATATTTTTTTATTTTTTTTTTAAAATGGAAATGATTTTGCCTATATCTCCACAGAAGCATTGTTTGGTGAAGGAGGTTCAGATTTTTAAAAAATGAATGGGTTCCACTGTCTTCAGGGATCAGGAAGGGGCCCCAAAAGGGTAAAAATTGGGAATTACTAAATTCATTTTCTTAAGAACCTGTATGTCAGATTTGTTCATATTTGGCATAAATTATCCCTATGTGTAGGGGTTTGATTGCAGATAAGAATTTAGGGGCTAAAATTTATAGGGGCCCTGTAAGGGGACTTAGAATTTTACATAGGGATACTGTGGGAAAACAGAAAATTCTCTTCTTTTTTTTCCATTTATTCTGAAACCACTAGGCCAATTAAACTGAAACTTCACATGGATGTTTCTATTGCATAGGAGACTATACAAAAGATTTATTTTTTCTATCTAAAATTCAAGATGGCCACCATTACTAAAAATAGTCCAAAACTTAAAATATCTTCTTCTCATGAACGGTCTAACAGATTTTCAAAATGTTTATGTAGTAATGATGACCAACTATAGTTTTGTTAGATTTGTTCAAATGGTGTCCCTAGAGTTAAAAATGACCCCGCCCTGATGTTTCTATTGCATAGTAGAATTTCAAAAAGTGCTATGGCCACTATGAGTCAGTAGAGCGTCCTCAGGCCCTCTTGGGCCTCTTGTTTGTGAATGTGTCACAATTCTTGGCTAAAAAAGCTCTTTCTTGCTGCAGATGTGTAGAGCATACATGTAGGCTGGTTTACTATAATAAAACGTTACTGGTGTAAAAAAGTGACTTTTATTGGATTTTAACATATGGGTGCATTTGATGGCATTTGAGGACTACTTTTTCAAAAAAAACTAGAGGTGTCACTGCACTTTCTTTAAAGAAAAACACAAGCTGGTCAACACACAAGTTATTGTGCATTTTTATGAGCTATGGAAAAAAATTACTTTAAAAACTTCACTGTGCAGATTTTTGTTTACTGTTAGCTGAGTTGTAAGACTCAAATCCCCACTCAGCCATACTCTCTCTGATAATTGATATACGATATTGTTTCTCATTATCATTCGTCTTTTACTGCTGATTCAAGTGGGAAATTTATTCAGTTATTTGTGGAGATGGCTGTGATGTAGTACTGGTTAATCTTCAAAGATCGCAAGAACAAATGATTAGATTAACTGATTGTTAGCCCTTGATGGCATAAAAATGTTGTATACATGTACATTTTATTTTTGTTTCAATTTTCAGTCATTATCCATTGAAGCTGTTCGCCCCAGTGGTTACGTTAACAAATTCTCTGTTTTATCATTCTGTCACCAAGAAGCATCGTGCGTCACCCAACACATCAGACAGCAAGCCTCAGACGCCTTCCAAACAGACACGGAGACAGGAAAACGTCACTTTCAGATGACAAAATAAAAATGCATAATACTATCATATAGTAAAACCTAATAGTCAGCTGTTTAAAGCTGCCATGTTTTGTTTTTATCATATCATCATGGCATAATTCAACCTTTCTGATGCAGCCAGTATAGTGACAGTATAATTATTTTTCCCTATAAACAGTATAATTATTTCTCCCTATCAACAGTATAGTTATTTCTCCCTATACAGAGTATAATTATTTCTCCCTATCAACAGTATAATTATTTCTCCCTATGCACAGTATAATTATTTCTCCCTATCAACAGTATAATTATTTCTCCCTATAGACAGTATGATTATTTCTCACTGTTATGACCTTTAAAGACAAGTTGATACATACACCATCAAGATAATTCTGTATTCCAGTTACCCAAGTTCCAAATAGTTTGTTATTGGAAACATTTTCAATGTAAGTCAATGTTCTGTACATACATCATTCATTCTCACAAATGTAACACGTGCCAAACTTTAGAAATATTTTATATAACCTTGCATTCTAATTATGAAACAGTATAAATTGTCTTTAATACCTCAATTAAGCAACCACCAGTTTTTATGCCTCCGCCTTTTGAAGAATGGTGAAAGGAGTATAAAATTTCAACCCAGTCGGTCTGTTCATCAATCTGAGGTAAAAAATTGGTTTCCGATCGATTATTTCTATGTATTTAATTAATATTTGGTGTGTAGTTGTATAATTTAATCAATATAGATCGAGTTTGATATTTATCAACATCAGTCAAATTAACAGGAGTTATGACCCCTTTTTCGACTGGTGTACCCTCTTTCAGTGTACAGTGTCAAAAAGGACAGTCAAATCTGTGCAGGCTGTTGTACCCTCTGTCAGTGCACAGTGTCAGAAAGGACAGTCTAGTCTGTGCAGACTGGTGTACCCTCTGTCAGCGCATTGTCAGAAAGGACAGTCTAGTCTGTGCAGACTGTTGTACCCTCTGTCAGTGCACATTGTCAGAAAGGACAATCTAGTCTGTGCAGACTGGTGTACCCTCTGTCAGCGCATTGTCAGAAAGGATAGTCTAGTCTGTGCGGACTGGTGTACCTTCTATCAGTGCACATTGTCAGAAAGGACAGTCTAGTCTGTGCAGACTGGTGTACTCTCTGTCAGTGCACAGTGCCAGAAAGGACAGTTATGCAGACTGGTGTACCCTCTGTCAGTGTACAGTGTCAGAAAAGACAGTCTAGTCTGTGCAGACTGGTGTACCCTCTGTCGTTGCACAGTGTCAGAAAGGACAGTCTAGTCTGTGCAGACTAGTGTACCCTCTATCAGTGCAAAGTGTCAGAAAGAACAGCCCAGTCTGTGCAGACTGGTGTACCCTCTGTCGGTGCACATTGTCAGAAAGGACAGTCTAGTCTGTGCAGACTGGTGTACCCTCTATCAGTGCACAGTGTCAGAAAGAAAAGCCAAGTCTGTGCAGACTGGTGTTCCCTCTATCAGTGCACAGTGTCAGAAAGGACAGGTTAATCTGTGCAGACTGGTGTACTCTCTGTTGGTGCAGCATCAGAAAAGACGGTCTAGTTTATGCAGACTGGTGTACCCTCTGTCAGTTCACAGTGCCAGAAAGGACATTCTTGTCTGTGCAGACTGGTGTACTCTCTGTCAGTGCACGGTGCCAGAAAGGACAGTCTGTGCAGACTGGTGTACCCTCTCTCCGTGCACAGTGCCAGAAAGGACAGTCTAGTCTGTGCAGACTAGTGAACCCTCTGTCAGTGCAAAGTGTCAGATAGAACAGCCCAGTCTGTGCAGACTGGTGTACCCTCTGTCGTTGCACAGTGCCAGAAAGGACAGTCTAGTCTGTGCAGACTGGTGTACTCTCTGTCAGTGCACAGTGCCAGAAAGGACAGTCTAGTCTGTGCAGACTAGTGTACCCTCTCTCCGTGCACAGTGCCAGAAAGGACAGTCTAGTCTGTGCAGACTGGTGTACCCTCTGTCAGTGCACATTGTCAGAAAGGGCAGTCTAGTCTGTGCAGACTAGTGAACCCTCTATCAGTGCAAAGTGTCAGAAAGAACAGCCCAGTCTGTGCATGACTAGTGAACCCACTATCAGTGCAAAGTGTCAGAAAGAACAGCCCAGTCTGTGCAGACTGGTGTACCCTCTGTCGGTGCACAGTGTCAGAAAGAACAGCCTAGTCTGTGCAGACTGGTGTACCCTCTATCAGTGCACAGTGTCAGAAATGAACAGCCTAGTCTGCGCAGACTGATGTACCCTCTATCAGTGCACTGTGCAGATTGGTGTACCTTCTATCATTGCACTGTGCAGACTGGTGTACCCTCTATCAGTGCACTGTACAGACTGGTGTACCCTCTATCAGTGCACAGACCTGATCAAGTTGATGAGCTTCACCAGAATTTTTAACAGCTGTTTTTATTATAGCACGCGTAAAACACAAATGTTAAATTCCCAAACGCCAGCAGTTCTTAATTATTTCATCAAAATGTACTTTTGACTGCTTCAGTGGGTAGCGGTCTTTAGAAATCATGGCACTGTTAACTGCTCTAGCTGGTGACCTTATTTAAACTGTAACATGTTTACAAATAAATTTGGATCTCCAGTATAGAAATGGTATATTGTACAAAATGAACCTAAAAATTATTTATAATCGTACTATATTATAGTAAATATTCTGTTCAGTATACTAATTAAATATTACATTCTAATGAGGGTGACAGTAATAATGTCAACCTCAGCTTAGTCTTGGTTAACAGTAATTCCCTCAGGGTGACAACAAAATGTAACATATATATATATATATATATATATATATATATATATATATATATATCATTGAAAGACTCTGAATGATACTTTGAGGTTGTTGTTCCAGGGATTTGTCTACTAGGAAGTCACTGTTGATTATCATATTACACTGGTTACATGACCTACAGTTGTTGTTGATGTAAAACAATCCGTTATAACAGTTACAGCTCTCCTCCAGATGTTGTCAAGATGAAAGGGTCGTGACCCAAGTAGAAGGTTTTATATTAACCTGTATAAAGCAACAACCTGTCCTCAAAGGCCATTTTTTCTCCTTCCAATGATTGACTGCATAAGACAGGTTTAACTGTACATTTATTTTTGTCTCACCGCGACGAAGGAGTAAAAGCGGGATTAAGGTGTTGCCTTTCCGTCGACGGAAGCAGCGTCAAACATTCATATTTAGCTCCAACGTTAAGTTTTCGTTTTTTTCACTATTTCTCAACAAGTGCAAGTGCTAGGACACTCATACTTGGATCATAGTTACAATTAACACTCTGCATCACATCATGCACTGCAGTCGCTGAGTATGACCTACATTTCATGGTCCATTAACATTGTTTGATGCTGACTTTTGCATTTACCTCCAACATTAGCTTTTCATTTTTACACTAATTCTCAATAAGTACTAGTGCTAGGATACTCATACTTGGATCATAGTTACAACTTACACCCTGCATTACATTATATTAAGCAGATGCTAATTTTTTTTTTTTTAATATGTTTTACATAGAAATACTGGTTAAAGTTTTGTGTGTAACTACCATCAAGTTCATATCTCAAAAATCACTTAATGTATTTGATCAAAACTTCACACAATACTTCCTACAATATTTCTTAGTCATTAAACCTACTACATTAACCAAGTTAGATAACTCTTGTATGAATATAATGCAAATTCTTGTGTCATATATTTGCAAATCGTGGCTGTAACTAAATTCATTAAATCAAATAACTATTGTAAATAACCACTCTTTAATATATTATGGAAGTTGTTATGTCATTTCTCTGTTACTACTGGATTAAAACAATAATTTTTGAGTTTTACAGATACATGCGGCCATTTTTGTCATTGTATTTTAATTTTTTTCTCTCCCATGTGTGTATTAACGGTCAAAGCGGACATGGCGAGACATATCATTCCACGGAATTATTGTTAGTGTTTTGCATCTCTGCTATATCATCATATTTTGTTTTCAATGAAAATTTATAATTTTAATGTTTTGTTTTAGAAGAGGTTATGATTTCATTGCATAATTTGTTTTAATATTTGAGTGTTTTTACTTTTTAACATGTGACAAGTAAATTACATATATTGTACTGTTGAATGTCATAATGTTAAGTAACCAACTAATGGAATTGGATTTGTATTTAATATTTATTGACTGCTGCAGTAAAATAAATTTCTTTTGTAAAGTGATCACAACATCAAAAGTACCAAGAGAAATAATTGGTCAGTATGATGGTCATTTCAAGTGATAGATAAAAGTAATTTAAAGTAATTTAAAGTCATTATTTTTAGCAAGCATACCTCATGGATGATGTCTCAGAAACTACAAGACTTGACTTAAATGAAATTTTGACAGTGACTACTTGAGACAGTATTTTGAGTGCTGAAACACTGGAGTATCATGCCGCAGACACATAGTATGATACCCAACCCTGTCACATTGTACTGACACCAGGCCGACCAGACCTAGAACTATTGAGGAAGCTGCTAGTACCATTTTTCATGTATTTTGTATGACCCAGCCTGGGATTGAACCCATGACCTCCGCATGTGAGGCAGATGCTGTACCACTAGATCACACGGTGTGTTTAACATTTGCTCAAGGACTTACATATTTTGTGTGAATATGCAAGTGATCATAACATCTCAATCAGTTGCATTTCCTTCTATATATAATGCCCTTGATTTTGCTGAAGTGCGATAAAGACGTAATACAATCAAGCATGCTGTTCCCCTGGTAGCTCTTGTTACTAATGAAATGTAATTTATATCTGTTGTTAATTAAAATCATTCCTGTATTATATGTAATGTGTCGTGTTGCTGAAATACAATATTTATTTGATATTAGATTATACTTAACTAATGAAAAAGAAATAAAAATGACAAATCAACATTTCTTTATTATTAGCAAACAATATATAAAGTAAAAGTATGTGTATGTGTCCCAGGGTGGAAATAAAAAAGAAAATTTTATTGGTAAGCATTAACACTTAAAAATAAAATAAAAGACAATCGTTTATATCAGCAATTCTTTTAACTGCATCTTATTCTCTATTTTTCTATAGAATGACATAAAAAAGGTTCTATACAATGTCACTTTGAGATTTGTATGAATTTCACGCAAGACTGCCACACAACAGTCGTTGGTCACTAGTGGGACGCTCGTGCATCGGTCTCCCAAATATACGAGGCCCAGTCTGTTGCCTGCCATTTGCTCTTGAGATTTTTTCAGCGGATACGTCAAAGTTCTGCCGGAATATTGGACATTTGTCACTTTATTTTATTCAACTTTTTGCAGATGTAATTTAAGCTATATACCCTTGAAAAAACAAAAATATGTTGCAAGACTAACGCAAGACAGACTTGCAATGTTGTGCGAGCCTCTTACGAAATATAAGATTCGAGAGACAATCTTGCAACTGTCTCACGACTGTCCTTCGACAGTCGTAGGACAGTTGTGCAAGAGTCGTAAGATTGTTTGACTAAAATTTTCTTCTGGTACCCACGACAAGATATCTATCGCATGAAAGACTCGGGACAGCCACAAGTAATAGATACCAAAAAAAACGCCGAACAAAAAATGTGTATGTCCAATTTTGCCTCACAATGGCAAGTCGATGACATGATGATCAAAATTTCATAGGACTGTCTTGCAATGATCCCCGCTTTGCCCAAATTTTCTGTTGTGTCGTGCATAAATGCGTCGTGGGTTTCGTTGTGACCAAGTCTTTATGTGTTCTGATCACAATTTGTCATGATAAAATGACCTTTTTCTGTCAGGAATTATTTATTGTTTTATCCTCTATATACCAGTACTTTACGTATATAATCAGAGAAAAAAGTATTGATGTTACAAGGCAAAGGCAGCTTGACATTTCAAATATACACCTAGGAAAGAAGTTAAGTGCTCCCCGGAAAACTGACAATGAATGGTAACACAAGTGCTGTCATGAGATGACAGACAAATTGAGCCAAGAAAAATTAATGTGATGTGTAGCAAGAACCCTTCAACAATCAGAAACGTGCACAGTTATCAGTTTAGTGTACCTTCTAATCATAATATCAAAGCACAAGTGTTGCTTTTTATTAAAAAATATACATTTTTTAAGTATGGAGCTGTAGAATTTAAGAGGAGTTCCCAAGTCAAAGTAGATTTTTTTGCTAAAAATGACAGTTATTACAACAATATGACATACTGTGATACAATCTTCAATGTGAATAGCCTCCACATACCCAGATGACAACTTAAACCCTCCTCATGCCACCAGTAAGACGTCTGGTGAAGTCCTAGAGTAAATTATACCATTTTCTGACAGTGTGTAGAACTTACCATTATTATAATGTTCTTACCATTACCAAAACGATTTTAGACATTTCAGGTGTGTTCGCGCTAATATTGTGGAAAAATTCAGAGGTGCTCAACCTTTTTCCACGTATATATTTAAATTTACTCCCTTCAATATAAATTTTTATTCTGCTCGAAACAAATTTTACTTCCAATAATCTCTCTTTTACCTGTTACTCTAGGGTTGAAAACTTTTGTGGACACAGGTTACCTGTAGATCCACTCATTCAGATACCAGAATTCCTGAAGCCAAAGCAAACATTTTAGAACTAAATTCAGTATCAAATCAATGCTGGGGTATATTAGTTAAAACAAACAATAAAACATTTTTCTCCCCTCAGGTTTTATTATTCACTTCATCGTATATTTAAAATTGTTTTATGCAACAAATTCATAGATTATTTCTCTCTGTACAAATACATAATATACAAACTTACATGTACAAACAATAAGGATATTTTTATGCCCATTCAACTCCATTAAACATATTTTTTACAAAACTATTCATTTTAAAAGCATTAAAACTAAATGCTCAAATTATGCTGTATAGAATTAGTAAATTAATTTAATTGCATGTTATATTAAACTACTCGAAGCCAGAGTTAAAACGAACATTTTTGTAAAGGAATACAAGGCTGAGATTGCAAATATCCAACTTGCTTCAATCAATGTCAAATATGCATGCTTATCAAAACAATTTGAGAATCACTAAAAATTAAATGCATGTATACTAGTACAATGAAAATCAGTGCTAGAGACTTACACTACATACAAAAGTGATCATACAGAGATATGTTAAGAGTAGATTCTATGGTAAGTTATAGGTACATCAGTATACTGTATAGTTAGTATGCTTAACTGTTTAATTGTCAAGACAAAACTGAGGCTTTAATGCCAACATTCCAACTTCCGGGCCCAGTTGTTCAAAGCTTGGTTAGCTTAACCCGGGGTTAAGTGAAATTTTGTAACTTCAATATTTTCTATACTTAATGATTGTACGGCAATTAAAATGCATTTTTAGAAACAATATGGCATATTTTCATAATGTTCAATAAAATAATCACCTAAAAAGTTGTATATCTAAAAATATTGTGATTTGAAAATTTCGCTTAACCCAGGGTTAAGCTAACCAAGCTTTGAACAACGGTGCCCTGGTGATTTCATGTCGGTTTTCTATCATTATAAAACTGATGCATATCATGGTAATCACTGATGAACAACTTCAATAAAAGTTGAAGTAAGGGAGTTTTGTTTCCTTCACATTGTAAATATCAACTTTAACAAATCATGCCTTACCTTAATACATCTTCAATTTCCGCCAAACAATAATAGTTCTACTCTTGGCATATATTAATTGATTTTGGCTCGAATGCGAAGAAAGCTAAGAGCTTATATGAACTGATCTCGATTCTGATTCGCGGATATAACCAGTACTGAGTGTTGTTTTTTAAGAAGCATTGGGTGGAGCTGTGGATCAAACCCGCAACCTCTGGTGTGAGCAGGCCAACACATTTTCCACTACACTACCGTCCACTATCTAGTTCAACTCTTTGCCTTTAAATTGGTTTTGTTGACCCACAAATTGCCAATAATTTGAATTTATACTAATTTATCTAAGCTTGATTGCCAAGAAAGCTTGCAGTAAAAACAGTAACAAGTGGTTTTTTTTGAGAGGCCATCAAGTCTAGATCCACAACCTCGAGTGAACAGCCAACAGTCTATAACTATAATTTGAATACAGAATTTAAAGATCTTGAAGATTTGGAGTTGAAGCTCATATAGAAAAAGTCAGATCAAATATATAAACCTATCAGTTTTAATAATGATGGGATGCATATTCCCTCAGGGCCGACATGTATACTAAAACAATATATTACCTACATGTAACAACTGCATACACATTTAATATAAAATAGGTAAAACATTCAAACGTTAAAACAATAACATGTACATGTACTAAGAAATGGTTTTAATGTCAGTTTCTAAAATACCAAAAGTAATTGTCCATTGACATAGAGCTAATTTGCAGAACAAATCTATACATTTCTGAAACAAACAAACAGTATAAGATAATTGTGTATCTTTAATTTAAACTTAAAGCTATTTGTCCAGTTAAAAATGCATAAATTCTAAGAAAATGAAAACTGCAAAATATGCATATTTGAGGTAACACTTTGACTATTAAAATCTAAAACAGTCCATTCTGTTTTAAGCTCTACTGGCAAAAGACTAGAAGGGACTCGAGTGAACATTGCCTGTCTCATGCAAGCAATTATTTCTCCGAAACCATCTGGCCAGACAGAAGGGGCTCAAATGATTTACAGTATTGCCTGTCTTGTGTTTTCACCTTTTCTATGCAACCATCAAGCAAAAAGGGCTAACATGATAGATTGATTAATTGAATATTTGGGGTCATGTTTATGCCATCGAGGGCTAACAGACAGTCAGTTAACCTAACCACTGTTTCCTGGGATCCTGAAAGGTTAACCAGTACTCACGCACATCCCATCTCCGCAAGTAACTGATAACTTCCTCACTTGAATAAGTGGTAAGAGACGAATGAAAATGAGACGTAGTGTCATATATCAACCATCATGGAGATTGTGGCCAGACAGGGATTTGAACTCACGACCCCTGGAATGATAGTCAGACACAAGGGGCTCAAGTGTTCTAACACTGTCTCATGAAAGCAAACCATTTCTCAAATATTCGTCATCTGGTGTGGAGAGGCATTAAAAAAGCAAGTGGCTAAATAAAATGTGATGCATCGAAATTTACAGTGTTACTATTTCACTAATAATTCAAAGTTTAAATAAAGGTTGTTTCCTATTTAATTGACAAAATAAATCAAGCACCTTTAATCAATAAAATCTTAATATAAGATCCATTACCAACAAATATAGAATTTTAGTTTAATAACAAATAAATCATATGGCCATACCTCTTTTTTGGCAATGAAATAAGAAACAAACCAATATTTAAAGACTTGTGAGTTGGAATGTCGAGGCATACATAAAGATAAATTAATTAGTTGCACTTTTCTGCTTCTAAAAAGATGAGCATTGTCACTTTTCTATGTTATACTCATTCATATCCACCTACATGTAGTTTGAAAGCACAAACCTCTCCTCCTGTGAAGTACACTTTTTATTACAGAGATGAATAAACTCTCAAAACTTAAGTGTGAAACAAAAATCCAATAAAGACAAGCACAAAAAAAAATTTTGTTGATTGTATTACAACCAAAGCTTTCAGGAGCAATTAAGAAAATGAAATCGCCAAAAAGATGGACTTATTTTCTGGTAACCTTACAATGATCCAATAAACATGATAACATCAAAAGTCATTGCTATAGCCAATATTAAGTGTATTTATAGATATTGAATGTTTTAAGCACCAGATTGGTTTGTAAAATACCATGTACATTACAACCATAACAAATGAACCAATGGCAAGTTGGCAAATAAGATTAACACATACTGGTAAACATTAATAAAAGATTTAACCAGGTTAAGATCTACAGATACATACAGGTGGTGTTGTGTTTCTGCAATTTGACGCACCTGCGCTATTTAAAAAATGGTAATTTTGTGTTTTCCCACTATTATTCTTGTATTTACACATTTATGTCTTTGATAAATATTTCTTAATAATACATCTTTTCATAGTCAAATATGTCTAGCAAATTTGGTGGAATTATCTTTTCCAGAACAAAATCTACGGCATAAAAACATGTCAAAAACAAATAATTATGATGATTTACAAAAACTTTTCACTTCAAAGCAACTGTGTGGCTGGTTTATTAATATAAAAAGTTCATTTTACCAGTATGAAAGTTCATTATGTAATTTTTGAAATAAACACATGGTTGTTATTTATAATATGGCACAACTCTATTTATGTGTTAAATGTGTTTATTAATATGTCAGTATGATTTGTAAGCCAAGTTGTTTGCTTACATCCTGTTTCTTAGTCGGAGAGACAATGACCCAGTTTTGTATGGAGTGTAACATTTTAAATATATACATGTATCATTATTGGAACACTTATAAATCAAACACCATAACATGTATATTTTCTTAGAAGAGACAGTTTTGAGACTAATTATGGATTACATCCTAGAGTTATTTATGGTAAATAATGAGCACATATGTAAGGAGTTAAACACTATTTCTGTCTTTGCTTGGTCATTCTATTATGGCAATTACAACATTTATATTAGTTACTATGTTCATAAAAAGTGATTGAAATGAAGTGAGATAGGATACAAGTACATCATAGAACAAAACAAGGTAAATGTGTTGTTTTTTTTTAAGAGAAAATATTACATGTATTAGTATTCTGCTTAAAAATAGAAATATTTACTTAGAATTAAAGTACATTTTACATTATTAAATTAACTTAGTGATTCAAACAACTTTACAATTTATAATTATTAATGGAATATATTTAAGAAAAAAATTATAATGCAGTTTTTAGAAAGGTTGGCAATATGTTACACTCCTAACATGTAATCATACATATGTGCTTGTGTAAAAATAATACATTTTCACAGAGTGAGAATTTGAGTCCTATCAATGTTACATTTTTTTAAGTACCAAAATCTTGAAGACAACTGTATGCATGTATGGTTACTACAGATCTGTCATGCAAATCACTTCCAGAGAAATTTGCACTAATTTTTTTACACACTTGCCTTTTAAAACGGATTTATAATAAAACTCTCAATTATCAAAACATAAGACTGCACTTGTTACACAAATATTTATACTAACATACAGTAATAAAGTGCTTATGATATTATTTGTGACATTAATTCTGCATTTGACAATGAAGTATGTTGTAAGTTCTAGTTGGTTTTAAGTGGCCTCACCAATAAATATTAACCATGATATGAACCAAGCCTATGAGAAATTCATGCAACTTGAAGAAATCCTTGTGATTCTGTAGCAACACACGTTACTTTCTAGAAATCTGTGTTTAACAGGACGTCTATAAACAGTTGCATTAGCAATTGTATTTAGTAATACCAAATCTGGAAAAAAATCTGAATGCACTTTGCTTATTGCCAGAAATATGAATGTAATATCCAGCCATTTCCACCTACATTCTAAATTTATTTCCGATTGGTTATTCATCTCCCTGCAAATTTAGTAGAAAATAGTCAGATGTATTTGTGCGGCTGCTGTTGTACAACTTTAAAACAGGGCGAGATAAGTAGACAACAACTTCTAATATCTCAAATTCCATATCACAGAAGCTAAAACAAACACATGTTTCAGTACAAATAGTTCATTACATATTTATCCTTTTATCCTAAAATTATAGAACTTACAGGTGGTGCCTCTTCAATATAAAACAGGGCTGGAAAAAATTGCACTCGTCCACTCGCCATGATTAGTGAACATTTGGTCCTGTACAAGTAAGATTTAAGAATCTGACCTTAATATTTCTTTGATTTTCAGCATTCCATTAAAAATGTTGGAAAGGGAGGACAAGTAAGCTTTTATCAAATTTTCAAGCCCTGTAAAACAATACTGTTTTACATCTACAGTATATCATCTATTGAAATATTATCTTGTGCACATCTTCAGAATATATGGATTCTCTCTTTTCCTCTTTCACAGCTGTAGAAGTATACTGACAGTCAATGAGAATACACCATGAAATTTTGCTACTGCTACTTATATACCTATTTTTGTCAAAATTGAACATAAAATAAAGTTTACAAGCGTTTTAACGAATGGCCAATAGAAGAACTAATAAAACGTGAAATAATTGTAGAATTTCATTATCTTACGTAAATGTTGAAGGGTGAAAATCTAAAGTTCACAAATCAGGACCATGTGTGACCACTATTTACGGTTACTATCACTTGGCATCTGAAGCTCATACTGCGAATAAAACATATTCGAGGGCTGGCAGTCTACCCTTCAGCATCACTATTAAAAAAATTGAGTATATTCCGTGGAGTGTTTTCATTGGCCTTTAGTATAAATCAGGTTCAGGTTAGGAATTTCATTTATCTTTGTCCATAGTCCACTTTCATATCACATGAAACATTCAAGAGAAAAAGTGATGAAATGTCAAAATGAGAAATGACATGACATACCGTAAATTATATGAACAAATATATCGCGTCCAAGTCTTGTTTCCTATTGTACACAAACAGCTACATAACGGTGCAAGAAGAGTGCCTCTACTTGTGCAAGACTCCACTTTCAGCTGTAGCTCCATCTATAATTAAATCCCATTTTTAACAGCTGGTTTTGAATGGTAATTTTTATATGTCTCCTGGGCCTTTATTTCTGTTTTGATTTCATTTTGAGTCCCACTGAACTTCCATTACGAAGTAAAGCAATGTCTTTCGGTTTGCGCAACTCATATTCTGTAAAACAACAACAATTAACAGGAATGTAAGGTAGCATTTAGGGTTCACGTGCCACTGGAAGGCATTTCAGGCTGTACAATCCCATTTTGATGAATTGTTGTCCGTAAAAGTACATTCTCATTTTTCAATTCTTCACACTGCTGGCGAAGTAACTCGTTATCAACTGACAGTCTTTCTGTTTCCTTTAAACTATCACACATTCTGCTATTTGCCTGTCTTAATTCTGTTATATAGTCACATGCTTTTGATAGAATTCCACCTTTGCTCTGAAAATTGGAAAATAAAGCATTTTTGTGTATATTCCAAAAAACTGGTTTTATTTTATTTTATAAATTATAATCAAGTTACCAGTACAAAAAATAAAGTTTAAATGACTGGTAACTCACTGACAATGTGAACTGTTAACAATATACATGGATTTGATGTGACAAGCGGTACAGAAAGAACGTGAAATATTATCTTACCACTTTTTTTGTGTTTTCAATCAAATTTCATTACATTTTCATTTAAAGAAAAAAAATGGGATTTTATTTTATTTTTTTATGAAAATGGAATAGTCATTTATTATCACATTTTTTTTGTTTACGCATTGAAAAGCATACTTTTTTTTATGCTTTATCTATGTATAAAGAAACTTGGTCTACAATTAACAAAGTGTTTTTATTTAATTTGTACATGATGGGTATAAAGATAATATAAAATTTTAATTTTAATATTATATACAAAAAATGTAAATGTAATGGCAGTTAGATATTGAAGACATTTGAAATCATAGTAGGTGACCATTTTATGTCTTGTATCCCACCCTCCCTATCCTTCACTCCTTCTGTGATATTGGAAATCCTAGAATAGTCCCCAAGTACCTACTGGAGCTAAAAACGAAGACCTTATCATAATTATAGGACCAAACCATACACATAATAGCAACTCAACAGCTATTATTCATTCATGTAGCATCTCACCAGACCAGTTTAATACTTATTCCAATGTAAGATGTTTTATTAGTCATAATTTCATAAACCACTGTGTAAGTTAGGTAGAGATAGAATTATTAATGTTTTTTGCAATTGGGTACACAAGACAAAATATTGAATCTATGCACCACTATGTGTGATGCAATTCATGAGCATTGCCATTTGTAATAAAGAACACAATTACTGTATAATTATCATATAAAATAAAGAAATAGATCTAGAGCTTGAGCTAAGTTATTAACTGAATATATCCTGCAATTGGTTTGTAAACTTAAATACTTCAATTTTTGTTGCTTTTTTTAACAGGGTTTAACACCATTTTCAACATATTTCAGGTTATATATGGCATATCCAGTTTTATTGGTGGAGGAATACCTCGGAATGAATCTAAGTAGAACCACTGTTCATCTGCATGTAACTGGCAATCTTTCCCACATAAAGTTTTAAGAGCGAGTAGGACTTGAACCTACGACCTTAACTGTGAGAGGTAAGTGATCTTGAGATGGTGCCTTAGACAATTCAACCACGGAGGACCAGCTTTTGTTGCATTGTCCCTCAAAAAATATGTTTATGTATTGAAGGCTAGGTATGAATACATCAACCCAAGTTGGCCTGCTAAATGTGTATATTGATATTGAAGACAAGATATGAATACATTACCCCAAGTTGGCCCATTACCCCAAGTTGCTCTGCTAATGTGTATATTGATTGAAGGCAAGATATGGATACATTACCCCAAGTTGGCCTGCTAATGTGTATATTGATTGAAGACAAGATATGAATACATAACCCAAAGTTGCCCTGCTAATGTGTATATTGATTGAAGACAAGATATGAATACATTACCCAAAGTTGCCCTGCTAATGTGTATATTGATTGAAGACAAGATATGAATACATTACCCCAAGTTGGCCTGCTCAATGTGTATATTGATTGAAGACAAGATATGAATACATAACCCAAAGTTGCCCTGCTAATGTGTATATTGATTGAAGACAAGATATGAATACATAACCCAAAGTTGCCCTGCTAATGTGTATATTGATTGAAGACAAGATATGAATACATTACCCAAAGTTGGCCTGCTCAATGTGTATATTGAATGAAAAAACAAGATATGAGTACATTACCCCAAGTTGCCCTGCTTTCGTATGTTCACTGGAGCAGTCGGGAACAAGCTTTGACAATTGCACAATCCAGTTATTTATCTTGTCTCTCCGCCGTCTCTCAACTATACAAAAAAAAACAATCAAAACTTTATGAAATGATATACAATGATATGCGGTCTCTCAACTATGCGAGAATAAAACATATCAAACTGCCATTTCTCAACTATACAAGAATAAAACAATCAAACTTTCACCTTCATTATGTGTAGCCCTTCTGCGATCATCCCTTGAAGTCCGTCCACCCTCTAATTTTGGAGTAAATCCTGTTCTAGGGGCTATGTTCCTCTGTCCTTGTAAAACATCTTGGGGTGACATCATAACATAAAACTGCCCTGCAGAATGAAAGATATAACACATCAACCATCTGTTTATTTGATAAACAACAAATGTTTAAACAAAATCAAGAAAAGCACATGTAAATCTCTTTTTTCAACTATCACTAAAAGTTATTGTTCATGTATGTAAATTTGGATAATCTGGATGTTTGCTATGAGAAATATCCATTATAAATTATATTTGCATATTAAAATGAGAAACAATAACAAGAAGGTCAAGACTGTCCTGATGCAGCCACTGAGATGTTATTTGATATTTTATGCAATAGTTGCAAATCCAAATCATTGATAACAAAATATAAATCTGAAAGTGTATTACTTTAACCCTTAACCTCTGTACACAACATATGTCATTTTCTCGGTCTCTATCAGTGCAATGTCGTTTCTATATATGGGTTTTGGAAATCCCCTACACGTGACATTTTATAGCTTTGCATATAAAATTAGCATTGCCGTTGGGTAGCACATGAATTTCCCAAGCTAAATATAGCACAACAATTCCACAATTCAACATTTTGATTCTTAAATTATCTAAAAATATAACAATGACATAACAATGACAGTTTGTTTTTCAAACCCAGAATAAAAATATTCACTCTTATATTTCCAGGAAAATAATGCAGCACTGCAATGAATAACCCGTATTGTGCGTACAGCAGGTTAAGGGTTAAAGGACGTATTAGATCTATATAAGAATTTTTCAAAATTAAAAAATATATATGAAAATTCCAATATATGATGGCAATACATGTATAGAATTACTTAGCCCTTACTACCATAAGGATATCTATTTAAACATGCCCAAATACTATAGTATTGAAAAAACAGATTTCCTTACTTAGGCCACCTAGTCTCAGGTAAGATTAAAATAGATTTCTCCTTTTCAAATTGTAATATATGCAACTACTGATGTATCAAATGAGACACATGATTTTGTTTTGATTTAGAAATGATCATTCACATAGGTTACGTAGCTTTTCATCTAAAGTTCTTAGAAAGGCCTCTGAATAATGAGCTGAAGGTCATCAAGCAGTATGTCAGTGATATTTATTTTTAAAATAGAGACAAGCAGGATGGTAGTGTAGTGGATAAAGTGTTGGCCACCCATGTTAGAGGTTGTGGGTTCAATACCAAGCTCGACCAGATGCCTCTAAAAATACAAACTCTCAGAACTAGTTCTAACCAAAAAGCAAATTCGAGAGCCAAGCTCATATAAGCTTTGAGCTTTCCTTGCAATTGTTGTAAAGAATTTAAAAGTATAAAGTGGAATAGATTTAATTCAATTAAACCACTCTGATTTAAATATAATTTTTGTCACAGTCAATGGGTTTAAAATTCCAGATCATTTGTATCTGATTTATAAACAGTAGTGAGATGCTTTGTATTCTTCTTAGAAATAATTATAATTTTAAACATTTTTAACAATTCTTTCAGACACACTGCCTTTAAAGAGACATTACTGTTCATTTTAACTAAAATACTGTCAGAGAAAATGTTGTTACCCTTGTCACAACATAACTCATATGATAATAACAGTCTGAGTCCGCCATCTTGAATATTTGATAAAAAACAAAAACAAGCGACCAAAGAAGATCTGAACGCTCTACTGGCAACAGATGCTTTACAGCACCTCCATGCAATGCTACATGTAAAATATCTTTAGGTCTAGGCCTTGAACTTTCAGAGAATATGTTATTTAAAATGTGCTTGTAAGCCCTGTGGCGGGGGCATTTGTGGTCGAATGACGCTGGTTCAAGATCTAGATCTAGATCTTGTGGTTATATAACTACTGTGCAAGTTTGGTTAAGATTCAATGAAAAATGAAGGTACTATTGTGTCTAAAACATTTTCCCTATATAACTCTATGTAAAGCAGTGACCCCTGTGGCAGCCCCATATTTGACCCCAGGGACCCGATTTCAATAAATCTCTTAGCGTACCCCCATGCAATGCTACATGTAAAATATTTAAGGTCAAGGCCTTGAACTTGCAATGAAAATGATATTATTTTAATATTCGCTTAAAATGTGCTTATAAACCCTGTGGCGGGGGCATTTGTGGTCGAATGACACTGATTCAAGAACTTGTACAAGATCTTGTGGTTATATAACTGCTGTTCAAGTTTGGTTGAGATTCAATGAAAAATGAAGGTGCTATCACATATACAAGAAAAAAAGGTTAACAGACTGACAATTTACCATGACATAAGCCCAGCTGGCCTTTGGTCAGTAGGGCTAAAAAATGAATTTAAAAAGAGTACCACTTACTGAACAACATTTAATTTGACTAAAACACTGAATATTCTAACTATAAGTTGAATGTTCAATATACTGACACACAGACTGAAACAACAACTCAGTGACTTTAAGATTCTGGGCAGTAGTTCACTAATTATTACATACAAACTGGTAAAAGAGTATCAATCATAAAAGCTTTATAATTTTTAATTTAATTTTTTCAACAGCATTAGGAAACTAACATGGCTTATATGGGTGAATACAAACCTTAGGTGCCCATCATCATGTTATTTATACAAATGTACCAAATTCTTTTCTATTTTAAGTACAAAGGAGGTGATGTTGGGTTAAGGAAAACTAAACATATTTGCCAGAATATCTTTGACAATCTCATCTGAGACAAAATTATCACTGTGACACAATTATGTTAAAATATATTCAAACACATGGGGCGAGAAGTTGTTATAAAATTACAAGTATAGATGCAGACAAAAGGCAAGTCAAAGGTTATTTTTAGAGCTAGTCTAACCGTAAACTCCAAATAAGCATAAAGAGAAATATGGAATAAATCTGGTATATTCCAATAACAAGATCTTTCATGCAGATATAAAAAAAAAATCTTTTAAGTTTAAATGCATCCATAACAATAATATTTTTTTTTTATTATAATATATGACCAATTTTCTAACCCCAATATATCCAGAACAATGACTAGGAAGAGACCAGTGAATTATTTTCATGTAAGAAATGATTTTCATTTATTTAACATCCATAAGATAAAAACTTATATGTATTGCATGGAAAGTAAGTGTGAAGCCTGAAGGGGAATTTTGTAAACTTTGCTTGAATGTTCAATAAATAAAGTTTATTCTCTATAGTTATATATAAATATGTACAATGCGCCTGGCTACATCAACATTTCCCATACATGTATATCAAATATCTAGTATCTTACAGGTATACTGGATGATATATTACTGTATCTGTAGGTGTTAGTAGGTTAATTGGACACCAAAAATCATACAGAGTGCTTTGTGCTCATGTGTCTATTATTACACTGCATTGCTATTCGAGAAATGGGAATCAGATTCTACTTTGTGTTAATTTCATGTTTATTTGTGTTATTTCTGATGTCATGAGCTATCTTTATATCTCCACAACACAACTTTTATGGCAACATACGTCCGAATCTGAAAATAATCCTTCACTGCTGCCTGGTATGCACTTATAATGATATACAAGGTATGACCAGCACCATTCTATATTGGTTCAATGAAGGAGTTCAGAGAAGAATGTAAACATATATCACAAGTTATTGTGACTGCCCTTTGCCATGGATGCACTACTAACCTTGTGGCAAATTTGCATCCTGCTGCCAGTTCCCTGCTGCTAGCCCTGGAAGACAGTTAATTTCTTACATCTTATCTAACAGATTGAATACATGCTCAAAATCCACACATGATCTGCACTAGCACACTCTTATATTATTACTATAATCTGTTTACAAACTTGCTCCAATTTTAAGTATTTCCTCATTAGTGTTTTGCCTCACACCACCCCTCCAGCCGCACTATGTCTCCAGCAGCTATATACCCCAGTACGTGTAATCAGAAGGAAATGCATGCACTCATGTATTAGAATGTCAATAATAAATAAAGAAAAATATAAATACATGTGTATATAAAAAAATGATGTCTAAAAATGTTTTTCAATAAAAAGTATATGTAATTAAAAAAATAGTATGATACAAACTACAGTAACAAAATATTGGTAAGTTATGAAAGTTATGAGTACAAGTTACTAGTACAATTATGAAACTATCAGTCAAACAGATGCAAAACCTCATTATTTCAGACAAAAAAAATCTTAACAACCTTATGCTATGACACATACTTGTAAGCACATGGGAAAAGTTGTGAAGCCCATATCAAAGGTTGAATTATATCGGAAACAATTAACTAAGTCCTTATACTGAATTATGGGTAAACATTTTCTGAGGATGTATTCTAGGTGTCCGTTGTTTGATTTGGTACAATCTTGTTAATGTCACTATTCGTCAGACAAAGTTTTGACACAGTGTGTTGTCATACAAACCGCTTTGGCATATTGGAGTTCTAAATTTTATTGGGTAAATGGTAATATTAAATAATTCTATTACAGAAAGAGTTGATAACTTTTTGATGTTGCTTAACAATTCCTTCAAAATGATGACCAAGTGGTTAACAAAACATGAACATTTTAAAATTAGGGTTACATTCTATTTACTCCAAACTCAATATTGCAACTCTTAGTGAGACTCTTTTAAAAATTGGAACACTAAATAGCACTTCACATATTCTCTACTTTTGAAGAGCAAATTTGCAATGTTACATCACCACTTTATTAACATTTTGTACACATTTGTTTGATTGGTCATTATGGTGACACATGGACTTCGGTACTGTACGACTTCACTCTTTCCTAGGATCCTGGAAGTTTACCAGTACTCAAGCACACCGATCTCTGCAAGTAACTGATAACATTTACAATTTTAATCAGGTATTAAGAGATGCATGACAATAAGGTGCAACATTGTATGTTAATCATCACCAGTATTGTGATCAGACAGGGATTCAAACTCTAAACCCCTGGATTAATAGTCAGACATGTATTACTGACTGAGCTTCCCTAGCTCTTAATGTCTTAGTGTATTATACTGTATTACAGAAGAGTCTATAAACAGTACTGAGGATTTTATGGTAAATTATATGCAGTTGATCAAACAGAAAAATAAAATGATATATTGACATTTATTAGAAAAAGCCTGAAACCAATGTTTGGTACTATGTTTAATGCATTATTACTTCAAAAATGAACTATACACTTCTCCTGATACTGTTATAATCGGTATCACAATAGATAACATGATATATATGCCAAATCATAAAACGAATCTATGATAATATAATAGTTATGCAGAACAAGCAACACACATATAATGATATTGCAAGCCTAATAAAAAATGGTATAAAATTTAATAATCTACAATAACAATGCATTCATGAGGTTTTTAGACCAATTCTGAACTACTGGATCAATATGAGAACATTACTATCAAAAGTGCACATTGAAAGTCCTCAACCACTGCTAAAGATCCGCCAAACTTGATGATACAGAGACTGTGTACAGAAGTACCCAGTGCAGATCATTATGTGTCAAATAAATATTAACAAGTAAACACCCAAGCTACCAGTTCTAAGAAAGAAAACCATAAAACAATGTCTGCATACAGGAAAAAACAAAGCCGCATTGAATTGGCAATATACAGCATGGTTTATCTAATAAATTAAAAACTCTGCTGAAGCTAACGAACTGTTTTGCATCCACAATTTTTTGTAACTCTGTTTTATATAAATTATAAGTGCCATTGTATAAAGTTGAGAGTCGAAAAAAAAAGTTTCAAGGTGAATATCTGACACTGGCATATATCTGACATGTGATGCATTATCACTAATATTAACTTCTTACTCACAATGCACAGACAAGGATTTTAAATCACAGACATGCTTTTTAAAAGCTTGTTTATTCTTGTGATCAAGAATGTCACTAACATTTAATTTACAGTTTAATCAACTAAGTGAACATTTTTTTCCCTCAAAAATAACCTGAAACACATGACAATTTTCTTACAGATTTAAAAAAAAAATTGAAGCTACGGTGATTGAAAGTTGGTATTAGTTGTATTATTTTTTATTCTTGTGAATACGTAACTGTACATTTTTCACACTTAATATCACACATGCTTGTATCAAAGATTAAGCAATGCCATTAATAATATACATACAAATGTTAATATGGCAATCCTCCAACAAGCTGACAGCTTCATAAACAATTAATAAACAAAAACAAAAATGTTAAATTCACAAGAAAACACCATTGTTACAAGATCTTAAAAAGATCAATATTTTTACATATCATTTTACATGTACAACTATTTTATCATACAAGTTATGTTATTCAGGCAGTGCATTTTATCAAGCAGCTAACATTAATTAATATAAAAAGCAACTCATTTTTGACCAGCAACTATATTTACCTGAATATCAGGCAGCTACTACTGTTTACAAGACATCTAACGTTATCAAACAGTTAATATTTAGCATGTTAATCAGCTTACTGTTGATTATCTTCCAAAAACTGTTTATCACTAGCACATACCAAATGAATTGATGTCAGAATCTATTAATGCAGAATTTAAAGCCATAGCCTATGTGATATAAAAAATAGAATCAGATTATAAAAAGAAAACACATAAGAGAGACTAATAATATCCAATATTTCAGGTTCAGATTTTTCTCAGCCTCACCCGACTGACTGGAATTTTGAATATTTATCGTCAGTTTCATGCCATTGAGAGCTACCAGATGACCAATTAACCTAACCACTCTTTCCTTGTATCCTGGATGGTTAACCAGTACTCAAGTATACCCAAGCCCATAAGTAACTGATAACTTTCCCACCTGAATCAGTGGTGAGAGATGAATGGCAATAAAATGTTATGTTGTTTATAAGTCATCACAGAGTTGGTGGTCTGGCTTAAGATTCCTAACTCAACCTCTGAATTGATAATCAGATATGCTAACAACTGAGCTAACCCAGCCCTGATTGACTAGAACATTAGTAGTAATCAACTTAGTATTCTCAATACAGTACACAGCAACAGCAACAATGAAGCACAAACTATTAACAGATGAAAGGTTGATCAATTACATCATACCTGTTTGATTTGCCAGTGCCACAGTATTGTCAGCCTGTGATGTGCCCACATCTCCCACTCCTGCATTAACAGAAGCTGGGAAGTATGTAAACCGGGTGTCAGCCTGGGCATCGGCAGTCGGGCTCCCATTGTTAAATGGGCTTTGAATTACTGCCTGCAATATTAATGTAATTTAACTAGAAATATATCAAATTGAAACAGCAATATTAAAAGCTCAAAATTAAGCTGAAAAGGGGCTTTAATCTCCTTTAATATTTGTCAGACATTACCAAATATCAAACTTGACCTGTATTTTATAATAACACAACAACACAACAAATTTTTAATCAAATACATTCAGAAGCTATTCACTGGAGACCAATTTAACAGATGGACATACTAACAAAGAGACAGTTTTAACACTTCATGCCCTTTCACTATTCTGAAAATGTGGATGCATAAAAAAATCAGAGTCCTCCTTAGCAAGTGGATTTAGAAGCTGTCTCAAGATTATTTACCATCGAGGTCATGGGTTCAAGTCTAGACCCGGTCAATCACTTTATGTGAGAAGGTTTGGCAGTTACTTGCAGAAGGATTGTGGGTATAATCAAATTCTATGAATAGAACTTGATATAAAATGATGCTAAACAACATTCCAATATTACCGGTATAGTATATTCACTGACTGATTAAACAGGAGATGAATTACATTTAATATCACTTATTAAGCTTTAAAACTTAATCAGAGAGAAAAGTTTAGAATGATTTGCATTATATATCACATTTAATATATTATATATCATTTACTATGTTACACAATAACAGATCTAGAGCTTCTTGCTATAGATATCCCTAAATGTCACTATAGGTTATAATAATGTTTATGTTATAAATTTATAAATGTTACTGTAAAACATTTGTTTGAAGTTTAATTGATTTGAAGTTGTTAACTTAAGTTGCATTTTTGATGGAGAAATTTGTATGAAACAGGAAGTAAAACTGTTTAGTAAAATATGTATTTTTAACTCCGTTTATTCAAGTTCATTTAATTTAAAACTAGTCAACTGATGACCCCCAGATTTTAAAATGACCCCCAGATTTTTAGTCAGTGGGTCATCAATGACCCCCAAAAAATTGGAGCTGGAGAAAACACTGTATAATAAAACATTTGTTGACTCTGGAATTATATATGATGCGATTCTACAAGAGAAAATCTATTTGGTCATGGATGCCACCTGATCAACATTTGTTGTTTATACCACATCATTGTTCAATGCCTCGACAGTCAGTTATTGCATATCATGCAAATTTAAGTCAAAATTATTTCAGTTAAAGGTTATGAATGACATGACAGCAGTTTGACAAACTAGTGTTATATCAACCCAAAGAGACTGGTGACATCCTGATTGTTTTTCTGTTAGGACTGACCCAGACTCTACAATAACAACTGATTATTCAGTTATATTTTTTATATAAGTACATGATTAGAATAGTGATAAGATGCTTTACTTGTGCTCCAGCAGGGAAGCCTGTAGTTGTAACAACCTGTGCCTGGGGCTCAGTTCCATCTTGCGTGGCAACTTGTACAACACGGTATGTAACAGCACCTGCAAAATAATTACTGATATATATATATAATATATAAAAAATATATATACCAAATTGAATTCCCCATCAGCAGATATCTCATTTAGTATTATACCAGCTCGATGTGAAATGTTTCATCCTAACAGATTGCTCCTACCAGTTTTATTCCTTACATACTGCAGCAGTTGTCTAGGATAGAGCGTCACATGTGCTGGGTCATGATTTAATCCCAAACCGGGTCATACTGAAAATGGTACTTCCTCGCTTGACGCTCAGCATTTAGAGGATAGTTCTTGGTCTGATCGGCCTGGTGTCAGTATAATGTGACTGGGTGGAGTACCATACCATGTGTCTGCAGCATGATATATCAAATACTGTCTTAAGTAAACACCTGTCATGAGAGACTGAAAAATTGTTGAAATCAACACTAAACACTGTACAACAACAACTGCTTATGTTTTCAAGCAGTGTCATTGATATAAATCTAAAGGACTTCTCACTCCTCATCTTAGCTAAACAGTTGCTATGTTCTACATTTATCTACAATAACCACATCATGCATCATTTTGTTTACAATGTGATCTAGCTAATGTTTTCTATGTGAATAAAATGTAAACATGTATCTGATCTATGATGATTCAATACTGACACTTGATTTGTTTTGTAGCAGTATACATCACACTATTATACTCAGTGCATTTAAAAACGCACATAATTTGTTTGATCAAATTTGTTATGATCCAAATAAGCTACAATGGCAAAACTTTCAGGTACACATATTTGATCTTTATCTAATCATTTTGCCAAATCTCATTAGTTTGTGTACATTCATTATTCAAAGTAACAGTGTACAAAAACCAAAACCACAAACTCGATATTTTGTATTACCACATTGAGCAGTCACCACTGCCCCTGCACTGAAGTCACATGGATACAACATTTGAGACTACCTTTGTTGAATATTTGTTCACTATTCAACTGATGAACCACATATTTCGGCCATATTTTAGGGTGTATTTTATAGATTCCAAGTCAGAGTACTTCAGTATGTTCATCATTCATGATTAATTTGTAGTTAATACAAAGACTTCCATGGACCTGAGTTTTGCATCATCTCATTATAGTGTAATTTTACAAACAAGAAATTAACAGCCTGGACAGGATAGACGTAAGCACAGACACCTACCACCATTTTGAAGACTTTGTCAAGCCTCACTATGCAGGCAAAAATGGGTGTCCAAAATAAAAATAAGGCCAACCATAGGAAAAGCTTATGCATGTAATTTATAATTTGGAAACAAACTGGTATTTAAAAAAAAACTGTGGCTCAGTTGAAATGGGAGTATTTATTCAGAATTCATTATTTAGCACAAAACTCATTATTTTTTGTTTTAAAAAAATTGAGAGGTTGGGATTGAAATAGTGCAGAGTATATATCCCATAATCCATCATTTTAATAAATTGGAGGTGGGGGTGCTCAGGCAGATACCAAAGTTAAATACCTGATAACAGATCAGGGCTCCACAGAGCAAACAACATACTGAACCAAAGAGTTGCAATGTAAGCTATTCTATAATTATTAAATATTAATGATAAATCAACTAAATCCAACAGATAGTTGGAAATGAATATATGAATTGTAATTATATTAATACCAAACCTTGCCCAGTGTCTGCTCTGAACTGATACTGTATATTGTTTGGATCAAGTGTGAGGGCACCCCCCTGGGCTGACACAGCCTGCAAGCCAGATTGGTCATCATCTGTAACATAATATTAAATTGTAGGCACTCAATATATAAACATATTCATACATATCTAGCAATGCAGATTCTACAGTACCACTACCAGTGGTAATAAAATTTAAGTAAATTAACATGTTTGGATGTCAAAGTAATATTTGAAGAAACACAATGTGATATAACCACAAAAATATAGGTCTATATTTTCATTTTTATCACATCATTCAGAACACTGATGTTATTTAGTTTAAACTTATTTATTTTACTTCGATTGTGAATCAAGTTCTTACAACTTATGCAAATCACGCTCGAAGTCTTCCTGGTTAGAACCGGTACTAAACATATGCAGAAAAGTGTCTTGCTCAAGGACACCACACATAGCCTTGGTGAAGGATTGAACTCACGGCCCTCTGATCACACTAGAATCTTCCTGGTTAGAATTGGTACTAAGCATATGCAGAAAAGTGTCTTGCTCAAGGACACCACACATAGCCTTGGTGAAGGATTGAACTCACGGCCCTCTGATCACGCTCGAATCTTCCTGGTTAGAACCGGTACTAAGCATATGCAGAAAAGTGTCTTGCTCAAGGACACCACACATAGTCTTGGTGAAGGGTTGAACTCACGGCCCTCTGATCACGCTCGAATCTACCTGGTTAGAACCGGTACTAAGCATATGCAGAAAAGTGTCTTGCTCAAGGACACCACACATAGCCGTGGTGAAGGATTGAACCTATGGCCCTCAGATCATGGGCCTGATGCTCTACCACTGGACCATGCGCTCCACAATAGTGTTATTTGTAATGACAACTTACCTGTACCTTGTGTTATCTGTACTTCATCAGATGTTACAGAGTCATCTCCCTTCCCCTGGCTGAAACATACCAGTTAACATCTGAATTAGATTCTCAACGTGATATTGGTACAGTCACATACATGTATATACAAAAATAGAGTAAGATACTTCAAATTTATTTAAGATACAAAAACATCCTAAGCATGCCACTTCCTTAAAATGTGCATACTATATGAAAAATTAAAAAAAATTGGACAGTTAGTGAGGTATTATAAATGACATATATATCCAAATTTTAAAATTGGCTCAAAGCAAAGCTGATAAAAATATATTCAATATTTTTGTTATGAATTAAAACAGAAGTGAAGTCGAAATTTCCCACAAAACATTTATTTTTACAATAAAGGTTGTGTACTAGCTTCAATTTTCAAACATGTGTATATCACAGAAATATACTACATAGAATTATGAAGCAATTAATTATCTCTGCGTGGCAAACATTTCATGATGAAATCTTAAAGGGAATATATACATGTATCAGGTTTTTTTTTCAAAATTCTAAAATTGGCTAAAAAAACATTTTTTTCAATGCATATTCCTGCTAAAAGAACATCTATTTAAAAATGCCAAAATAACATATTGAAAAGTGGTTTCCTATTACTTCGGCAATACACCTAGGTTAGAATAAAAAAGATTTCCCACTTATATTGCAAAATACTTTGTGATGTTTTAAATGAGTCACATGATTTCATTTTTATTTCATTTTGACCCAAAACAACACTCAGTACTGGTTATGCCAAGAAAACCGACTCGAAAAAGATTCATAGAAGCTCTGAGCTTTCTTCACAATCAAATAACTGAGTATAAACTTTAATATAAAACAGAAACTGTCAAACATGTATTACTGTATCTGCAAGAACTCATCTATTTTTATGTGTATATAATAATATATATTTATCTTCAGGTTGGAAGTTGTTATATAGAGGTCACAGTTATTGATTGAACTATTGATTGATTGAATATTTTGCATCATTTTTATGCCATCGAAGGCTAAGACGATCAGTTAACCTAACCACTGTTTCCTGGGATTAACCAGTACTCGAGCACACCCAATCTCTGCAAGTAACTGATAACTTTCCCACTTGAATCAGTGGTGAGAGATGAAGGATAATGAGACACAATGTCATATATCAATCATCACGGAGACTGTTGCCGGGTAGGGGATTCAAACTCACGACCCCTGGATTGAATGAGCTAAGATGCTCAGTCAAGCAGATAGGTGGGAAAGAATTTTCTCATGCGTTTCAACCGACTTGAAACTATCACGCGTTATTCGACAGTTCGTCAAGGCAGAGTACACATTACTTTGTAAGTACATGTATTAAGATGACCGAGGAAAATCCACAACCTTGTGGTTCAGATTTAATTGTAAATTCAGAAGATTACGAATTGAGAAGTTTATCCAATGAACAGAGTTCCTTGTGACATGCTCGGAATCCCAACACAGAACATACAGTAAATTCTAGAAGTGCTTCGTCGGCTATGCCGCAAGGTAAGCCCTCAGGGGAAGAAGTTTCTGAAGCTTTTGATCTTTTCCGAACATATTTAGACCCGCAACTAGGAGATTTGAAAAACGAAATAGCAAATAAGTCTATTACACCAACGTCTAAAGAGAGTGACAATTTCAAGAACATTTCACATAAGCATCAGTTTGTCTTCAACCTGGAGATAAAATTAGGATTAGAGACTATTGTATCACATGCTGCAGACAAAAATTTTGTCAGACAGACGGCTTTGGATCTAGTTAAGAAAATTGATTACAGGAACAAGATCATTAAGGTAGCTGATAAATCCGCTTGGGGCTGGGCGTATGAGAGTATGAGACCCGCTCTCTTGGAAGTGATACTGAAGACGAGAAAAAGTTGAAAAGCGCAGAATCCAGAGCCATAACAAAAACCACTAAACAGTATGCTTCTTCACACTATTTTTTCTGATTTCATGCAGGCTTCTCTGTATGGCGGCAAGGCGGCACCTGCTAGAAACAATTCTTCATTCTCGTCACGTGGTCAATCAGTTCCAGCCAATCCTGGGAATTCAAGAGATTATTCCTTTTATCCGAAACATACAGCAAATCCAAGAGACGTCTGCTTCAGCTGTGGAAGGCCAGGGCATTTTAGAGAGACTGTACATTTTCAAACAGCATGACAAGATTCACTATGCCATCATCAGAAAGCAGAAGAACTTCAATTCCCTCGAATACCAATAAATGATAAGTATAATTTGACTCTGTTTGAACATGATCAGTTCTTTGAATTACAAGAAAAGAAATATACTGTGTCTTCTGATTCAGGACAGTCAAGTGTGAAAGGAAAACTGAAAAGCAAAATTAGTTTCTGGGAACATATCGGAGCAAATTCTGATATTTCAGATGCTATAAGATTCAGGTATAAAATTCCTTTTCTTTCTATTCCTGAAAACACTTTTTCTAAAAATAACAAATCTGCTGAAGAAAATATAGATATCGTAGCTCTATAACTGAAATGTTACAGTGTCAGTTTATTATTGAAACGCCTTTCAAACCACATATTGTAAGTCCTCTGAGTGTATCAGTTAATAAAGAGGGAAAGAAAAGGCTTATTTTAGATTTACGCATTGTAAATAAACACATTTGGAAAGAAAAAATTACATTTGAGGACTATTTTGTAGAAGTTCTTATTGTTTCAAGTTTGACCTATCTGAAGGATTTTACCATATAGACATTTTCCCACTGCATCAAACATTCCTGGGGTTCCCGCTAAAGAGGAAATACTTCTGTTTTACTGTAGTCCCCTTTAGTTTGAGTTCTGCCCCTTTTATTTTTACCAAAGTGTTGAAAGAGATGGTTTAGTACTGGCGTTTTAACGGCATAAAAACTGTTATGTTGGGTACAAATTCAAATTATGAAAGTACGCTTTAAGATGCTAAATTCATTAGAAATAGTTTAGAATCTGCAGGTTTTGTAATTATTGTAGAGAAATCTATTTGGTCGCCAGTAAAAAAAATTAGAATGGATAGGCATCATTTGGAATTCTGAGAGTTTTTGTATCTCTTTTACTAAGAGAAGGGTAGACAGTCTGAAACAGTCAATATAAAATGTATTTGACAATCTTTCTTTCATGTCAGCAGGACAATTGGCTGTATGCACAGGTAAAATTGTGTCCATGATGCCAGTTATTAGAAACTTGGCACGTTTATTAACAAGGTTTATGTATATGGAAATCAAAAGACACTTTTCTTGGGATTTCAGATATAAGCTTTCAGCAGATGATTTGTGTATATCTGAGTTAAAATTTGGGC
>CM055894.1:53786804-53807826 GCA_029582155.1 Panopea generosa | reverse complement strand
TCGTCAGGATCCAAATTATAAATATCTATAAGACTTATCGTTCCTTACAGTCACCACATACTTTCGTCAGATCTAAATTATAAATATCTACCTGAGTTATCGTTCCTTACAAGTCACATAATACCTTCGTCAGAATCTTAATTAAACATATCTACCACAGTTATCTCCTTACAGTCACACCATACTTTTGTAAAGATCTAAATAATAAATCTCTACCAGAGTTATCGTTCTTTCCAGTCACCAAATACCTTCGTAAAGATCTAAATTATAAAAATCTACCAGAGTTATCGTATTAACAGATACCACATACCTTCGTCAATATCTTAATTAAACATATCTACCAGAGTTATTGTTCCTTACAGTCACCACATACCTTCGTCAAGATCTAAATTATTAATATCTACCAAAGTTATCGTTCCTAACGGTCACCACACACCTTCGTCAAGATCTAAATTATAACAATCTACCAGTGTTATCGTTCTTTACAGTCACACCATACATTCGTCAAGATCTAAATGATAAATATCTACCAGAGTGATCGTTCCTTATATTCACCACATATTTTCGTCAAGATCTAAATTACAAATATCTACCAGAGTTATCATTCCTTACACTCACAACATACCTTCGTCAAGATCTAAATTACAAATATCTACCAGAGTTATCGTTCCTTACAGTCAAAACATACCTTCGTCAAGATCTAAATTATAAATATCTACCAGAGTTTTTGTTCCTTATAGTCACCACATATCTTCGTCAAGATCTAAATTATAAATATCTTCCAGAGTTACCGTTCCTTACAGTCACCACATCACTTCGTCAAGATCTAAATTATAAATATCTGCCAGAGTGATCGTTCCTTACAGTCACCACATACATTCGTCAGATCTAAATTATAAATATCTACCAGAGTTATCGTTCCTTACCGTCACAGCATACCTTCGTCAAGATCTAAATTATAAATATCTACCAGAGTTTTTGTTCCTTATAGTCACCACATATCTTCGTCAAGATCTAAACTATAAATAACTTCCAGAGTTACCGTTCCTTACAGTCACCACATCACTTCGTCAAGATCTAAATTATAAGTATCTGCCAGAGTGATCGTTCCTTACAGTCACCACATACATTCGTCAGATCTAAATTATAAATATCTACCAGAGTTATCGTTCCTTGCCGTCACAGCATACCTTCGTCAAGATCTAAATTATAAATATCTACCTGAGTTATCGTTTCTTACGGTCACAACATACCTTTGTCAAGATTTAAATGATAAATATCTACCAGAACTATCGTTCCTTACGGTCACAACATTACTTCGTCGAGATCTAAATGATAAATATCTACCGAGTTATCGTTCTTTACAGTCACAACGTAATTTCGTCAAGATCTAAATTACAAATATCTACTTATCGTTCCTTACAGTCACCACATACCATCGTAAAGATCTAAATTATAAATATCCACCAGAGTTATCGCTCCTTCCACATACCTTCGTCAAGATCTAAATTATAAATATCTGCCAGAGCTATCGTTTCTTACAGTCACCACATACATTCGTCAAGATCTAAATGATAAATATCTACCAGAGTGATCGTTCCTTACGGTCACAACATACATTCGTCAAGATCTAAATGATAAATATCTACCGGAGTGATCGTTCCTTACGGTCACAACATACATTCGTCAAGATCTAAATGATAAATATCTACCAGAGTGATCGTTCCTTACGGTCACAACATAACTTCGTCAAGATCTAAATGATAAATAACTACCGGAGTGATCGTTCCTTACAGTCACAACATACATTCGTCAAGATCTAAATGATAAATATCTACCAGAGTGATCGTTCCTTAAGGTCACGACATACATTCGTTAAAATCTAAATTATAAATATCAACCAGAATTTCGTTCTTTAAAGTCACCACATACCTTCGTCAAGATCTAAAAGATAAATATCTACCGGAGTGATCGTTCCTTACGGTCAAAACATACATTCGTCAAGATCTAAATTATCAATATCTACCAGAGTGATCGTTCCTTACGGTCAAAACATACATTTGTCAAGATCTTAATTATAAATGTCTACCAGAGTGATCGTTCCTTACGGTCACAACATACATTCGTTAAGATCTGAATTATAAATATCTAACAGAATTGTGTTCTTTACAGTCACCACATACCTTCGTCAAGATCTAAATGATAAATATCTACCGGAATGATCGTTCCTTACGGTCACAACATACATTCGTCAAGATCTAAATTATAAATATCTACCAGAGTGATCGTTCCTTACGGTCACAACATAACTTCGTCAAGATCTAAATGATAAATAACTACCGGAGTTATCGTTCCTTACAGTCACAACATACATTCGTCAAGATCTAAATGATAAATATCTACCAGAGTGATCGTTCCTTAAGGTCACGACATACATTCGTTAAAATCTAAATTATAAATATCAACCAGAATTTCGTTCTTTAAAGTCACCACATACCTTCGTCAAGATCTAAAAGATAAATATCTACCGGAGTGATCGTTCCTTACGGTCAAAACATACATTCGTCAAGATCTAAATTATCAATATCTACCAGAGTGATCGTTCCTTACGGTCAAAACATACATTTGTCAAGATCTTAATTATAAATGTCTACCAGAGTGATCGTTCCTTACGGTCACAACATACATTCGTTAAGATCTGAATTATAAATATCTAACAGAATTGTGTTCTTTACAGTCACCACATAACTTCGTCAAGATCTAAATGATAAATATCTACCAGATTGATCGTTCCTTATAGTCACCACATACCTTCGTCAAGATCTAATTTATAAATATCCACCAGAATTTTCGTTTTTTACAGTCACCACATACCTTCATCAAGATCTAAATGATAAATATCTACCAGAGTGATCGTTCCTTACGGTCACAACATACATTCGTTAAGATCGGAATTAAAAATATCTACCAGAATTTTCGATCTTTAAAGTCACCACATACCTTCGTCGAGATCTAAATAATAAATATCTACCAGAGCAACCGTTTCTAACGGTCATAACATAACTTCGTCAAGATCTAAATGATAAATATCTACCATAGTGATCGTTCCTTACGGTCACAACATACATTCGTCAAGATCTAAATGATAAATATCTACCAGGGTGATCGTTCCTTACGGTCACAACATACATTCGTTAAAATCTAAATTATAAATATCTACCAGAATGATCGTTCCTTACGGTCACAACATACATTCGTTAAAATCTAAATTATAAATATCTACCAGAATTTTCGTTTTTTACAGTCACCACATACCTTCGTCAAGATCTAAATGATAAATATCTACCAGAGTGATCGTTCCTTACGGTCACAACATACATTCGTTAAGATCTGAATTAAAAATATCTACCAGAATTTTCGATCTTTACAGTCACCATATACCTTCGTCAAGATCTAAACGATAAATATCTACCAGAGCAATCGTTCCTAACGGTCATAACATAACTTCGTCAAGATCTAAATGATAAATATCTACCAGAGTGATCGTTCCTTACGGTCACAACATACATTCGTTAAAATCTAAATTATAAATATCAACCAGAATTTTCGTTCTTTACAGTCACCACATACCTTCGTCAAGATCTAAATGATAAATATCTACCAGAGCAATCGTTCCTTACGGTCACAACATAACTTCGTCAAGATCTTAATGATAAATATCTACCGGAGTGATCGTTCCTTACGGTCACAACATACATTCGTCAAGATCTAAATGATAAATATCTACCAGAGTGATCGTTCCTTAAGGTCACGATATACATTCGTTAAAATCTAAATTATAAATATCAACCAGAATTTTGTTCTTTAAAGTCACCACATACCTTCGTCAAGATCTAAAAGATAAATATCTACCAGAGTGATCGTTCCTTACGGTCAAAACATACATTCGTCAAGATCTTAATTATAAATATCTACCAGAGTGATCGTTCCTTACGGTCAAAACATACATTTGTCAAGATCTTAATTATAAATATCTACCAGAGTGATCGTTCCTGACGGTCACAACATACATTCGTTAAGATCTGAATTATAAATATCTAACAGAATTGTATTCTTTACAGTCACCACATACCTTCGTCAAGATCTAAATGATAAATATCTACCAGAGTGATCGTTCCTTACAGTCACAACATAACTTCGTCAAGATCTAAATGATAAATATCTACCAGAGTGATCGTTCCTTATAGTCACCACATACCTTCGTCAAGATCTAATTTATAAATATCCACCAGAATTTTCGTTTTTTACAGTCACCACATACCTTCGTCAAGATCTAAATGATAAATATCTACCAGAGCAATCGTTCCTTACGGTCAAAACATACCTTCGTCAAGATCAAATTTATAAATATCCACCAGAGTTATCGTTCCTTATAGTCACCACATACCTTCGTCAGGATCTAATTTATAAATATCCACCAGAATTTTCGTTTTTTACAGTCACCACATACCTTCGTCAAGATCTAAATTATAGATATCTACCAGAGCAATCGTTCCTTACGGGCACAACATAACCTCGTCAAGATCTAAATTATAAATATCTACCAGAGTTATCGTTCTTTACAGTCACCATATACCTTGTCAAGATCTAAATTACAAATATCTACCAGAGTTATCGTTCCTTACAGTCACAACATACCTTCGTCAAGATCTAAATTATAAATATCTACCAGAGTTTTTGTTCCTTATAGTCACCACATATCTTCGTCAAGATCTAAATTATAAATATCTTCAAGAGTTACCGTTCCTTACAGTCACCACATCACTTCGTCAAGATCTAAATTATAAATATCTGCCAGAGTGATCGTTCCTTACAGTCACCACATACATTCGTCAGATCTAAATTATAAATATCTACCAGAGTTATCGTTCCTTACCGTCACAGCATACCTTCGTCAAGATCTAAATTATAAATATCTACCAGAGTTTTTGTTCCTTATAGTCACCACATATCTTCGTCAAGATCTAAATTATAAATATCTTCCAGATTTACCGTTCCTTACAGTCACCACATCACTTCGTCAAGATCTTAATTATAAGTATCTGCCAGAGTGATCGTTCCTTACAGTCACCACATGCATTCGTCAGATCTAAATTATAAATATCTACCAGAGTTATCGTTCCTTGCCGTCACAGCATACCTTCGTCAAGATCTAAATTATAAATATCTACCTGAGTTATCGTTTCTTACGGTCACAACATATCTTTGTCAAGATTTAAATGATAAATATCTACCAGAACTATCGTTCCTTACGGTCACAACATTACTTCGTCAAGATCTAAATGATAAATATCTACCGAGTTATCGTTCTTTACAGTCACAACATATTTTCGTCAACATCTAAATTACAAATATCTACCCGACTTATCGTTCCTTACAGTCACCACATACCATCATAAAGATCTAAATTATAAATATCCACCAGAGTTATCGCTCCTTCCACATACCTTCGTCAAGATCTAAATTATAAATATCTGCCAGAGCTATCGTTTCTTACAGTCACCACATACCTTCGTCAAGATCTAAATGATAAATATCTACCAGAGTGATCGTTCCTTACGGTCACAACATACATTCGTCAAGATCTAAATTATAAATATCTACCAGAGTGATCGTTCCTTACGGTCACAACATACATTCGTTAATATCTGAATTAAAAATATCTACCAGAATTTTCGATCTTTACAGTCACCACATAACTTCGTCAAGATCTAAATTATAAATATCTACCAGAGTGATCGTCCCTTACGGTCACAACATACATTCGTCAAGATCTAAATGATAAATATCTACCAGAGTGATCGTTCCTTACGGTCACAACATACATTCGTTAAAATCTAAATTATAAATATCAACCAGAATTTTCGTTCTTTACAGTCACCACATTACTTCGTCAAGATCTAAATGATAAATATCTACCAGAGCAATCGTTCCTTACGGTCACAACATACCTTCGTCAAGATCTAAAGGATAAATATCTACCAGAGCAATCGTTCCTTACAGTCACCACATACCTTCGTCAAGATCTAAATGATAAATATCTACCAGAGCAATCGTTCCTTACGGTCACAACATACATTCGTCAAGATCTAAATGATGAATATCTACCAGAGTGATCGTTCCTTACGGTCACAACATACATTCGTCAAGATCTAAATGATAAATATCTACCAGAGTGATCGTCCCTTACGGTCACAGCATACATTCGTCAAGATCTAAATGATGAATATCTACCAGAGTGATCGTTCCTTAAGGTCACAACATACATTCGTTAAGATCTAAATTATAAATATCAACCAGAATTTTCGTTCTTTAAAGTCACCACATACCTTCGTCAAGATCTAAAAGATAAATATCTACCAGAGTGAACGTTCCTTACGGTCAAAACATACATTCGTCAAGATCTAAATTATAAATATCTACCAGAGTGATCGTTCCTTACGGTCAAAACATACATTTGTCAAGATCTTAATTATAAATATCTACCTGAGTTATCGTTCTTTACAGTCACCATATACCTTGTAAAGATCTAAATTATAAATATCTACCAGAGTTATCGTTCCTTACGGCCACAACATACCTTCGTCAAGATCTTAATTATGAATATCTACCTAAGTTATCGTTCCTTACAGTCACCACATACCATCGTCAAAATCTAAATTATTAATATCTACCTGAGTTATCGTTCCTTACAGTCACCACATAGTCATAATCCAAATTTTTAATTTCGATCACTGTTAAATGATCGTGTATATGCGGCATATACACTATGTAATAGTTCATATGCAGAAATCAATTTTATATTTAATTATTCATGTAATTTAGTCACAAACGATCGCGTTAAACAAAGCAGATTTTATTGCTTCAGTATCTCACTGGAAATTTGCCTTCGGGCTTTAGTGTGCTATAAACACTTAAATGTCTCAAGTTTCATTTTTTTTCTGCGGCAAATTTTGCCTTTTGACATTTATAACATTTTACAAAGAAAGACGGAAATGACAGAACAGATTGTAATGATTACATAAAACAAACAATACATAAACAACACATCACGTGTACATCAATCGTGCAAAACAATAATATTTTCAAGGGTATATTTTTCTTATTATAATAGCTTCTTGAATAGCTGGCTTAAGTTACTTTGTGTTTCATTTTTCGCTATTCAATATTCAAATTGAATCTCGAATAACAACTACATTGATATTCGACATTCATTAAAACTGTTTGAATAACGAAAAACAAAGAACTGGATATTTGTCTTTCACAGAGAATTATTTGAATCTTGAATATCAAATGCTTTGGTATTCGTTAATCAACGAAAACTTGTCTGAATGTCGAATCTGAAAAACACTTGACATTCGACATTCACTGTTTGAATGTTGAATATCAAATACCTCGAGATTCGTTATTCGCCAGAAATCATCATATGAATGTCGAATCTCCAAAAGCTTGGCATTCATCTTTCACAGAAAAAATGTTTGAATCTCGAATATCAAATGCCAGGAGACTCGATATTCATAAACATCCTTGAATGAATGTCAAATCTCAAAAACATGTCATTCGACTTTACGGATAATGGTTTGTATGTCGAATATCAAATACCTCGAGATTCGTTATTAACCAGAAAACCAGTGAATAACGAATCTCAATGCATTTGATATTGATAATTTCAATGTAAGTATGCACATATTACAATAAAATAGTGTATGCGGCATAAACATGCTAAAGTGTGTTTTTATTTTATTTTGGAAACTATGTCACTGAAGTCTCTCTTATAGGTGTTAGCCCGCCATTGACTTTTGTTCTTTACCTATAGTAAATTATAAAAGTTTGAAGGCTTGTCATTCATAGAGAGACCCAAAATGAAAGAAGTGAAATTTACATTTTATTGTTTGTCAACATCTTCAACCTTTTTTCTGTTGTCAATACATGTATACCCTGATTTTCAATACACTGTTGCGTATTTGTATACAGGTAGCTGTTGTATGTATGCGATCGTGATAGAAAGATATTAGAAATAGTCATTTCTTATTGTTCATAATTCGGCGTATGACGTGAGAGTCGCTAACTGGGTTACATATTCTTCAATTTATGTTGCTCCAAGGTCATTATTTACTAGCTTAGTCGTTTTATTTACCTTTTTAACAAAATGACAGCGCGGCATAATGATTATGCGCTTCGATACTTAAGGGGTATTTATTATGTATGGGTTTCTATATTCCGAGTCTGGCCCGATTAGCTCAGTCGGTAGCGCGCCTGACTGTCAATCCATGGGTCGTGAGTTCGAATCCCCACCCGGCAACAGTCTCATTGATGATTGATATACGACAATATGTCTCATTATCATTCGTCTATTACCGCTGGTTCAAGTGGGAAAGTTATAAGTTCTTTGCGGAGACGGGGTGTTCTCTAGTACTGGTGAACCTTTCAGGATCCCAGGAAACATTTGTTAGGTTAGCTGATCGTCTGTTACCCCTCGATGACATAACATGAAGCTAAATATTTAATCAATCAATCAATCTATATTCTGTTTTAGTTACTACTACTGTATCTGCTGTTCATATAAGCTAGAATATTCTCTAACTATAGAAGACCAAACTTCATTTATTTGCAATCTGTATCAGCTTAGTAAGCAGTATATCGATAAATCTTGTAAGCTTTCAACATAAACTCGATTTTTAATATGGATAGAAATATATAGGCGTTTTTACATCATTTGGTACCTGCTTTTCAGAGGATGATAACATACTTTTCTTACTCGACACTGGATTTTTTCTCATTCGATTTTCAACATCCTTACTTGACATTTGACTTCTTAATCCACACTCAATTTTCTTACTTGGTATGCATAACCTCCTTACTCGACATTCAATTTCTTATCTTCTTTATTTATTTTATTATCTTATGCAACACTTGACTGTCTTGCTCAATCTTTACTCAACATTCATTTGTCTTACTTAATACTCAACATTCTTACTCGACATTCAATTACTTTACTCAATACTTGATTTTCTTATCCAACGCTTGGCTTTCTTACTCGACATTCGAGTTTCTCTCTCAACACTTGATTTTCTTACTTGAAACATAAAAAATCTGCCCAAATCACTTGATTTTCTTACACAATATTCAACACCATCACTCGATATTTGATTTCCTTACTCAACACTTGATTTTCTTACTCGATACTTGATTTAACATCCTTAGTCGACACTTGATTTTCTTTCTTGACATTCGATTTTCATACTCAATACTCAACATTTGATTTTCTTATGCGATACTTCATTTTCTTACGCGATACTTCATTTTCTTACGCAATGCTTGACTTTATAACTGAACGCTCACATTTTCTCTTCTCGACACTTGACTTGTTTACGTACTTGACACTTTATTTACTTACTTGATACCCAATGTCCTTACACAATGCTAGTTTTTTTCTTACTGAACATTCAATTTTCTTACGTGATACTCAACATCCTTACTTGACATTCAATTTTTCTTACTCAATACTATGTGTTCTCACTCAATGGACAGTATTTCTACTCGGCACTAGATTTTATTACTTGACACTCAATTTTCTAATCTATACTCAACATCCTTACTCTACATTAGTTTTTATACTCGATACTTGAATTTGTTACGCAACACTTGACGTTCTTGCTCGACACTGATTGTCTTCCTCGACACTAAGAGCTATAGACATAACCTTCTTTTTTTTTTTACTCGACACTCAATTTCCTTATTCGATACTCAACATCCCTACTTGACATTCAATACTTGACATTCTCATTCGACACTCAATTTTCTTTCTGAACACTTTCTTACATCAAAATCTAAGTCAACACTTGGCTTTCTTACATCAAAATCTTTGTCAACACTTGACTTTCTTACTTGAAACATAAAAAATCCGCTAAATCACTTGTGCTGTGCAAGAAATGTTATTTATATTTCTTAGGCAAAATGCTGAAATCATTTCACTACTGATACTCAAAATCCTAACTCGATATTCGATTTTCAAAGTCGACCTTTGCTTTTCTATACTCGATACTCAACATCCTTACTTGGCATTCATTTCCTTATTCGATACTAGATTTTGTTACTCGACACTAGAATTTGTTATTCGACACTAGATTTTCTCACAACAAACACAATATCCTTAATTTACACTAGGGGCTAGATTTTTCTAATTTAATCACAGTAGTGATCCATTATTTAGCATTAGCGATCCATCATTTAACATTAGTGATCCATTATTTAGCATAAATGATCCATAATTTAATATTAGTGATCCATCATTTAGCGTTAGTGATTCATCATTTAGCCTTAGTGATTCATCATTCAGCATAAGTGATCCATCATTTAGCATTAGCGATTAATCTTTTAGCATTAGTGGTCCATCATTTAGCGTTAGTTATATATCATTGAGCGTTAGTGATTCATCATTAAGCATTAGTGATCTATCATTTAGCAAAAATAATTCACCATTTAGCATTAACAACTCATCATTTAGCGTTAGTGATTCGGCAGCATCTAGCATTAGTGATCCATCATTAAACGTTAGTGATCCATCATTAAACGTTAGTGATTCATCATTTAGCATTAGTGATCCATAATTTAGAATAAATAATCCATCATTTAGCGTTAGTGATTCGTCATTTAGAATTGGTGATCCATCATTTAGCATTAGTGATTCATGATTTAGCGTTAGTGATTCATCATTTAGCGTTAGTGTTAGATCTACTTGAAGTGTCCACGCTGTGACACCGGTCGGTTGTACCTCTAATGTGAACACATTGGTTTCACTGATTTATCATTTAGCGTTAGTGAATCATCATTTAGCATTACAGATCCATCATTTAGCATAAGTGATCCATCATTTAGTGTAAGTGATTTACAATTCAGACTAAATGCTAGATCGTCTTGAAGTGTCCACGCTTTGACACCGGTCGGTTGTACCTCTCATGTGAACACATTGGTTTCACAGATTTATCATTTAGCGTTAGTGAATCATCATTTAGCATTAGTGATCCATCATTTAGCATATGTGATCCATCATTTAGCGTTAGTGATTAATCATTTAGCATAAGTGATCCATCATTTAGCGTTAGTGATCCATCATTTAGCATGAGTGATTCATCATGTAGCATTAATGATTCATCATTTAGCATAGGTGACCCTTCATTTAGCATAAGTGAATCATCATTTAGCATAAGTGATCCATCATTTAGCATTAGTGACCCATCATTTTGCATTAGTGATTCATCATTAAGCATAAGTGATTCATCATTAAGCATTCTTGAATCATCATTTAGCGATAGTGATTCATCATTTAGCATAAGTGATTCATCATTAAGCGTTAGTGATCCATCATTTAGCATGAGTGATTCATCATGTAGCATTAATGATTCATCATTTAGCATAGGTGATCCTTCATTTAGCATTAGTGAATCATCATTTAGCATAAGTGATCCATCATTTAGCATTAGTGATCCATCATTTAGCATTAGTGATTCATCATTAAGCATAAGTGACTCATCATTAAGCATTCTTGAATCATCATTTAGCGATAGTGATCAATCATATAGCATTAGAGATCCATCATTAAGCATTAGTGATTTATCATTTAGCGATAATGATTCATCATTTAGCATAAGTGCTTCATCATTTAGCGATAGTGATCCATCATTAAGCATTAGTGATTCATCATTTAGCGGTAGTGATTCATCATTTAGCGGTTGTGATCCATCATTTAGCGGTAGTGATCCATCATTTAGCATTAGTGATCCATCATTAAGCATTAGTGATTCATCATTTAGCGTAGTGATCCATCATTTAGCGGTAGTGATCCATCATTTAACATTAGTGATTCAACTTTTAGCAATAGTGATTCAACTTTTAGCAATAGTAATCCATCATTAAACATTCGTGATTTATCATTTAGCATTAGTGATCCATAATTTAGCATAAGTGATTCATCATTAAGCATTAGTGATCCATCATTTAGCATTAGTGATCCATAATTAAGCATAAGTGATCCATCATTAAGCATTAATGATTCATCATTTAGCATTAGTGATTCATCATTGAGCATTAGTGATTCATCACTAAGCGGTAGTTATCCATCATTTAGCATTAGTGATACATCATTTAGCGGTAGTTATTCATCATTTAACATTAGGGATTCATTATTTGGCATAAGTGATTCATCATTTAGCGTAAGTGATACATTATTTAGCGTTAGTGCTAGATCGTCTCGAAGTGTCCACGCTGTGACACCGGTCGTTTGTACCTTTCATGTGAACACATTGGTGTCAGTGATTTTCTTTTAGCGGTAGTGATCCATCATTTAGCGGTAGTGGTCCATCATTTAGCATTTATGATCTATCATTAAGCATTAGTGATTCATTATTTAGCATAAGTGATTCATCATTTAGCATTTGTGATTCATCATTTAGCGGTAGTGATCCATCATTTAGCATTAGTGATACATCATTTAGCGGTAGTGATCCATCATTTAGCGGTAGTGATTTATCATTTAACATTTGTGATCCATCATTTAGCATTAGTGATTCATCATGTAGCATTAGTGATTCATCATTAAGCGGTAGTGATTCATCATTTAGCGTCAGTCGGTTGTACCCTTCATGTGAACGAACACCTTTGTTTGTAATAATAATGATATAGTCTTGAGATAATATTCAGTATTTACAATAGTTTATTCTAGAAAACGTTCACTTTTATAAACAGTTAATTTATCGACAATTGTTTTAAACTAATATAATTATTTTACATCGAATGTGAAACAAATATTTACAACTTACAACAAATCACGATCGAAGTAGTCCTGGGTAGAATCAGTACTAAACATGTTGTAAGTAAATTAACAATTTGGTTGACTAGGTCCTTCATTGTTAAGTAGAAAAGTAGAAATACATGTTCTGTTGACAACATATGTAGAGGGCTATAATGAACTAGCCAAATAAACATACAACTCTCTCTCTCTCTCTCTCTCTCTCTCTCTCTCTCTCTCTCTCTCTCTCTCTCTCTGTTTATGGTTGATTTAATATACTATGTTTCAGATTAACAATGTCATTCTCTATCTCCGACATAATATCGGACAATGTCGTGTCTTTGAATCTTTTATAATCCTCACATTTAGTAGTATTTTTTCTACCCCAATCTTTTCTGCAAGACCGGAAGTGGTGAATGACGCCATCTGTCTTCGCCTGTGCATACAGTCTGAAAGAAACATGGCCAATTGTATGTAACATTATTAATAGGTATAATAACATTAGTGAAATAGGCATTAGTGTTCGGTTATATTTTCCTCTAATTGAAACTGTCATGACGTGAGATTGACTATCGTTCCTCCCGCTGGCAACGTGGCATTTTTTGTCCAAGTAAATACAATGCACATGTAGTGTTTATTTAGACATCTTTTGTTTGTCTAAAGAAAATGGTGGTGTAGCAACCAATAACGATTGATGATTGGATAATCGATTTGTTTGATTGACAGTCCACGTCAGGTCAATTGCTCATGCACTGGCGTATCCAAAAATAGGCTGAGTTAAAAGCACCTATTTCAGTGAAAATATGGATCCACCATATTATCATAAATCCTTTTTTTAATGAATATCGTCGAACTAATAAGTCAACAGATTAGATAAGCAAATATGAAGATGTTTAAAGAAAAAAATAAAGTAGACAGCACCATATGACTAAATTTATACTTTCTCTGGATCGAACCGATTGCCACTAAAAACAGAACACCCAGTACTGGCTTTTACCAGAAAACGAAGCGGAGAACGGTTAAAAAGTACAAGCAATAGCAGGAACAAAAGTGTCGGTACTGCAGGCGTTTACTACAGAGTATGACGTTATTAATATTACCAAGACTTCAGTATCCAAATGTCATATGTGTGCGGAAGAAAATGTAAAGGGCGACTAGGGACGACTTGTCGTAATGAGCAACAAATCAAATATTGGAGAGAACTTGCTAAAACTCTGCAGTTCTATAGGTATCAAGGTTCTAGGTTCATTTTCAATCATCGATTTCTTGGTTGTTTTCCAATATGTGGTTTAATGTGTTTGCACATGGAGACTTTTTTATTCATCTTTACTCCTTCCGAGGTTACTGTACATGGTCTAGCATGTGTTGATTTTTTTTTAATTATTCATTTTTATACGTTTACCTTTTGTACGGACTGTTGGGACGTGCTTTAAATTTATGGGTTGAGAGGCCGCCCTGCTCCAATCTGTCCGGCATAACCACTTGTTTCATGCGGTCCGCCATTGTTTTGGTGCGGTTCTGGTAGCGGCCTATTTTGAAATGTGAATTGTTATTTGTAGCACCCCATTACGTGACGTGAATCTGAACCAAAAATACATAGCCTGCAGCTGCTTTTGTCTTAAATAAAGAATCCTGAAATGAATTAAAAACGTCTCGTTTTACATTACAATATTTAGATCTACTTAGGTATAAATGTCTGGTGACATTTACCTGACACCAAAAGCAAAACGTACAAAAACACCATAATACAAACGTAGACTAAAATCATAATATTTGTAAGAATATGCTGTACTCGGCCTTATCAATATGTTAATTAAGAAATGAACGTTATGTTTTACTTTTAATCAAAGTGTGACTGTATAATTCTTTATATTTTTAAAAACACATATTTACAGTTTTTACAATACTATTGACGTCATGCTAGTTTGTTTTTACGCTAACCCGCCACCTGACATATTATGTATTTGACACTTTGTGTATTTTCTCGAAAAAAAGTATCAAATCGATTTCCTTGACATATGGACTTGAATAAGAAATAACATTTAGACTCTGTTATTGTCTGTTAGAGTCATAGACATATTTAATAACGCTACTCAATATGTTGACGAAGATAATTGGAAATACAAAAGCGGTTAGCTATTCCGTTCAGTATAGTTATATACAGACATAAGGGTCAAATTCTTTAAAATACGTTTAGATATTTTCTCCTTTCTTTGTCATATCGATCAAATATATTTGACATATTCCAATATGTCACTACAAGGAGCGCTATGCATTATTATATTTATCTTCCGTTACCATGCAAAAGAGAGAATCCATTTGAATTTGTCGTGCTTCCATGAGGCATATACACCACTGTGTAACGAGAAGCGATGTGGTAGAGCAGTGGATATACTGTTGGCTGCTCATGGCACAGGTCATAGGTGCGGTACCAGTACTTACTCGGTGGTCTCTCAAACATAACACTCGGTACAGGTTTTCTATCCAGGCAGAATAGAATGTTTTATATACGTTCCGAGCTAAAACAAATAAATACAAACTAACTAATGAAGTCAAAAACTACGTACAAACAGTTCCTTCCATGCCCTGCCCTCAGTAGGCACCAGATATTCGTCCAGGTCCATAAGAACGAGATATTTGTATCCCTTCAGTCTCTCCAAACAGTCGTACACGGCTACCTGCTCATCGTTCCACGCCTGCAGGTTCTTTACGCCAAGCTGCACCTGCTTCCGCCCGTTCACTGTTGACATATAGCACATCAAACGTTGATACAGTTTGATATAACGCCTGCGTGTATGGTTAGTGCATTAACTTTTACCCTTATCACGATATATGCTTATGCGTCGTAAAAATGTATATAGAAATATATTGTCAAATGTATACTTATAACTATATAACTTATTCTTGTACCTAAAGTTGATGAATATAACATATAAGTAGTATACATACTGTTATTATTTGTGTTTCGCGTGACTGTTGTTTAGCACTTTGATGTAAATAATCTACTTAAAAACCTGTTTACGGGCCTCGTGAAAGGTGTATTTGTTAAAATGAGTTCTCTCGTTAAACAAAGACTTTAGGCTTAGTATTATTGTTATTATCATTATTAGCATTACTATAATCATTATTTTTATCATTATTATTATCATTATTATCATTACCAGGTTTAGGTAAACTAAATGGAATAACTTCCGCCACTCCGATTTTCTGGTAGTACTCCAAAACTTTGGTTGCCTCCGAATTCAATTTGTTGGTATACGTTATAACTTTATCAACTCCCATCATCCTCTGCAACTCGAACCAAGCGAGAATATCGTCTGCAGCGAGACTACCAAATGCTAACTGAAATATGATAGGTAGCAAGCTGAAAGACTGGCAGACAAGCGGTTCACACTTCAGGGGTATACAGGGAAAAGTTACGTACCGTCCTATTTTCTCATTTTAAAAAGACACTGTTTCGTTTAAAAACTGTCTAAAATTTAAAAAACTGAACAGTTTTATAACTGATCTAACGTATTCATGACGTTTGGGACTTCAAGACTGGTTTTTTGCATTCTGACTCCAGTTTCACCAACTTCTACTTGAATACTTAAAAACAACATTAAATCTAAAAATATCAGTCATGTGATCAAGCTTTTAGACTGGTTCCAGAAGAACTGTATATTGTTTCATTGATATTGGTTATATAATAGCTTAATAAGCAGACAAAGCTTATTTACGTTTTTATGTATTTAAATAAAATGAAAGTGAAAAGAAACCAGATGTACATTATTTTAGACTGGTTAAGGGGGGCGGTAGTCTAATGGATAGAGTGTTGGCCGCTCACGCCAGAGGTTGCGGGTTCGATCCCAAGCTCGACCCGATGCCTCTCATAAAACAACACTCAGTACTGGTTCAACCCAGGAAACGGACTCGAGAGCGGTTTATATAAGCTCTGAGCTTTTATCGCAATCAAGCTAAAAAAATAGAATAAACTAAGTAAAACTGCATATTGTATTATTGATTAAGATTGTATAATAGATAAATAACAATTTTAAGTATCTATAATAAGGTAAATGCCGGTGAAATAGCAATCTGATCCCCTCGGCCTTTATGCCACGCAAAAGTGAATTATACGGAGAAAACGGAAAACTATCCGATGTTTCGTGATTGGTGAAATAGAAGTCTGGTAAGCCGATATGTAAAGTCCACAATGTTTTGACAAAAATGAATTTATAAAGTTCTTAATAATATATAAATTGGCAAAATCTTGTAAACCCACCTTTGAACAAATTGCAATTTGTTCTTCATGTCTGTGTGCAAACTGTGGCGTTAAGTACCAGTTGTATTTTTTATGACAGGCCTGTGAGCTAGAATTTCCAGACAGAGTCACGGCGACAGGCCTATCAGCGATGGGCCGTACATTGGGACATACGTATTGCTTTACCGGCATGGTCGTCTTCTCCTTGTACGACCAGTGTACCTTCTGGATCAGTTTAACCGATTTTAATACGCCGGACGCGTATAGAATGCAGCATCTAAAGTTGTATTTATCTAAAGTTTTATGTTCCCAACCTTGAAGTACAATTCTGTCCCATGAGGCGTGTCTGGAGGAGTTTCCCACCACAGCTGAGAAGAGGAAGACATCGAAGTAGAACCCATACACACGCTTTAGAACGGAGGAAGGCAAAGGTGGATATTTGTCCTTGGCTGATCGGTTTTGTTGGGGCGCTGCGACAACACGTTTGGTCAACACTTTGAAGGGTTGAATCCCGGTTGTGCTAACATTTGTATCAAAATCCTGCAAAAAAGTATAAAGTATAAATACACATTTAAACATTGAAAATAAAATATGCTAAATCATAGCAAATAACACAGACTTTGACATAGAAAAATGAGACGCGGCCAGGGAATATTGGAACGTAGTCTTTATCATAAAAAAGCATGGCTAGCCATTTTCTTAATTTATAAAACGGCTCTTTCCTAGCGTTTTGAGCAAGAACTAAGTAGAAACGGGATCAAGACTTAAAGACTTAAAGTAAGATTTTGCAAGGTCAGAAAAGAAAGAAAACCGTTTCATAGCTATTGTTATGTGGATCACTGAGCCGATGTTTAGAGGTATTGGGACTTGTCATATGCAGTCCACGATACTGCTGAACCGTTTGTTTGACGCAGTCCGTGTATTTACTACTTTTGTGCTCTCGGTACTCGACTAAGGGCGGCCATCTAAGCTTCTGTTAGATTCATTTGTTTTACTATTTATTGTTATTCATTATGAGTAAACAGTTTCATTATTGAACTAAACTTGACATTAAATACCAACTTTGTTCTATCAAACTGCAGAGTGGATTGAATAAAATATGAAACACAATGTTGTTTCATGTAGTCTTTATGTTTCTTTCATATATTATTATTATTATTATTATTATTATTATTATTAGAATTATCATTGTTATTATCATTATCATTATCATTATCATTAGTAGTAGTATTGGTAGTAGTAGTTGTAGTGGTGGTAGTGGTGGTAGTAGTAGTAGTAGTAGTGTACCGTATTTATATAGCCTTCTTTTCATATTTAAAAACCTTCAAAAGTATATATTTAAAAGACAACTTTGATAAAATGTTATACCCTATACTTGTAGTGTTCTTTAGCTTGTCGGTCTACGAGGCTTTCGTTCAGCACGAACAGTAGCACGGACGCTGCAAGAAGCATGACGCAGCCGGATTTGATGACTCTATGAAAACATCGTGACGAAGATGAATGTCCCATCTCAAAACAGGACACCGCTTTGCACCTGTTTAAAAAACAAAGAAAAAATATTTGTTACAACCACAGTCACAGTGTAAATAGATAATCATGAACATAGGCGGGTCCAGGATTTCAGTTTAAGGTGGTGAGGGGGTTGGGCTTGGGGGCGCAAAACAGAATCTGAACACGCACACATGTTTTTTTTCTGTGGAAAAATAGTTGAATTTGAAATACAATATGGGAGTTTATGGGGGAGGAATGTACGCCGTTTTTTTTTAAAAAATAGTAGATCCGCCATTGGTGAAAGTTTTAACAAAGTATATCAATTAATTTTCAATATAAATACACAAAAATCTAAAATTGGTATCTAACTGAACATACATGTAATAACATTGGCAGTATGGCGAACCTATATGACATTGATATCGTACACGGCTGAATTTAAAAAAAAAATATTGCTGCAGTTAAGATTTTTCTCGTTTTAACTTTCCTAATATTTAAAAGATTTTGAAAAAAACAACAACATGAGAATGCCCTTGGAAAATAAATGCTATGCACTGCAGTGAAAGATACCTGCTGAAACGTCACGAGAGATAGTTAATTGGTTAGGAAACTGTGTGATCATATAACAGAACATTAATAACATAAATAATAGGCCCCTCTCAAATTATATGCATGCCAGACATTCCATTATCCAAGCGAGGTTAGGAGCTCATCACACTACCAGCTGATTAACAGACGACTATATAGCTACATAGGGAAATGGCTACACCCCTATAAACTTGAGGATATTTTGAGACCTGAACAAAATTGTTTTGTTCCAATTTGGATATCAGATAGCAGATCAGATTCTTCCCTTGATTTTCATAACATTATTAAGGGACCTGTGTAATAAACAAATTGTATAAAGCAAAATAAGGCGAAATGGAGGACTACATTGTAATGTAGGTAATCATGTTTACATATCTATCTATTATTGTTATGAATTTTAAATATACATGTATCATTATTGTTTGTTTTTTATTTGAAATAAATACAAACTTTAAAAACATCTATTATTCTTTAATTATATATGCATAAACCGCAGCATGTAACAACACATTATGTTATATAAAGAAAGAGAAGTGAAACAATTTGTGTTACCGTATTACGCCTTATAAACATAATTTTATAGACATGTGAACATAGTATTATATATAACAATTTATTGTCAATATTTTAGAATATTGAATAATATTTGTATCTTTCATTATACGGTGGGGATGGACTGTATGAATAAACCCAGCACTGTGAACCAGAAGATAAAACCAGCACTGTAAACCAGAATAATCTAATCCAATCAAAAGTATATTGATATGCTGGAGAACTATAGAAAACATGGAAAAAACATGATGACAGAGACACAAAAAAGTCAGAAATAAAGTCCCCATAAATTGGTACACCTGTAAAGTATATATTTACAGAACTGCACTTGACAATCTGGAAAATGTATTACTCCCACTATATGACTGCATACACTAACAATCAGCTTCTGGAACAGTTGGGTCTACTCTGCTTCTGTCTGTACAACTGATATGTAATGTAAATTATAAGCTTTATTTAAATGTAGACATTGTTTTGAGACATACTTGAGTTCGAACATGTATAATGAGTAAATAAAACGTATATTGCCTTTATTTCATATGTTTGTTTTTTTCCATTATTTCTCTGTGATCTGTTACACCCCCTATAATATCATATCCCCTCCCCCCGTATTATTTTTTTTTAAAAAGAATAGAAGACTTTGAACAAAAATAAAATGGTTAACTGTTCTATTCTAGACAATGGACACTTATATGAGTACACATGGTAAGGCACAAATATTCATGGAACCTGACATTATACAGACGGTTTGTATCCCTTCTAAATCACTTTCAAAGAGAGGTGTTAATTAGCCTTAATCTTCAGGAATGTTTACACAGGTCAGACGTGAATGAATTGATTTACAGCAGACCCTTTCTTCCACCCTCCACACCCCTGAGAATTTGTAAATACATTCAGTTATCAGATCATAAAACACAGTTTAACCAGTATAGAAATACACATGCTGAATGATATAAAAACTTAATTTTCAAATTATGAACTACTTTAATCAATAATTAAATATTGTATTTTGACCTTTACATTAATTAAACTGTCAACAAATTTAAATTAACAGATGTAGTCTCAATTATTATGCAAGATAGCCATGTAATCTCTATGTACGCTAGTGTTGCTGTATGATAGGACGTGCTCATATCCTCGTTCTGGGGTATATATGCATATTCATGAGATAATATTAAGAATGGTCTATAGTTGTATTTTCCACTATAGTGCTGTGATCAACATCTATTTATTGTCCACTATGATGTCAAAATCAACTATACCAGAGTTATCGTTCCTTGCATTGACCGCATATCATCGTCAAG
>CM055894.1:53476804-53781804 GCA_029582155.1 Panopea generosa | reverse complement strand
AGACAGACAGACAGACAGACAGACAGACAGACAGACAGACAGACAGACAGACAGACAGACAGACAGACAGACAGACAGACAGACAGACAGACAGACAGACAGACAGACAGACAGACAGACAGACAGACAGACAGACAGACAGACAGACAGACAGACAGTAGTCATCTCCCCCCCCAAAAAAAAACAACAAAAAAACAACAAAAACTTAATTTCCTTTGCATTTTTCAAAAAGGGGTCCTGCGTCGTACATGACACACCATTAAGTATGTTACTTGCTGTTATATATTGTTGTTATTTTTCTATCATAATCATTCAGTGGATGCCGAGAGCTGCCCTTGCATACTTGCAAAGTTGTTTTCCCTTGGTATATTGTTGAGATACGGGAAAATTGCAGTACCGATATCGCTTATTCTAGAGAAGATGTCATTTCCTTGAGACCATTTTGTTGAACAGAGACAAGAAAAGGAAAAGTTACAGAGACTTCTTGTCGACTGAAAAAAAGTGATGATCAAAATGAACTACTTTGTCTCGAAGTATACCGCAGTGATACAGTATTACCATTACTTGCCGATCAGCTTGAGTATACCGCAGTGATACAGTATTACCATTACTTGCCGGTCAGCTTGAGCGGAGTGATACAGTATTACCATTACTTGCCGGTCAGCTTGAGGGGCGTAATATCGCAGTGATACAGTATTACCATTACTTGCAGGTCAGCTTAAGCGGCGTGATACAGTATTGCCATTACTTGCCGGTCAGCTTGAGTATACCGCAGTGATACAGTATTACCATTACTTGCCGGTCAGCTTGAGTATACCGCAGTGATACAGTATTACCATTACTTGCCGGTCAGCTTGAGCGGAGTGATACAGTATTACCATTACTTGCCGGTCAGCTTGAGGGGCGTAATATCGCAGTGATACAGTATTACCATTACTTGCCGGTCAGCTTGAGGGGCGTAATATCGCAGTGATACAGTATTACCATTACTTGCCGGTCAGCTTAAGCGGCGTGATACAGTATTGCCATTACTTGCCGGTCAGCTTGAGTATACCGCAGTGATACAGTATTACCATTACTTGCCGGTCAGCTTGAGTATACCGCAGTGATACAGTATTACCATTACTTGCCGGTCAGCTTGAGTATACCGCAGTGATACAGTATTACCATTACTTGCCGGTCAGCTTGAGCGGCGTGATAAAACTATGCTTTTTAAAACGATTTAAAATCGTTACTTTCGTTTCCTAACATTGGTAATAATGTGCAGTATAAAAGTGACAACAAAATGCAAGATTGAAATATAACATGCGAACACTTTTTTTTTTTCTAATTTCGAAAATTTCCTTTGGGGTGACATTCTAACCCCGTCTCTTTCAACTAACCCCACGTGCAGCATCTTCTGGCGTACAATTCAACCCCATTCAGGTACGCACCTGTCGTGAATCAGCATGATACTACTTAGAGCTTTATTCGGACGTTTTTTTCATGTAGATTTGTTTTGACAAAGTTAAGTGCGTTAGCTCTGTAAAACTAGGCTGTGGTTTGCAGTATATCTGAATCGCGTGTCGATTTGAGTTTAGGAATCAACGTGTTTGTCTGATTATGTTTTAACCGTTAGGCATGTGTCGTCATCGGATTCAAAATAATATACCCACGTTCCATCCCCAGTAAGTATTTCAGACTATGTTCTTCGATTAAAAATAGGATATTTTCTGCACATTTCAAACGTTTCATCATTTGTTCAGATGTCAGTGAATGCGGGGTTCACCGCGGCAGCAAATAAAATCTTCAGTTTTAAACAGTTTGTCAAAATGTGACAGATGCTGTCTTCTGAAATGCCACTCTGTGTAGCCCAGCCGATAAGTGAAAAATTGTTCAGATTGCGATACAAGCATCAAAATTAGCATACGTGCTCCATTCGGACTACATACTAGAAAAAACCGTTAGCCACGCGAAAATTCAAAATGGCGGCCATTTGTTTGAAGATGACCGCCATTTCAGGTAATTAATACAGTTTTCGTCATATAAATCTACATAGGTGATCGAAGGAAATGATTTTGATGCGAAATTATATATTTTATGCAATACAAAAGCCAAATGTACTAATCTTGAAACCATTATTAGTTTTATATGCCCAACAAAATCAAGATTGCGGGGTATATAGGAGTGAGTTTGGTGGGACTTCACTTGGTCTGTTGGTTTTACATACATATAGTGGCTCGCAATGTTCACATTGCAACGGAACTTAGTATACATGATCATGCTCTTATCATGGATGTATGGTGGGCTGACCAAGTAATTGATGTTGGCATTGTCATCAAATTGTTCCATGATGTTGACCTTCTCTAGCCATTCATACTCGCATGTCAATTGCAATCTGGAAATATCTGTATCCAGGTCGGTTAGTCTGTCAAAATTTAGGTGGAGCAGGTTTCGTCGTGAAGAAAACAGACTGAATGTTGATGAATGGGTCAGGAAGTTCTGGAAACCTCTTCACGTTTCTGATTGGAATTGATTCGCGCTTTTCACCTTCAATATCTAAGGTTGGGTGCTGGACGATGGAAATGATTGTTCCCTGAAAAGAAGTAAATGTTGTCGTTGCGGATGGATTATGGTCCATAGCAGCCATGGTAAGCAGCCCTTTTCTAAGGGAGGATGGACAAACCAACTCCCTTTTCTATGTGTTTGCTGACATCGGCATCTCCCGTTTCTTGCTGATATTCCAAGTACTCGATAATATGAAAAAAATCCCCATAAAGCTGGAAATTGGGTCTTGCGAACATGAGAGTTGCTGCTCCTTTTCGGTACCTTGCGTAGCAGTCACATATTTTATAATCTAATCCATGGTCAGGTCAGTTTGGATGCTCCAAATTTTAGTTGAGATTTGATATCAGCACCATGATCGATAATGCACACAAAGAGAGAAAGAATCAATGGTATTGAGTCTTCGACACATTTTCAGAGAATTTTCCATGAAATGTAGAGTTTTGTTCAATCATGTGTCTTCGCAAGATCTTGGCGGCTTTGGCAGTGTTAATGGCCTCAAACAAGTTGGAAGTTTGTAACAAGGCTGAGCCAATATAATTCTTAAATAATATAAAAATAACTATTTCCTTCTGTGAGCTTCGAGTTCAGGAATTTCTGCAAACAACTTGTCCTTCAATTTGGTGGAGTCGACATCTGTTGTTCAAGTCACTGCTTATACAAAGTGACCAGATATGCAAGACAAAATAAAGCAGGTCTGACGACCATCACTACTAGTGTTTGTCTCAACTATAAAGTTGAGAAGCTCTGAAAGCTCAGTGGATATGCTTCCCTTTCTCTATATAGTGAGTCTCCTTCTGATTTTCAATTGTTAATAGGTAAGTCCTCTTGTAAGCTGTCAAAGAAGACTAATGATACTTAAGCTCTGGTGCCACAATATCTTTCCATAATTTAGACGTCGGGAACACTCGTTTAAACTTTTGCAAACTGCATTGTTGCGACTTGACTCAGATGAGATGTTGGAGACTTCATTTCACAGAAGAAGCTCACTCGGCTTTCGTTATGATAACGAATTAAAGCCAAGGAATTATCATTTTACAACCTCGGACCGTAGAATAATGATGATGCACATTCAGATGTGGGATACAACTAGATTTGAACATAAAAAATAACTACTCTGCGCCAAGTCCGATTGGTCATCAAGTGTCATCCATCCTTGGCTCGTCTCTCTCGCATTGGCACATCCTGTCGATTCTGGTGTGGCTAACCGGTACTAAATCTAAACAAACTACAAGCTAATGTATATGGGGCTTATTACATACCATTTGGGACACTACGACACAGACATAATTTATCTGACACTGAACCCCATGCTGAGTTTCACAGCAACGATGTTACCAATGTGCCATGATTATGCTTTGACATTCACTTTTAATTTTCTCCGAATGAGTATAAGATTATTCAGATAAGTTTTTATGTTGAACACTTGGATTCAAGTAATATTTGATCCAAAAATCATTCAAATCAGACTTACCAGTCTAATTTATGCATAGTACCACCATGCAAAACAGGAATGGCTGCCATAAATAATCCTAGTTTCTTTTTCTCTAAAAATGCATTTTCACATTTTTATTGTCATTTTCTGGTTTGCTGGCATTGTTAATCTATTTGGAACATTTCAGAAACATTGTCATGTTTGAATTGTGAATTTAGAAGAAAATAAGATAGATTTTGAGATGGGGGTATGAATACAATATGGAAGTTTACTTCCGTTTTTTCAACGGTGTTAACACTTGGCAGAAAAAAAATCTGTTGACAAAGTGAAAGTAGACTTCCGAAATCATGTATTCATACCATCAATTTTTTTTCTAAATTCACAATTCAAACATGGCAATACTGTCAAAATGTTCAAAATACATCAATATGCCATTCAAAGAAAATAATGAACATTAAAATAAGGAAAATGCAGTTTTAAAGAAGAAGAAATGAGGATTATTTATAACCGCCATTATGCTACTACCCCACGGAAGTACTTCCTTTCTCCAATTGTGGTACTATGCCATGTATCACAATTTGAATGATTATCCTGAATTGTTGGCTTAATTTGCTGGGCTAATATGCTACCCGAGAAAGAATATAACGCCCACCCTCTTCAACCATTGCCTTCAGAGCAGTAATGCTGGAACAAATGTCCTACCTGTCATTTTTTTTTAATTTATGTACCTTACTGTTTTCAAAGTAACGAAAGAGGTTCCGTATATGCCTCGATATTTATTTGCTTTAAAGGTATTGTTGAAGCACAGTGTACAATAGTGTAAGACCTATTTCAGAGTTCAGCATTAAAATAAGCCACTACACAATAATAAACATAATTTAATATAATAATGGAACACCTGGTCAGTTGTTGTTGGATTAAATCAAGATTTTACATTTACACTGGTATTGCAGGACAGAGTGGATTAAAACGCCCTAGTTCTTTGTGTAACACAATGTACGAAGGTAGAGGTTAAAGCATCACAAGGCAAACAAAGTTTCTATTATTTAATACAGATCTACAACTATAGTACTAAGTTTTTACATGTTAATATAATTCCATAACTCGCGTAACCGTATAATGTTAATTAAGCCAAGCCCTTAAGTCTGCATAGTTCAACAATCCTAACTTCCCCAGCATCCCACTAACTCTCTTAACCCTACTTACCGCCGCTCCTAACCCCACATACTAAACTGATAACTCTCGTAACGCTACTTACCGCCGCTCCTAACCCCACATACTAAACTGATAACTCTCGTAACGCTACTTACCGCCGCTCCTAACCCCACATACTAAACTGATAACTCTCGTAACGCTACTTACCGCCGCTCCTAACCCCACATACTAAACTGATAACTCTCGTAACCCTACTTACCGCCGCTCCTAACCCCACATACTAAACTGATAACTCTCTAAGAGCTCTCAACTCCAGAACTTACTAAGACAGTACTGCTCTCTGACAGAGTAACATGTACTTTATATCTCGTCCCAGAGTTCCTGGACGAATCATCATAACGCTACAGCGATCTAACCTTTACTATCCAGTTAGGTAATTCCCTGGGCGGATATTAACCTATGATTGGCCGTTCTATTAACAGGTGTTTTGCCTTATCAATTGAGTTCGGTGGCAATGTGAGGCATAACACCTGGGGTGTTACATTTGTGTCGTTATATCTGGTATTTTCTACGGAAGCCGTGTTGTAACAAAATATATTGATGCCTAATAGAGCACATGTCTGAGAAAAACGAATGGTCTTAAAGCAACTTTCAACCCAATATATATAAAATAGAGGATCTTACATGAGTGCTTATTTATTATTGAATTTATTAAACGAGATGGGAAAATATATACCATACCAGGCTCTGTCGAGCTTTTTATTTTTTTCCCCAACGAGTTTAATAAATTCAATAATAACTGGGCACGAATGTCAGATTCGTTTTATCACATCACTCAGAAAAAGTTTACATTTACCATTTATTTAACAGATTCCCTCTATAAGGAATGAGAAACAATCGGGCATATAAGTTTCATTTAGTCATTGTATGATGAAACGTCTCAAAATAACGTCATTAACAAATTGGCGTCATTTATATATTCGGGCAAATCAGAAAGCACTTCGGCAACTTACGCACGCGAACCTAGTTCACTAGGACAAGACGATGTGTCATGCGAATGACTTTGGTCTGTTCGTCAAAGGTCGAGGTCACAGCTCCGTCCGTCCGTCCGCTGGTGTCCGGACTTTATCTTCTTTAGTTGTTATAGGATTTTTAAATAACTCGGCACAAATGTTTAACTAGGACAAAATTATGTGTAATGCAAATGACTTGGGTCTGTTCTTTAAAGGTCAAGGTCACAGCTTTGTCCGTCCGTCCACAGCTGTTCGGACCGTATCTTCTTTAGTTGTAATTGGATTTTTAAATAAATTTGCACAAATGCTTACCACCCCAATTCGATGTGTCATGCGAATGAGTTGGGTCTGTTCATCAAAGATATTTTTGCTTTTGTTTTGGGTTATAACTTACATATTTATGGTTCGATTTATTGTTATTGCACCGGGCTTGACTCGAGCAAAACCAGCAGCGCTAAAAGGTTCAGGAATTAATCCTCGCATTTTTAGGAGTAGATCAATCGTGCTGGTGTAACATAGTTGTGTCATAATTTCCTTTTAAACCGTAAGCTTAAACCAAAACATAAGCAATAGTTACCAGATGTTACGTAATCATTTCATAATTTTCTGAACAAACATTATAAACAAAACTGTTGGAAGAGATTTCGGGTGCACCGAATGTTCGACATGAGCAACTTTATACGGAAGTAAATTTTTAAGAAAAAGAAGCTTAGATATTGACCTACGAAGTTGAAACGCCAGAATTAATGCTTCAAATAGATAAGAAAAATACTGTAGTTTGATCACAGTTTGAAAAAAATATATTGGTTACGCTAATGATAAAAAAATGAGAATAGAATCGCGTTAACAGAATTAGATAATCCCCGTACGATTTAGATACTGGAACCGGCAGATACTAAATATGCACAGAAACGAAAGAACTTGCAATAATTGTAATCGAAAGGCAATAGAAAACGAATACCATCTTCTCTGAGATTTTCCACATCCAATAAGAAACAAATGTTTAAAAAATGTTGTTATACACATTTTTTTCACATGTTCATTAAGGTAATGTAAACATCTGTCTCACTTTGTACCTCGTCATAGATGTGACCAGCTTTACAGTCACAGTTCTATTCATAATGAAGTATTTGCGTCCTCCGCCGTTTGACAAACTTAAACACATTTAAACACATTTTCAGTAAAATATCATATTCTACATAAATGTGGAAACTTTATTTTGTGTATCAATTTTCAGTATGCGTGGTTCTTTGATTATTTGTATTTCAATTGAAGCCATCATTTGTTGGTATAACACCTCTCTATTTATAAACTGATTGGACAAAAGTACGCCGGATATGATGGTAAACATGGCAACGTATTGCTAGGGATACCGAAATCATGGATACGCGGGTTGTACCATGGCAAAGAAGAACTGACGTCCAGTTTTATTTGTGCACAAATCTGCTTCTTCCATTTCGTTCTGCAATATAAAATATTGGGAAATTATGATTCCTGACATACATGTATATTAAATTCAATATTAAATCATTAATTCATCTTATACAGCAACAGCAATAAACAAACAATTATGTTTGATCCTGTCGGATCAAATGTAATCTCTTGATCAACTACTGACAGCTCAGGTTAAACTCTATATAGTACGTTGATATGTTGTTATTCTATCAACATTGTGATGATCAGTTTTGTCTAGTGTAACCTTTAATTCAACACGATGGATCCTCTTGGGTGAAGCAATATATGAAGATTCTTACCCAAGGGACCGCTAGTCACTAAGGTCGCGGATTCGAGTGTAAATGGTCCGAAATCTTCAACTGAGCAAGACTTAGTGTTTCTGTTTCTGTCGACAGGATGGTGTTTCATTCATCTTTTTATATATGTGAGGTCTTTAATTCTGTCGATAAAATGAACCGTTAAATTTAAACATGCACCAACGAAAAACAATGTTCCTGCTTTGGTTCGAACCCGGGACGCTCATAATATACGTCAAACAAGCCATACCGACTCCCCACACACCACTCACCTTCTGTTCTGAAACCATGTCTTGGTCTGGGTCTCGGTAAGTCCTAACCTCTCCGACAGTTCCGTCCGGCGACTCAAACTTAAGTATTTATCTGTCTGTAAGAAATAACAACGACAATGCAGGTATCACATAATGCACTGCAGTTTATATGAATAAGTAAATAATTGTAAAGATGTATCGTTTTTTTTAATGAATGGGGTTTAACGCCACTTTCAGCACAATTCAGGTTATATCTAGCACATCCTGTTTTATTGGTGGAGGAAGACCTCAGAATGAATCTGATAAATATTATCTTCGCAAATACAATACAATGATCACCGACAGTATATATTAAGACAAATGTTATGATTTTTTCCCATACGGTTGATTAAGTATACACATTTATCGTTTAGTAAAGGACATAAGCAATGGAAATAGATAGTTTATTCAGTCCTCAAAATCAAAAGATACCTTTAAAACATTTCCGACAGATTAAGATATCGGGATAAATAAAACTATTTAATTGAACTGAAGGTTGCAACCATACATTTTGGAACCATAGAATAAGATTGAGTGATTGAATTTTTAGCGTCATTTTATGCCATCGAGGGCTTACAGACGAACAGTTAACCTAGCCACTGTTTCCTGGGATCCTGAAACGTTAACCACTCGAGCAGCTCAGCCATCCCCGCAAGTAACTGATAACTTTCCCATTTGAATCAGCGATGAGAGACGAATGATAATGAGACACAATGCCGTATATCAATCATCACGGAGAATAAGAGAGGTCAAACTGATTCGTTTAACCAATAATCGCACAATATCAATATCAATCTCAAGTATACGATGCAAAGTATCAAACTACCTGTTGTGATATTGTCTATTTCATTATCATACGTTTCAATCTTACTCAACATAACACAAACATAATTACTTTGGAAATGTTCTGACTGTTGCAAGATGAAGACTGTCGTGTTTAACCACAGTCTTATAAGGAGGAAATTAGTTTGTGTTTGTTTTTACAACTATTATATGTGTATACTTAACTTCGGTTAGCGTGATAACCTGTGATAGTTTTGCAATTTTTAACTATAAACCCTTATCGTTATCTACATGCTAACACAAGTTGTCGTGGTACTAATTGCTTCTAAAACGGAATATAGAGAATACCATGTTAGCGTCTAATGTTATCAACTTTATCAGATGAGGATTAGAAAAAAGCAGGGCGAGGTTCTACAGAGTCATTGTTTTTTCATGCCGAAACCTGATGAAGTTGATAATATTAGTGTATTCGCTTTATCATGTCAACATTTGTAATTCCTTTTTTTATGAAATTGAAATCTGCATCCAACTTTTGTTACAGTCTGTAAAAATTCCGCCGATGTCAAAATGTATAATTATACATAATGACGTCATGTGCCTGATAAACTTGTAGTGTTGTGATAAACCTATGTTTATCAGGCAGGCAGTTTATCAACAGAAATGAATGTATTGACATGATATAAGTCCGATCTCACATCCACATATGTATTTACGGCATTTCCATGGGAAACGTTTTTAAAGACTCTCAAGTTGGATCGATTTGTTACCTCCTGCGTGTTTACTATTCAACGAACTCTTTTTAACTTTTCATTCATTTATTTACCCGTCTAAAACGTACAAAAATCGTCAAGATTTGAATTATAAAGATTATATTTATGTATTCCTGTTTTATGTCTGTGTTGATAATGACACATCTGACACATACAAATCTTACATAGAGTTTTTTATTCGACAAATGCACAACACCCAGAACGCACGCACGACAGCCAATTCAATACATGTATTACTTTGAATGCCTTCTCTAAAGTTTCCAGCTGCGCGGGTGAATATGCCTGCCTCGGTTTCCGGTAGGTCCTTGCCTTCCGCTGACAGTGTGTTTTATTCCTCTCCGCTGTAAAGTAGACATATACACGTTTAGTATTGTATTTGCTCAATCATTGGTATATGGTAATACAAGTAATATTAAAGAATCGTCCCAAGGAGATAGGAATGATAGTAAACTGATTTCCTATTTAAACAAATGGGAAATAACTTGACAATTAAAATGAAATGTTTAAAGGGAGGACATCAGGAGAAAAAAACACGCTATAAATCTCTTGAAAATATAATTATTTTTTACATGGATAAAAATCATCTCATCATCATTAATAAATGGAATCTGAATGATTGGGTGCGTCAAATACAACAAAACGTGACAAAGTCGAAACTTGAATTGAAATCCTCATTCTAAATGTAGACAACACTTAAATACTGCTTGACGACCTTCACGTCGTCATTCGGACTTTTTCTAGGATGAAACAATTTTTATTACGTGTAAACCTTTATCAAAAAAAATGAAAAGTCATTAATGCAGCTATGTACCTTTATCTAAAAATGCTCTTTTTTATGAAGGCCACGTGGCCGAAAATTTAATAACATTCATTATACATTAATTTCACTGAAGATGTTTGAATGAAAATATAATGTAATATGTCGAAAAAGTCGTAGATTGATTGATTGAATAAGTATTTAGCGTCATTTTATGCCCTCAAGGGCTAACAGACGATCAGTTAACCTAACCACTGTTTCCTTGAATCTTTAAAGTTTAACCAGTTCTCTAGCACCCCATCTCCGCAAGTAACTGATAACTTTTCCACTTGAATCAGAGGTGAATGACGAATGATAATGAAACACAAATGTCGTTAACATCAATCATCACGGAGACCGATGCCGAGCGGGAATTCGAACTCACGACCCCTGGATTGAATAGTCGTAGAAATAATGACCTAACCTAACGCGTAATTGGATGTGGTAAAAACCTACTCCAGTGGTGTGAAACGGCTGATACTAAACCACTGTAAAACGGCTGATATTGAACCACTGTAAAACGGCTGATATTGAACCACTGTAAAACGGCTGATATTGAAACGCTGTAAAACGGCTTATACTGAACCACTGTAAAACGACTGATACCGAACCACTATAAAACGGTTGATACTGAACCACTGTAAAACGGCTGATATTGAACCACTGTAAAACGGTTGATACTGACCCACTGTAAAACGGTTGATACTGAACCACTGTAAAACGGCTGATATTGAACCAATGTAAAACGGCTTATATTGAACCGCTGTAAAACGGCTGATATTGAACCAATGTAAAACGGCTGATATTGAAAAACTGTAAAACGGCTGATGTAAAACGGCTGATATTGAACCGTTGTAAAACGGCTGATACTGAACCGCTGTAAAACGGTTGATATTGAACCACTGTAAAACAGCCGATATTGAACCACTGTAAAACGTCTGATAATGAACCACTGTAAAACAATAATTATTATTTGTTTTTTCATGGGATTTTTCGTCATTTTCAATGCATTGAAGTTTATATTTGACATATCTAGTTTCATTAGAGTTTCATTCTGAGCAGAACCGCTGATTTTCTACAAGTAACAGGCACGCTTGCTGACATTAAGATGAGAGCTATGTAATCCTGATATACTAGTTCACCCCGTCCAACGTATACGTTACATAAACGGCAACTACGCCGCATTTACGGTGATAACTACACACGATAAATCGGTACTTCCTGTTATTTGTATGCACACGGTCGAACATCGAGGTAAGAAAACCCTTTTATTTTTAATTATTATTTCGTTTTTAAATCAAAGATATAGCCGATACGAGCGGCATTCTATTTAAGTTTCAAGCGGCGGACATTTGTTTTTAAATGGGAACATGACCCTTTTCCTCAAACATTTGAGATTGAAAACAGCTCAATTTATTACTTCGGAAGCATTTATGGGACTACTTTATGTGTTTTACATTTGTTTTATGTATCAATATACCAAATACATCAGTAAAATAACAAGTTGATGTCATAAGACTGCCCAACGCCATAATTTGCTTAGTACGCAGGATAAGTAGGTGTCTCGTATATTTTACACTACATAAGTCGATGCATTGTGTCATTTAGCAGTATTCTAATAACATGAAATAATACTACTATCCAACTTTTTCAGGGTTGTTTTTAAGTGGAATCGTTGTTTACACTTCACAAATAACCTTTTTTTTTCAATAAAGTATTTTTTTCCGTTTTAGAACTTTATCGTAGTATAATGCAGTATGAAAGTATCATAATACCCAGCAAATACTTGTCTTAATTTTTTTCTTGAATTAATATGTACTGTTATGTCTGGTCTAAAAAGCCACCAATGTGTATTCAAGATGATAGTGTAAAAATGGGCAATGTAGTTTGTGTTATATATTTGAACGGCTTAACATGTCCGAATGTTCGATACCTCAGCATAATAATATCGCTTTTCATACAAACACAACATGTATACTTCTACATCACAGGACTGCGAGAGAGATTGTGATTTTGTCGTTGCTTTGACATATTTTTCAATTGTGTTAGTTGAATACCGGTAACAGTTTAAATAAAAAAAGAGAATAAAATAAATGTTTAATATTTGTTAAACGACATCCTGAGTGACAGTCAAAGGCGTACACCATTAGGCCACTTTGGAGCCAAATAATAGTGTAAGAGTTAACACCTTTTGAAGCTGTTAGGTCTTGAAAGGGGCGTCATTCTAGTTGACCGGAACTAGAATTAATTCATACGTTTGATATACGTTTTATGTTATACAAATCGTTGTAACTGACTAAAAGTTTTGCTGGTGAATATAGAATACCTCGAAATGTCTATGTTGTGTCCATACGTTTCGGCGGTTTGCTAGTACTGCGAATAGCCTAAATTTGAAATCCTCTTTGACTTAATCATGGCATGTGGTTGTCTTATAATTGCTACAACCACCGGTTGTGGAGGATTGAGCGCCTTTTACTGTCTTCTCTCTATCTTTCTTATGTCTAATAACATAACTTTCTGTTCTTGTGTTTGGACCAACCGGTTTGAATCAATATTTAATATGAATATCATATTTGATAACCGGTTTTTCAAACACTTCTAGTACTCTGTTCTGCTTTCAGATTTGTCTGCTAAAAATTTCGTTCTTCATCATAAAGCTTTTTATTCTGTACATTCCCGTATTTGTCTGTTTCTCTAAATTTGCTATCTTCAAAGTTCATTCTGGAATGTGCTTTCTCATGTTCTTTATACTTTCTCCGATACAAATGTCGCAAACCTATCTGCCGCCAAATGTCGCATGTTTAACACGCTATGGCATAGCACCACATTGGGAACCGGATGCGCTTCCGTGGGGTAGTCGCATAATGGCGTTTATAAATAATTAAAAACTGTATAACAACCCTCAAATAGTTGGATAGAAGTAGTATTTCATGTAATTAGAACACAATGACTCAACTTTTGTAGCGTACAATATGCGAGGCACCTACTTATGCTACATACTAAGCAATTTTTTGCGTTTAGCAGCCTTATACCCTCAACTTGTACTTTTTTTTAACGATATAACTTGGTGTATTGATATATAAAACAAATATAAAACACATACAATTGTCCCAGAATTGCTTCCGAAGTGATAAATGGATCTTCAATAAATTCAATCTTAAAGTGGTTCATTCCGTCACTTTTCTCGAATGTTTGAGGAAACGGTCATGTTCCCATTCAAAAACACATGCTCGCTTGAAACTTAAATATAATGCCGCTCGTATCGGCTTTATCTTTGATTTAAAATCGAAATAATGATAAGAAAATAAAAGGGTTTTCCCCACCTCACTGCCCAACCGCGTGCACAAAAATAACAGGAAGAACCGGTTTATCGTGTGTAATTATCACCGCAAATGCGGCGCAGTTGCCGTTTATGTAATGTATACGTTGGACGGGGTGAAGTTGCTCATGGCTAATCGGTAATGAACAATCCTTTCACAATATTTTCGAAATGGGTAAGTCCCGCGATAAGAACTGAAACCGTTGTGGTTCTGGGTTTCGTATATGCGTAATCGTGCGTAGGTTAACGTGTTAATCGTTCATGTTCGACAATTACAAAAATAGGAAATCGTCAACAAAGTATACAAAAATACACTGCTTAAGTCCCAGTGTGACAGTTATCATTGTTATTAAACGCGTTTTAATGTGAATGTACTGACGTCGCGCACGGTAATGGTACTTGCGTTATATAAAACTGTTCCCGAATACTTGATCGTTTTTGGAATTATACTTACTATATATCAAAATAAAGGTCGTGGAACGATATTTTCAGTTGACGGATATAAACTATATATATATTTTAATTTAATAATAAGTCACATTCAACGTCATTTTCCCCGTGTCCCGGCGTAACATTTACCACGTGTCCCGGCCTAAAATGTTATGTTTAAAAACGCCGCGAATGGACAGATATCAGGTCTATTCACTTAAGAAATTGACGTAATTTCCGGTTACAGACACGTGTGTTTTATTACAACAAACTTAACGGCCCTTCCGGAACATGCGGTTCATTACGTATATGCTAAATGCCCCGAAAAACAAACGACTCGTCATAAAGGCATACTAAACAGTCAAGATGAAAAATAATGGTTAGTATTGCATTAAGCATATGTATGTATATGTTCATTGTTTTATTATATGGTACTTGAAGACATTTTTCATATTGCGATTATGAGATATTACATTTTTAAGGTGTTGTCCGCCAACGTTATTTGAAAGAAATTATTGAAGCGTTTTTTATTAATTTAATTATTTTAGAAAAAATCGCGAACATATAATTTTTAAAATCATATCATACTAAAGTAAACTTTTAGTAGAACATGCTAATGTAGAATAGAATATATTCACTTTGCTCTGAATGGTACAGATTTCGTATTTAAATTGTCCTCTATGATTTGCCGCCCCTTAGCATTTTTACCAAAATATAACGTCTTTCCTCATATTTTGATCATATTAACCATATTTTTTACTCAGAATATTGCCTACTGAATATTATATTTACGAGTAAATTTAGTTTCTGTTAGTGTCCCAAAATATTGAAAAATTTGAAAAATCATTTACGCCTCGTATCAAGCATTTCCGATGTCCTCTATCAAATATTTTAGTTTGACGTTCTTTTAGCACGGCGAAAACCTATGGACGCCGCTAGTTATGCGCATGGTATACTGCATTCTAATAGTTTACGTAGGTACAGTAATATCATTGGTCTTGATCCATTTTATATCAGCAGAAAATCATGATTCCATTGCAATAATTGATTTTCCGATATTCGGCTATTTTCTTGTAAAATAAATGATACGAAATATATGAATAAAAACGTCATATTACATTTTATATAAGTATTAAAAGCCGAATTTTGAGTTTTCATCGGGTGATGAAAAACATTAGGCTAGCTTAATGTTTCTCATCACAATGCACAAATGCAGTGAATCAATATTCTTCATTTAGGCGGACTGCAGTGGGAATGTAATATACAATGTTAACGTTAACGTCGTGTTATGCTTAGAGGTACCATTACCGTACGCGATGACACTTTGTTTTGTTGTTGCATGGTGTTTAACGTCTTTTTCGACAATTCTTCAGTCATATCGCGACGGTCTCTACTTGAGACAGTATTCTAAACACTGTCACACTGGAGTATCATGCCGAGGCCGGTACATGTCATAACACCCCACCCAGTGACATTATACCGACACCAGGCCGACAAGACTAGAACTATCCTCTAAAAGCTAAACGTCAAACGAGTAAGCTTCTAGTAGCAATTTTCAAGTCTTATCTATAACGTGACCGGGGATCGAACTCACGACCTTCCGCATGCGAGGCAAACGCTAGATACCACTAGACCACGCTGCGGTTGAATGTACTTTGATGTGTATAAAAGGTTAAATTCGTGAAAATCATGATTGAGCTTACCTTGCATTTCCAAAATCAAACGCTTCTGCAGTAGAGTTGGATACAAAGTCGCCAAACCGTCCAAGCCTGTGATTAATACGTTTGATTGACATTGGTAGCCATAAAGATGTTCTGCCGCCGGCCATGGTTCGGTTATCATTTTATTGTTAGCTCTCACGGAATCCGCTTCAGCGCCATTGAGAAAATCCATTGCTTGTTCTGTACGTCTGTTTATAACAGCACCATGTCCGAAACTAACAACATTGTTAACAGTGTCACGTGGCAGTGGAACATGTTCTTGTTTTTCTTCATCATTTTTCGCTGATCGGCCACATGCCTTATTATCTCCTGTCCTATCATTGGGCGAATATTCTAAAATATGTTTTATTGAAAATACACGCGAGGCAGATTCCATCTTAATGTCGAATTTTGGCGGTTTATAAAATTTTAAGAAAAGTACAAGGTACTAGTATTAAACATTATAGTGATTTCTGTACGCGGTAATGGTCTATTTGCGGATAAAATAAATCTAAAATATATGTATACCGTATTAAGCAATGTTCCTGAAATGTCTCCTGACGAAGTACCAACAGTATTTATAGCCTAACAGAGGGTGACTGCCATCGAGAAGTGTCCGGTCTGGGCGTGGGAACGTGCATCAATTTAAAACATATCAATTTCCAGTCAGATTATCCGGTAATGCTCTCTTAATACCATTGGGTTAATTAGCCATTTCCTAATTAATACAGCATGGAAAGGGGACTAATAGCATAATATGCGAATACGTTTTAATTCAAATGACAAATTGACTGCGAAGTGGAATCTTCAGATGCGCAGGCAGGACGTTCACATGGTGAAGGGCGACCATTTACCTGCCAGGAGTAGCTGCAGACCTCTTAACGGCGGTGATTGTTTATTCTCCAATATGACACTAATTATTTGATTGATATAGCATTTCACATTGTTTAACCACGTTTACGATTTTAATTCGAGATTGTGTACATTTTAATTCTGTGAAAGGTTCTTAAGAAACGGCCAGTTTCTACTGGTTAATTGATTATTTGCCGGGGGTAAATAGTGAAATATCGATAACGTCACGTGTGTCCACTATGTCACGACGGCTACTTGTCTAGGGAGGGGAATATGGGGAAGGGTATGGGAAAAAAATACATACTTTCTTCTAAATTTGTAAAATAGTGTTAGTTATGAGTTGCGGCATCATATACTCTTTTATATCTGACCCGGTCCCTAAATTATATCATTTTTAGGCAATACTTTATAATTATATACTGTTTTCTAGATTGGCTATATGGATTGATTGATTGATTATTTGATTGATTGATTGAATATTTAGCATCATTTTTTATGCCATTGAGGGCTTACAGACGATCAATTAACTTAACCACTCCTTCCTGGGATCCTGAAAGGTTAACCAGTACTCGAGCACACCCAGCTCTGCAAGTAACTGATAACTATATGGAAGTCACATGCAAATGAAATTGCAGAAACATCGGTGCCGTGGGTAAAAAGCGATTGTGTGAACATTGTAAAATTTCAAGATGCAAACTGGAAAATAAAGACACCAACACATATTTTATTTTTATATTTTTATAAAAATAATCAAAAATATCAACAAATTTGGTGATTCGGCAAACAAAACAAAACAATATCACATACGAATCATATGATGCGACACATTATATAACAATGCCGCATTTATGAAAACATTAAACGCTCGAAATACAACTATAGGTCTATTATCCTGCTATGAAATGTAAAAAATGCCAGAGATTAATGGCGAGTAAATATAAAATGTTAGAGAATATCACAGACGCTGTTCACGTAACTATCTGAAGCCATGTGAGTAGGGAACTAGTCAGGTAGGCATGTTTGTTTTACGTCATCTGGTCCCAGTTTAACTAAACATCTCAACGTGAGATTTTCCTCAACTCAAATCTTTGAAACGCAGGCCTAAATTCAACAATACTGACAATTTGAAATAAGTTAAAAATAAAGTCCAACTAAAATTTACAAAATAAGAAAATCTCCGCATGAATTTACATTAACAAAACATTTAAAGGCAGTGTTGTTGTTTTTATAGAAAAACGTTTGGAACTTCCTGGCTCAAAACGTCACGTTTGCAGGATTTACAAACAATTTATGTGTCTTACTTCAATTCCGAGATTCAAAACGTTGATAACTTTATAGGTCCTGGTGTGAGAAGAGAGGTATTGCCGAATTTACGGGTACCCGTGCACCATTGTAGCCGAGAAAGAGTTTGCACATATATACACAATACATACCACGTGACTCATGAAGTCAAAGTGAATCTCCGTACATGTTCATAACTATTGATGTACGTATTATAGCGTACATTTAGTTTTTGAATGGCATATTCTCAAAACACAAAATATCAAAAACTCAAGTATGGCCTTTAGTCCTACGCATGAACGCACTAACTGTCCTGCACGACTGCACGTGCTACGTTGCTGGGTTGTACATGCCCTCAAAGAAGTGCATAATCATAATGAGGTGACCAGGGAGATAGGCGAGACTGGCGAACAACAGGACGCCGAATAAGATGAGGAGCAAACTGTCTAAGTTATAGCGTTAAGGAATGAAATGATATACACACGTTTTTGTGTAGTGGCGTAGTTCATACACACGTTTTGTGTTGTTACGAAGTTCATACACACGTTTTGTGTTGTTGTGGAGTTCATACACACGTCTTGTGTTGTTACGGGGTTCATACGCCCGTTTTGTGTTGTTGCGGAGTTCATATACACGTTTTGTACGGTTGCGGAGTTCATTTAAACGTTTTGTCAAGTATTCGGTGTTCATGCACACATTTTGTGATATATTAGAAGTGGGTGTTATACATACGCTTTGTGATGTATTCGAGCATTTAAGGAGCCTTCTGACGATTATTTAATTTTGCTTTTGCTGACGAGAATTGCACGTAGGATATCCACATAAAAACTGTCAACTCATGTCTCGGGTAGCTACACACGTCTTGTAATGTGTTCTTTTGCAAGTTTTGTGATAGTGAATGCGGTACTCATACACACGTTTTGTGATGTATGCAGTGTTTATACACATGTATTGTGATGTATGCGTGCTTATACAAACGTTTTGTGATGTATGCGTGCTTATACATACGTTTTGTGATGCATGCGGTGCTTATACACACGTTTTGTGATGAATGCGGTGCTTATACATACGTTTTGTGATGTATGCGTGCTTATACATACGTTTTGTGATGTATGCGTGCTTATACATACGTTTTGTGATGCATGCGGTGCTTATACACACGTTTTGTGATGAATGCGGTGCTTATACATACGTTTTGTGATGTATACGTTTTGTGATGTATGCGTGCTTATACACACGTTTCGTGATGTATGCGTGCTTATACACACGTTGTGTGATGAATGTGGTGCTTATACATACGTTTTGTGATGTATACGTTTTGTGATGTATGCGTGCTTATACACACGTTTTGTGATGCATGCGGTGCTTATACATACGTTTTGTGATGTATGCGTGCTTATACATACGTTTTGTGATGTATGCGTGCTTATACACACGTTTTGTGATGCATGCGGTGCTTATACACACGTTTTGTGATGAATGCGGTGCTTATACATACGTTTTGTGATGTATACGTTTTGTGATGTATGCGTGCTTATACACACGTTTCGTGATGTATGCGTGCTTATACACACGTTGTGTGATGAATGCAGTGCTTATACATACGTTTTGCGATGTATGCGTGCTTATACACACGTTGTGTGATGAATGCAGTGCTTATACACACGTTGTGTGATGTATGCAGTGCTTACACACACGTTTTGTGTACACACGTTTTGTGATGTATGCAGTGCTAATACACACGTATTGTGGTGAATGCGGTGCTTATACATACGTTTTTGTGATGTATGCAGTACTTATACACACATTTTTTATGTATGAAATTACCATCGGTGTTTCAAATTTTCACCATTTTAGTTTCGTTGCTTCGACTTTACTTGAATTAAAAATATGCCACAATTACCCCAACGGGACACCATATAAACCCGTTTATGTGCCGTTATAATCAATCATTAATCTTGGACAAGTTGATTTTATATAAACTTTGAATGTGTTTATGAATATGAATTTCAATGTATTTAACCAAGGAATTATATAGAGAAGGAAATGCAACTGATTTAGATTTTGTAAACGCTCGCTTATTCACGCGAAATCTCGCAATATCTCGTTTTCAATTATCTCAACTTCCATTCATCCCAGGCTTACATTGCAGAATGAAATACTCGTCGAAACAATACTATTCCCAGCAATTTGTCTTTATAAGTCCTTGATTTAACATATCAACTACTTACGCATTTTTATTTCTTTGTGGGCGAGTGCATGCAGTGTCTACGTATTGCTACGTCGCTGTGCGTGTATGTAAGTGTGTGGGTGCACTAACATGTGATATATGACAGACTGGTTCCCCGAAAGGATACGAATAATCCTTTTCTCTATAGGCTCCATCATGTAGAGAGATGTGTTCAGCTCCCACTAGAGGTACCAGTAGGCCAGGTAAATACGCATCCGCCTTAGCAAATCGAGCATAGCTATCGTCTACCCGGGGTCTTTTGTAGACTGTGTGAAAGATGGATATATGGTGTGAGGCTACTGGACCTACAAAATGATTAATAAGAACCGCACATTACATCTTATTTCAATATTAATGCATAGTCTGAAACTATGTACACACAAACAGTAGTGAATTACATAGACGGATCCAAAATTTTCAGTCGGGGGAGCAGGTGGCGGGCGTCGAGTGCGGATTTTGTCAGTCTCAGCGCAGGTTCTCAATTTGCAGAGGATTTGCAGGCTGGGTAAACATTCTTTACCATTTTCACAATCTCATTACAATCAGATCAACTTAAGTTTCAATACTCGACGCAATACTCTTTTTGCGTAGGGTATGGAAGCTTTAAAATATTGATCTGATTTTAATGAGAGTGCCATTTTCACGGATACATATATATTATAGTATCCTTAATCCACCTGTGTTGTATGTATAGTATGGGTTTACACACACAAATAGTGCAAAATAAACATACGTTTATATTATAAACAAATCACCCCACCCGTCTGCTCACGAGGATCGAGATGGAGGGGCGCGATTGCATATCCAGGGGAATTAGACACATGAGAGAGAGAGAGAGAGAGAGAGAGAGAGAGAGAGAGAGAGAGAGAGAGAGAGAGAGAGAGAGAGAGAGAGAGAGAGAGAGAGAACCGTTTGAATGATATATAGTAATGCATTCGTTGTTTTTTTTTCAGTGCCCGTCTCATTCTAGCATACAATCCAGTACCAACCTTTTCGTGATATAATTAGGCGGCCTTAGTTTAACTGCATTTACAAACGTGTGTTATTCTTTAAAACAGTTGTTGCGTAAAAAGGCAGCGTCCCTGTGTGTGTGTCTGTCTGTCTGTCTGTGAGGAATACATGGTCACGATCCCTTTCCTGAGCTTGTAGCGAACTCAGTACAAGATGGAACCGCAGCGTGGTCAAGTGGTAGAGCGTCCGCCTCGCATGCGGAAGGCCGTGTGTTCGATCCCCGGCCGGGCCATATGATACCAAAGACTCTAAAATGGTACTAGAAGCTTCCTCGTTTGATGCTCAGCATTTAGAGGAAAGTTCTAGGTCCGGTTGGCCCGGTGTCAGTATAATGTGACTGGGTGGGGTATCACATCATGTGTCTGCGGCATGATACTCCAGTGTGACAGCGCTCGGAATAGTCTCAAGTAGACACCGTCACGATAACTGAAAAATTGTTGAAAGCGACGCTAAACACCATACTACAAAATATTTCAGTAATTAAGTACTACACATGTGTTATTGAATATGCCTGCATATCAAAATAACATTTAAAAAACGTAAATCGATGGGTTTATAAACACCACGAATTGATATCATGTATCGAAGTTTACGTACCTGGCCTATGTCGACATCGTGTTTAAGGCCCGACTCTAGATCTATTGTATCGTAGGGATCGTTTTAACGCTTTCTCCTCCTTACAAAAGTGTTTAAACTACAATGTATTTTGGTATGTTTAAGATCGCCATCGATCCCGGGTACCGCCCACACCTGTCGTTACATGCATGGCTATTTACGTTATTGGCAAACGTATATGTAGTCGAAGAGCGCATTTTTATATGAAGCCTAGAAATAGGTGCACGTAGCAACCTCTGTACAGAAAAGGTTTGACTTCTTAATCTGTTAGTTAAATGCCCAAGGGATGTTGCAAGACATTCAGTACTAAAGAATTGTGGTATAACTTTTAAGTTTTGGGGCTAAATACATCGAAATATATTACAAAACTGGTGATTTTGGGAATAATGGAATATAGCCTAGAATTACACTTATACTCCTTTTTTTTGCGATTTGCACTATTTCAGATTGATAACAAATAAAATGTACTTGTACATAATATTTAGCTCTATAAGTGGCGGATCAAAAATTTTAAATTTCATGGAATGGGTGAAGGCAAATTCTCATTTTCAGACCATTTTTTGTTTACTTATTACAAAATCGGATATTTTAGTCGATATGGATCCATTAATGTCTTTATCTTACAACAATCTGTTAAATCATGCGTAGGCAAATTTGTACTTTTTCATATTGATAACAAATAAAAATGTATATACTAGCTATATAAGTGGCGAATCAAGAATTTTATGTTTCATGGAACGGGTAGGGGCAAATTCGGACCATTAGAAATTTTAGTCGATATGGATCCATCTCACTAGACTCAGTGTTGTTATTATTTTTACTCTTTCTCAATCACTGTTACATAAAATACAATATTTAGGCATATATATATGCATAAGGCATGAGGGTTGTCGTATATTCTTTACCCCTAACGAACAGATCAGATGTGATATAACAGTCTCCTATTTTCAGACTATGCTTTTTTTATCAGAAATAATACCCAATGTAATTAAAGTAGATAATTAGAAAGTATTTGTAAATACAATAAAAAGATGTTTATTGATACATTACACTATGATAAACTAGCAGAAGCATGTAAGCATCATCTGACCCAGTGTCTGATTCACCTACATGAGTAATGCCCTTAAGCATTTTTCAGTGTCACACATATATAAGCCTCAGTACAAACTAGATTATTTGCTTTACATTGGTACAAATCAACCCTTTAAAGTGCTGATCTATTACATTTACATGATGTGAACTCCACCAATAGACTAAGAGCAGGTTCCTTGAGCACAAGAAGAATTTTCAAAGTACCAGCTTTAGAAACCAACCTCTTCCGACGAGAGATAGCAGTTTTGTATTGCTAGTAAATAATGCTTCCAAAACAGTGATTGGAAGTTAACTAAGTGATGCTCTAAGCTTTTTGACAATGGTGACATATTTTGTTCCGCAGTCTCTTTTGAAAGAGCAATCGGTATCTGGCATCATCAGCAGCACATTCAAGGTTATTGGGCAAATACAAGGTACAGACACACTTTTTACATGAGCTGAAGCACACTTCAGACAATGTTCAGATTAACCTAAATGCAACTATTCTTCTCGGTGGACGTCAGAGGACTTTCATAGATTAAGAACCATTCTCTTGCCTATTTCAACTAAAGAACTAATGAATCCAGTGATACATTGAACTGCAGATAAGACAGAGCAGATGGATTGGCCAAAGCCTTCTATGACATCATGAGTAGGAATGAGACTCACTTCAGCATCATATGTACATCTGCTTCCTTAGTATCAGACTTGAGGTATTCTACATTTTGTTGATAGGATAGTCGATGTATCCAAAACACTCTTGAACCCACCACCTGGAGAAAACTGCTTTCCCAGCAGGCAATTTTCAGGTCCACTTTACACCACCTGTCGCTGAGAATCCGAAGTCTCCAAATGTGACTGCACCTCCGGCTTAAACTACTTGAATGGTTGCCATTTCATCTTTAATGTATGTTTTACTTAGCTGTACATCAGATGTTGAAAATCTTACATACACAATTGCTTCTCTCCATAGCTCTGTAAGTAATTAACTTAAAACTGGCTTTCTCAAAAGTTCCATGTGTGTGCAAGAGAGAATGGAACAGTTGATAGTTCATAGGTCAGAACGTCTTAGAAATACTTCTCTGAACGTGGATGCAATTATCAATCTACCAACCCGTTCTCTATCGACACTTATGGTTGTAATCTGTTCATCTTAATATTTGACAGACTACTTACTGTTCTGATAGAATGAAAACTGTTTTCAATTTCACACGTGGCAGTGGCTCCTAAAAAACATTTGTATTTGTGTTCAGTCTTTCATCAATAAACATTTCCATGTTGTATCTTCCAATTGTATCACTGGTCACAAGATGTTTAAACACATCTGACAGCACAATGACTCCAGTTGCTTTATTGACTTATATTTATCATCTCCGTCTGTTTTGCCGTCTGAGAAGAAATGGGTTTGTCATCAGTCCTGATATTAACTTTGGAATATATTCTTCATCATTTTTCCAGTTTATTTTTGTGACTTCACGTTTCACTTTCCAACATTTTGTGGCTGAAGATTTAGATGCTCTTTCATGGCTGGTCAGAAACCATCTTTCTTAAGCTCCTGGTCGTTTGGTTAGTCCAATGATTCCAACACTTTTCTTAGGATATGGATTCACTGACTGTTCAAGAGCAATGTCTGTCGAAACTGGATTTAACGGGTGATTTAATCGGCAAACAGAGTGGTTTCTTTAGCATACTCTTCAAGATCTATCTCATTCTACATCTACACCTTAAAGTGTCATACAGTGACAATGATTCTGTAGAAATTTACTAGAAGCATATACATGTATATATCAACGTATGCCAAACCTTCAATAAACCCAGCATACATACAAATATCTTATTTTCAATTATTCTAGAAAATGGCGATTTATTCCTATTTTCAAACCAAATGTGTCACACAGTGACAATGACTCGGTAGAAATTGACTTGTCAAGCACATATGTATTTCTATCAATGTATTGCAGAGCTTTAATAAACCCAGCATACATAAAAATATCTCAATTTTTATTATTTCAGAAAATGGCGATTTTTTCCATTTTTAACCCAAAAATGTCACACAGTGACAATGACTCAGTAGAAAATGACTTGTATAGCATATATGTATTTATATAAATGTACTGTAGAGCTTAAATAAACCCAGCATACATAAAAATATCTCAATTTAATTACAACAGAAAATGGCGATTTTTTTCGAATTTCCCTATTTTTAACCCAAAAATCCCACACAGTGTCAGTGACTCAGTAGACATTGACTTGTATAGCATATATGTATACATATCAATGTATTGCAGAGCTTTTATAAACTCAGTACACATAAAAATGTATTATTTTTAATTATTCCAGAAAATGGCGATTTTTTCTATTTTTTCATATTTTAAACCCAAAATATCTTGAAAGTGATACAATTCTTAGTACTGAATGTCAGATAATGATCTATATGTATCTACCAAACGTTTCCAAGTGACAGACTTTTTCCAAGGGTGCTACGAGAGATTTTTTTATATTAGTTTGCTCTTGGACTAATGTAAAACATGTGGTTCTATATATATGTAATAAGTTTGCCCAAATGGATGAAAAATGAGAATTTTCTGTTTTCTCATAGTATCTCTATATAAAATTCTAAGTCCCCTTACAGGGCTCCTATAAATATTAGCCCCTTAATCTTTATCTTCATTCAAACCCCTACACATAGGGATAATTTATGCCAAATATTAACAAATCTGAATGACCAGTCCTGAAGAAAACAATTTTTGTAATTCCAAATTTTTACCCTTTTGGGGCATCTCCCAACCCCTTAAGACAGTAGAACCAAGTCATTTTTACAAATCTGAACCTCCTTGACCAAAGAATGCTTCTGTGAAAATATAGACAAAATCAGTTCATTTTAAAATAAAATAAAAAATTAATGTTTATTATAATGACACGTGTCCTCTAATTGAACCCTCGGGTCTGGATAATTTTTAACCCCAGTGACAATTTGAACAATGTAATAGAACTATTGTTGGTTATCATTACTACATAAATATTTACAAAATCTGTTAGAAGGTTCATGAGAAGAAGATTTTTTAAATTTTGGACTATTTTTAGTAACGGTGGCCATCTTGAATTTCAGATCGAAAAAAAAATTCAGTTTAGTCTCCTATGCAATAGAAACATCCATGTGGAGTTTTGAGTTTAATTGTCCTAGTGGTTTCAGAGAAAGTGCTGCCAACGGACGACAGACGACGGACAATGCGTTGTCGCACAAGCCCTTCAGGCCTTTGGCCAGTGGAGCTAAAAATAGATGTGCCTACAATAGTATTTAAAGCAACAAATGGACTTACAATAGTACCTTTTATAAGTGTACCAAGGTGCACGACTGTCAGTTATCAGCCTGTACTGAGTAAATTTTTACAGATATGTGTAGACATTAACCACATACTTAAAAGTATCAACATAATAGCAGACCAACAATGTTTACCCTGTACATCCCCTTTTGTTTTAGGTGGTGATGGTATGAAAAAATACATTCATATACCTCTGTCTGTTATTAGTTATCCAAGGTTTTTAATGGTCACTAGATTCATAAATGGTTACTGATAAACTGAAGACAAATACAGAATCATTATCAATATAAAATCTTTATTTTTTTTATAGGCCCACAAAATGCCAGGCATGTTTATGTATAAATGAATTGCATTCAGCGTAATATAAATACAGGTCATGAACACTTGTGTGACAACTACCAACACATTTTATAAAGCAACATTTCTGTCAGAACACATTAAGTTTGGAAAGTACTTAGAAATGACATAGAAAATAATGCAACATTTCTAGTACCACATCGTTCAGAATTAAAATCGTGATACTCCATTCACTCTTACTCAACAACAGTTTATTTGAAGTTTCTAAACAATTTCATATTTCTCTCCCACAATGCTTACGTATGATTTAAGGTCCTCCGTGTTGTAATCTGTCGTCATCTATAGACCACTTACCTCTCACTGCTGAGGTTGTGGGTTTGAACCAAGCTTGGTCCAAAAATGTAAAGTTAAATGCGGAAGGACAGTGGTTCTACTCAGATTCATTAAGAGGTATTCCTCCATCAATAAAACAGAATATGGCATGTATAACCATTCATGTAATGAAAATAGCTTAAACATTAAAGTTGTTTTTTATATATAAACTGTAGTGACAAGATGATGTTGACCACGCATCACTGGTGTCTTGAAATCGAGTCCAGCTCAGTTTCCAGAAAGACGATTGTTTTCTCAGATTAATATTTATGTCAAAAACACTTTGCCAATAGTCAATTTTCACGAATGTTACGAAGGTATGTTCAATGAGACTTCATACTGATAATCCTTAGCAAGTTTGGTAAAAATTGGTTGGAATTTTTAGGAAGAGTAGAGCTAATATTAGAAAGTGTGACATATTTATGTGCGGCATATTTACCTTTAAAACTAATTAAAGAGCCACAATTCAGTAAAAAATCAATGGACCACAATGCAACAACGATATGTGCAACTAGACTCCATACCGATACTCCTTGGACTGGCCAAAAATAATTAAGACGTTTAGGAGTAGTAGGGCTGACAAGACATACATAACAGACAAGTTAAACTCCATATACACTCCCCCACCTGATAAATGGCAGGGTCATAAAAAGAAAAATGTCCTGTTTGTTCATAGAACTCCTATGTACATGTTAATATCATAGTCCCTTTACAGGACCATATTAGATCCTAGCACATTTATTTGAACAAATCTGAATCCTCTGCCTTCAAGGATTACTCATAATGAACAAATCTGTCTTGTCGGTTCTCAAGAAAAAAATCGTTTTAAAGATTCTGAATTTTAACACTTTTTGGACCCCTGTTGGCCTCTTATGGATATTAAATCACTTAGAAGGAATTAATCTGAACTGTTGTGACTAAACAATTATGGTCCAGATCTCAAATTAAATAAAACTACAGCTTAAATAGATGATAAAATAGGAAATAAGTTTCCCCATGGCATTCCTATGTAAAAATTTGAGTTCCCTTACTGGGCCTTAATGGATTCCAGCATCTTTACTTGAACAAACTTGAAACCCCTACTCATAGGGATCATTTATACCAACTTTGATTTGTTTGTATTGTTTGCTTCATTTTTATGCCATCAAGTGATAACAGACAATATAAACAAATTTGGCTGATTGGTTCTTATGGAAGATTTTTAAATAAAGTTTCCTATATGCATGTAATTCTATGTGGAACTGATAAGCCCTTAATGTGGGGGCAATTTCAACTCAAGGGTTGTAGCTTTAACAAATCCAAGTGAATACCATGAGAATATACTTGATGTCAGGCCTTCTAAAATTGCCGGTTTTTCGGTTTTTGGACCGATTTCTGAAGTTCAAAACCGGTTTTCGTTTCAAAGTTTAATAAAAAATCGGTCCAGAAATTTTCAAAGTTCAATAAAAAATCGGTCCAGATATTCTCTATCGGTTGTATAAAATCTCATAAATTGCTCTTACCATGCCATACTGACCTGCGAAATACGCCTTGCGGCAATATCATTTGACCCAATAATCCGTTGTTTTGTCACCTGCTGTGCGAAATGATGTCAGTTTCGACTAAACCATTGACGGTATTAGGGGAGTTTATCGGAAGAGTCTATCGCTATGTAGCACGCCTTCGATGTATGATCAGTGACCATAGCGTTCTGTCGGTTCATCAAAAGACTGTGTTTGCGTTCGTATATTTCTTTGATATACCGCTAGCCAAAGCTGGAACGGTCGGACCAAATATTGTTTGCGTCATTAAAATATTTGATAAAACCTGCAGTGTTACTTGTTTGTTTCATTTTTTTAAAAAAAATAACTTTAATTATAAAATTAATGACATTAATTAATGAAAGTGATAAAACCCGGACCGATTTTGTTTTGATGTGGGACAGGTTCTGAATGATTTATTTTGGTGGTTGAACCGTTACATTGGTTTCCACGGTGATTATTTCACGCAGCTTCCGGAACTTGCATCACTTCCGGTTCGATCGAACATTTTTAATATAATGAAAATTATTCAGTAAAGCGGAAACATAATGTCAGTCATTAAATTGTACACATTGTGATAAAGTATGTTATAAATAATACACAAATAAACTTGAAATCGTTTCCTATTAATAAATAAACGGAAAAATACACGATGCAGCTGACATGGTGGGTGGGGTATGCATACATGTAATGGCATAATGTAAGGCAATTTTAGTGATTTTTTTAAAAATAAGTGCGATTCTTACGGTAGTAAAAAACCTGGACCGACTTGCATTTTGGAATTTTAGAAGGCCTGCTTCATGTAAATATCAGAGCTCCTGCCATGTAGTTTTGAAGGTTATTTTTTAGCCAAGGATCATAACTTGAATGGAATTAAGAGATGTCATTTCAAGCAAGTTAATGATGGACGGACCAACTATTGACACAATATAATCACGAAAGCTCACCAACGGGTCAGGTGAGCTAACATGCACAATTTATTTCAAACCGTTTTTAGCATAAATGAAGTTTCAAATGAAGTAAACTGGCATATCTCTGTTTCAGTATTTCTTCATGGTAGATGGATGAGAAATGGACAAGATGCATGATCCATGATAGCACCATCTGTGATGGATGAGAAGTGACTACACAGCTAGAGCACATGATGCCCACTGGCTGATCTCTGTGGGACAGTTTGGGTATTTCTGTAGGGCAGTGAGTATCTGTGATGGATGAGAAGTGACTACACAGCTAGAGCACATGATGCCCACTGGCTGATCTCTGTGGGACAGTTTGGGTATTTCTGTAGTGCAGTGAGTATTTGTGTTGGATGAATCAGCAGAGACATGAGTCGGTACTCCTTCTGTACACGTGATCCTCCGCTGTTGTCTATTGGTTTTACCAGCTCCAGAGCAATCAAATGTTCAAATGCCTGCAAATAAACATATGAAGATTATCGATGCTGGTAATTTATCTTAATCTATCTTCATTTAACTGCAAACTAAGCTTAGAAATTGTATAAGTTGCTCTCATTAGTCTATTCATTATAAATGTAGAACCTGTACTAAACATCATTTTATGAGAGGCCTTGGATGTGCAGCTAACTCTCTATCCACTGCACAACCACCCTGCTTTATCAATACTGGTTGAACTTATAATAACCATTAATTTATTAACCTTGTACCATTAAAACAATATAAAGAATTTGTTTGAATATTTAGCATTGTTTTATGCCATCAAGGGCTTATAGACAATTACTTTACATAACCACTCTTTCCTGAGATTCTGGAAGGTTAACCAGTACTCGAGTGCACCAATCTCTGCAAGAAACTAATAATTCCAAACTTGAATTAGCAGTTAGAGACAAATGACAATGAGATGAAATGTCGTATATCAATCATCACAGAGACTGTGGCTGGGTTGGAATTCAAACTCACAACCCCTGGACTGCTAGTCAGAGGTGCTACCGACTGAGCTGACCAGGCCCGGCCAATAGAAAAGAAGCGTCTTTAAAAAACTATAATTCTTTTATACCCAGATTGTGATACTGCTGTACCAATCAATGTATTTTACTGCTTAAATGTATATGATCTGTCATTTATTTTAAAGTCCTAGTTCAGACTATAAAACATTCAAATGGCCTATCAATCTCCACACATAATCTGCAAACTTATGTGGAACAGATATTTATTATATAATAATAACTAAGTGATTCAACAAGTTGTCATACCATAATTTTACACTCACTGAAATTATTGACGGCTCTACCATTGGCTGAGAACAAATATTGACAGCTCTACCATTGGCTGAGAACAAATATTGACAGCTCTACCATTGGCTGAGAACATACTAGTATCAGGATTCTGGTTCACCAACGTTTTACTTAATTTTGGTTATTATAATTATGTAATAAATATCAATGAAACTGCAATTTTACTGAAACCAGTCTAAAATGATTATCACCTGGCTGCTTTTCATGAATTTAAGTTTTTAAGTATTGAAATTTATATACATGTAGGTGAAACAGAAGTCTAATACTATTTGATAAGCAGAAAGAATAACCAGAGATGCCAGGATATCAGATTTCTTTCTGTAACTTGGCTCCTCTTTCCCCAACATATACTTAAATACTTAAAAACTGAAATCTATGAAAAGCAGCCAGGTGATCATGATTTTTAGACTGGTTCCAGTATATATATATACCCTCACACACTAACTGAATCCCACTTTTCTGAATTTATGCTAAAAAAATTTTTGGGTGGCATATAGTAATCGCAGTGTCCGTTCGTCCTTCCGTCCGGTATTTCGTTTCCGGCCTGTAACTTTGTCATGCATAGATGGATTTTGTTGATACTTGCAACAAATGATCAACAGAACATGACGATGTGTCGCGAGTATGACCCACACGCGTACCTCAAAGGTCAAGGTCACAATCTGAGTGACAAGTTGGGGGGCATGTGACACTTAACAGTGACATTTCTTGTTTCTATTCAAAGAAGGACTCCAAAGAGGGTAAAATTAAGGAAAATGCTCAACTTCCTCCATTTTTGTCCAATTTTTAAATAGTTTTTTGATGATGAAGGCATTTTTGCAACACAAAAATATTTATTCTGATCATTGTCTGGTACACTCTAAGTAATATTTATTGACATTTCAGAGCCATTTTGGGCGGTTCGTGAACCTTGTCCTTTGATTCCATGGAGATAATCCCGGATATTTAACTGTGTCCTAGTTTCTAATGTTTATGCTAGTATATGGTACCATTGGTGACATTGCTAGCACTTTCAACTTTGGCCACCAACTAGATCCTCCTGCATTTTGTTTAATGTTGTATCAGTATGCCTAGTCTGGTTATTATTATTAGAAATAAATAAGTGTGAAAATGTTTAACAAGGCTGTTTTGAGCGCATTAACTTAGGTCTCAGTCTTAGGTCCCTCCCCCTACACACATACACATTTTGAGCAGGCCTTCTAAAATTGCCGGATTTTCGTGTTTGGACCGATTTCTGAAGTTCTAAACCGATTTTCGTTTCAAAGCTTAATAAAAAATCGGTCCAGATATTTTCAAAGTTTAATAAAAAATCGGTCCAGATATTTTCTATCGGTCGTATAAAATCTCACAAATTGCTCTCACCATGCCATACTGACCAGTGAAATACGCCTTGAGGCAATATCATTTGACCTAATAATCCGATTGTTTTGTCACCTGCTGTGTGAAATGATGTCAATTTTGACTAAACCATTAATGATATTCGGAAGAGTCTATCGCTATGTAGCACGCCTTCAATGTGTGATCAGCAGCCCATAGCGTTCTGTCGGTTCATCAAAAGATTGTGTTTGCGTCCGTAATTTCTTTGATATACTGCTTGCCAAAGCTGGGACGGTCGGACCGAATATTGTTTGCGTCATTAAAATATTTGATAAATCGGCAGTGTTACTTGTTTGTTTCACTTGTTTTGAAATTAACTATATATACGAGCTGGTTTTGGTAATTGTACATAGTGGCTAGCTACAGCACAAAGCTATAAAAAATAAAAAGTTGAATGAACCGTTACATTGGTTTCTACGGTGATTATTTCACGCAGCTTCCGGAAATTGCGTCACTTCCGGTTCGATCGAACGTTTTTAATATAATAAAAATTATTCAGTAAAGCGGAAACAAAATGTCAATCATTAAAATGTACACAATGTGATAAAGTATGTTATAAATAATACACAAATAAACTTGAAATAGTTTCCTATTAATGAATAAACGGAGAAAATACATGGTGCAGCTGATATGGTAGGTGGGGTATGCATTTATCATATAGTGATTTTTTTAAAAAAGAGCGATTCTTACGGTAGTAAAAAACCTGGACCGATTTGCATTTTGGAATTTTAGAAGGCCTGATTTTGAGCAATATTTACAATCTGCCTCTCATTTCCAAAATTGTGACTGACCTTTGAAATAATGAATGAAATCGGATAGCAGGATATGGGGGAGGAAAACAGAATAGCCTTTTTGCTAGCATTATGAACAGAAGTACAGACAATAGATTTGTATTCTAAAATTGTAAATCAATTAACAGTTTTGTGCTTGTGAGCATTTTGATTGCATTACGTGTTACCATGGAAATCTAATAATAACAAACACTTGAAATGCCCCAGTAGTATTAGAAATGCAAATAATTATATTCAACACATGACATGAGTAGGTATGTTCCAACAGATACAAATAATACTATAAACAAATCACCTTTAAAACAACAGGCTTATCAAACACTTGCATTGAGGATCTTCTCTGTGCAAACTTCTGATATTCTGAGATAAAAACAGAACTTAAATTAGTATCAAAACATATTAAGGTATACAACAATTTCAAATACTGTATATTTATGTTTTAAAATTCACATTATTATATTCACTCTCATTAATGTAACTCTAATGTGACACTTGGTTTCAGCAAGAGTGCTTGCTACTCTCACATTCACCAGCATTTGGGAAACTGAGATAGAGCAGTTTTGCATATTTGCTTTATTTCATAATAAATACCATCTAGACTTGCTGAACGGCCCCCTTTATAAAACTGAGTTGCGGTGAAGTGGTTAGCATGCTTGCTCCATGACCTAGAGGTCCCCGGTTCTATTCCCGGTGTGGTTTTGCCCTGGGTTTTTCAAACACACTCCCACAGTGCCTTATTCAGGCAAGGTAGTGACAGCATGCAACCTTCAGAGGGGATTTAAAGCACTCTGCCTGGGTACATGGTGAGTCATATCCAGTGCACATAAAATATCTCACTGAACTTCTATGTTAATCAGTGATGTAATTGCCCATAAATCTTCCTTAGAAACATGGCTTCCTATAATAATCAGAAATCTGATGAAAACTAAAGATGCTGCAGAGTTTTACTAGACAAAATTCTGCATTTTTTAATCAGTCAAGTTCCACAAGTCTGTCCATTTATTCTGGTCTGGCCTGGCACAGAAACTCACTTTTATGATCAAACACAGTTTGTCGAAGTTCATGATCTGATGAAAATTAAAAGTGTGACATTTACAAAAAACGGAAGATAGAAGGGCGGACAGACATCTGACAAATTACCATAATATAAGCCTTTCACCCAGTAAAGCCATAAATTTTCTTTGGGACCATCCACCAAAGCAAACCAAGCTTCGTGATGCAGGGAGGTAACTCAAACAGGAAAATATACTCTACATATTGAGAGTTATAAAACTTACCTCCATACACCATTTCAAAGTTGAAAGGTTCACCATCGTAGATATCACAGAGATGCTTCATTGATATGATGAGACATAACTCCAGTATTGACACACCTGTAAAATAACCAGTATTGGCACACCTGTAAAATAATCAGTATTGACACACCTGTAAAATAACCAGTATTGGCACACCTGTAAAATAATCAGTATTGACACACCTGTAAAATAACCAGTATTGACACACCTGTAAAATAATCAGTATTGACACACACCAGTCAAATAACCTATACTCTACAACATACAGCCATGTTTTAAATTTTACATCATGAAATCAATTACCTGAAATAAACAAGAGTTAGACATCATTCTCCCTCAACTATTTATTAATTACAAGTATACTGCCAACAAGACTTGTCTGGTGGCAGAACACTGGACTATATGAGCCTTGTCATGTATATTGCCGACAAGACTTGTCTGGTGGCAGAACACTGGACTATATGAGCCTTGTCATGTATATTGCCAACAAGACTTGTCTGGTGGCAGAACACTGGACTATATGAGCCTTGCCATGTATATTGCCAACAAGACTTGTCTGGTGGCAGAACACTGGACTATATGAGCCTTGTCATGTATATTGCCAACAAGACTTGTCTGGTGGCAGAACACTGGACTATATGAGCCTTGTCATGTATATTGCCAACAAGACTTGTCTGGTGGCAGAACACTGGACTATATGAGCCTTGTCATGTATATTGCCAACAAGACTTGTCTGGTGGCAGAACACTGGACTACATGAGCCTTGTCATGTATATTGCCAACAAGACTTGTCTGGTGGCAGAACACTGGACTATATGAGCCTTGTCATGTATATTGCCAACAAGACTTGTCTGGTGGCAGAACACTGGACTATATGAGCCTTGTCATGTATATTGCCAACAAGACTTGTCTGGTGGCAGAACACTGAACTATATGAGCCTTGTCATGTATATTGCCGACAAGACTTGTTTGGTGGCAGAACACTGGACTATATGAGCCTTGTCATGTATATTGCCAACAAGACTTGTCTGGTGGCAGAACACTGGACTATATGAGCCTTGTCATGTGTATTGCCAACAAGACTTGTCTGGTGGCAGAACACTGGACTATATGAGCCTTGTCATGTGTATTGCCAACAAGACTTGTCTGGTGGCAGAACACTGGACTTTATGAGCCTTGTCATGTGAATTACCAACAAGACTTGTCTGGTGGCAGAACACTGGACTATAGGAGCCTTGTCATGTATATTGCCAACAAGACTTGTCTGGTGGCAGAACACTGGACTATATGAGCCTTGTCATGTATATTGCCAACAAGACTTGTCTGGTGGCAGAACACTGGACTAAAGGAGCCTTGTCATGTGTATTGCCAACAAGACTTGTCTGGTGGCAGAACACTGACTATATGAGTCTTGTCATGTATATTGCCAACAAGACTTGTCTGGTGGCAGAACACTGGACTATATGAGCCTTGTCATGTGTATTGCCAACAAGACTTGTCTGGTGGCAGAACACTGGACTTTATGAGCTTTGTCATGTTTATTGCCATAAGACTTGTCTGGTGGCAGAACACTGGACTATATGAGCCTTGTCATGTATATTGCCAACAAGACTTGTCTGGTGGCAGAACACTGGACTATATGAGCCTTGTCATGTATATTGCCAACAAGACTTGTCTTGTGGCAGAACACTGGACTATAGGAGCCTTGTCATGTATATTGCCAACAAGACTTGTCTGGTGGCAGAACATTGGACTATAGGAGTCTTGTCATGTATATTGCCAACAAGACTTGTCTGGTGGCAGAACACTGGACTATATGAGCCTTGTCATGTGTATTGCCAACAAGACTTGTCTGGTGGCAGAACACTGACTATATGAGCCTTGTCATGTGTATTGCCAACAAGACTTGTCTGGTGGCAGAACACTGGACTATATGAGCTTTGTCATGTTTATTGCCATAAGACTTGTCTGATAGCAGAACACTGGACTATATGAGCCTTGTCATGAATATTGCCAACAAGACTTGTCTGATAGCAGAACACTGGACTATATGAGCTTTGTCATGTTTATTGCCAACAAGACTTGTCTGGTGGCAGAACACTGGACTATATGAGCTTTGTCATGTTTATTGCCAACAAGACTTGTCTGGTGGCAGATTGATTGAATATTTAGCGTCATTTTTATGCCATCGAGGGCTAACAGACGATCAGTTAAGCTAACCACTGTTTCCTGGGATTAACCAGTACTCGAGCACACCCCGTCTTCGCAAGTAACTGATAACTTTCCCACTTTAATCAGTGGTGAGAGACGAATGATAATGAGACACAATGTCATATATCAATCATCACGGAGACTGTTGCCGGGCGGGGGATTCAAACTCACGACCCCTGGATTGATAGTCAGAAGCATAACCGACTGAGCTAATTGGGCCCGGCTCTGGTGGCTGAACACTGGACTATATGAGTCTTGTCATGTATATTGCCAACAAGACTTGTCTGGTGGCAGAACACTGGACTATAGGAGCCCTGTCATGTATATTGCCAACAAGACTTGTCTGATAGCAGAACACTGGACTATATGAGCTTTGTCATGTTTATTGCCAACAAGACTTGTCTGATAGCAGAACACTGGACTATATGAGCTTTGTCATGTATATTGCCAACAAGACTTGTCTGGTAGTAGAACACTGGACTATATGAGCTCTGTCATGTTTATTGCCAACAAGACTTGTCTGGTGGCAGAACACTGGACTATATATGCCTTGTCATGTATATTGCCAACAAGACTTGTCTGATAGCAGAACACTGGACTATATGAGCTTTGTCATGTTTATTGCCAACAAGACTTGTCTGGTGGCAGAACACTGGACTATATGAGCTTTGTCATGTTAATTGCCAACAAGACTTGTCTGGTGGCAGAACACTGGACTATATGAGTCTTGTCATGTATATTGCCAACAAGACTTGTCTGGTGGCAGAACACTGGACTATATGAGCCTTGTCATGTATATTGTCAACAAGACTTGTCTGGTGGCAGAACACTGGACTATATGAGTCTTGTCATGTATATTGCCAACAAGACTTGTCTGGTGGCAGAACACTGGACTGTATGAGCCTTGTCATGTGTATTGCCAACAAGACTTGTCTGGTGGCAGAACACTGGACTATATGAGTCTTGTCATGTATATTGCCAACAAGACTTGTCTGGTGGCAGAACACTGGACTATATGAGTCTTGTCATGTATATTGCCTACAAGACTTTTCTGGTGGCAGAACACTGGACTATATGAGCCTTATCATGTATATTGCCAACAAGACTTGTCTGGTGGCAGAACACTGGACTATATGAGCCGTCATGTATATTGCCAACAAGACTTGTCTGGTGGCAGAACACTGGACTATATGAGCCTTGTCATGTATATTGCCAACAAGACTTGTCTGGTGGCAGAACACTGGACTATATGAGCCTTGTCATGTATATTGCCAACAAGACTTGTTTGGTATCAGAACACTGGACTATATGAGCCTTGTCTCAAAATGATTCTTTTCACAATGACGCTGACCTTGAAGAGTTATGTCGATGTATAATAGCCAAAAAAACATGTAAATAAGAGCGTGGCCAAGTGGTCTTAGGCATCATCTCAAGACCACTTACCTCGCTACAGTAAGGTTGTAGGTTCGAGCTCTGCTCGCTCCAAAACCGTTATGTGAGAAAGTTTCTCATCACTTGAGGAAGGATTCTGAAGTCTTTTTCCACCAATAAAACTGGATATGCCATATATAACCTGAAATGTGTTGAAAATGACGTTTAACACCATAAATATAACACAACAACAATAACAAACAAACAAGAGAATTCAGTGTATGTAAATGTTTCATCTATATTGCTTTATCACAGAATGAGGCTATGAAGAAGTAAAAAAAATACACAAGTCAGCAACAAACATCAGGCAGTTGGCCAATGATGGAATAAATCTTTTAAGCTATCATCTTGTTACCGTGCAACATTGCAGCCTTGGTATCCATGGTAATGAGCTTCATAGACTCCTGGAAGTCTGTGGCAGTGAGGCTGGGATGGTCCTCTGTCAACAAGGATACAGGATATATCTGTCAAGGATACAGTTATGTCATCATGAGGATGATACAATCATATAATTTTAAGTAATGAAGCATCCTAATATCAGGTGTATTATATTGACAATTAATATTTAATTTTGTTATGCATCTTTTTTTTTAAACTCAAGTCTATCAGTATTCTATTAAAATTGACCAAGGGTGAATTGAAGGCATTTTAATCTTTACTACCACCCGTAAAAGAACTTACCGGTATATCACTCTCCATAAAAGTGAAAAATTGAAACAGCCATGCATTGTCATTTTTTTGAGTGGGAAAACAAAGCTATGTGCCAATTATCTTGCTATTTGCTTTGTTAATTTACAGTAGGGGGACACTGGTGCTGTTAACAAAAGTTAATTTAACTGCTGAAATATTTTGTAGGACAAATACATAGCAAATTTAAGTCAAAAACGTTGGAAATGAAAACCTGTCAATGAACAGAAATTTATTTGTGTGCAACTTTTAAAATGATGCCAATTGTAAAGTTGCTAAACAGTTCTGTCAGCCAAACAGTCGTCTTATAATTTCTGTATACATTCGCAACTACATGTACTTCATTTTTTTTTAACAATTAAGGGAAATGGGTGAGGTTAAAAACAAGTATTATACATTAAACCATAGAGGCAAATTTCATTAATGGGGACCACACCCTTGAATTATTTAATGGAAGAAGACACCCCACCATATCATTTTTAAGATGTTTTTAGCCCCACCCTCATATGTTTTAATTGAAAAAAACTTTTTTATGTTACGTCAAACTCAATACAAATCTCAGTAGGACTTCTTCCTAGACAGAATCAGTACTGTCCGACTCAAGGACACAACACATGGCATTGATAAGGGATCAAACCCGTGACCCAGAGTCCAATGCTAATCTCTACTGCAAAATTTAGCTTTGTTTTCCTATGCAGGAAAGTGACTAAATGCTGTTATCCTTTATAAACACATTTTTCATATATCATCATAACTGGGGAAGATAATCAATTCTTTTTATTAAATTTATCGAATTATTTATAAAACTACCGGTATTACCAATTCATTTTCTACAATATAGAATAAAAGTATTTCATAAACTCTCTAAAATGACTTCCAACAAAAAAGTATTGCCAAAAGATCAAGTACCGTAAAGACCCTGTCGTAATACTTAAAACTAATGCAAATTGAAGAATATGATCATACAGCAATACCGTAACCATATATTTTCTGGGATAAAGAATTTAAGTAAATGTGAAAATATTTAACAAACTACACAAAACTATACGCCACCTACCATCAACTGCTGCAGTGCTCTTACATCTTTACAGAACTCATACTGTCTGTGTAATATATCAACCATACTCTTGTCTTTGGAGAGAGCCTGTAATACATTAATACAGAATGATGATGTACAAACAACTTTAAATAATCAATTATCAATTTTCATAAAACTTTTATTATCAAACTGTGCTATATATTGGTTCATATTTCAGCCCTACTATGTGTGCTGTCTCTTGGATATGCTCCAACCTGTAAAAACTACCTCTACCGTAGTTGCATTTTTCTGTTATCAAACTGTAATTGTTGAGTTTCGAACCGCCTGGAAATATTAATTTTTGCCACAGAATGCAATCAAGAGCACCACAAGTAGGTCAATGTAAGTGATGTAAACCTTTTTAACATGATGGTGATCAGTTTACAGATTCAATACTATTACAGAAAATATGGATTTTAAATAAAACAAGAGGTCCAAGAGGACTTGAGGATGCTCTAATGAGACTGTAAATGAGTATTGCACAAATGGATAAGAAAAATGGGATTTTTTCATTTTCTCACAGTATTCATATGAAAAACTACAAAAATCCAATACAAGGCTCCTATGTACCCTAGCCCCTGGATTTACTAAAGCTTCACACCCCATAGGTAATAAGTTTCTCAATTATGAACATATTTGACTGACTGGCTGTTGAGAAAAAACATTGATGAAAATTCCCAATTTTAACCATATATATAACCCTATTGGCCTTTTAACCATATTGGGCCCCATTGAACCCTTATGGAAATTCAATCCTCTTTATTTAACAAAATCAAATTTACTGTTACTAGACAATGATTTAGATCTCATAGTTAACAACATATTTACACAAATGGACGAAAAAATGAGACATTTCCATTTTCCCATAGTTTTTCTATATAAAAACAACCCCTTACATTCCCTCTATACATCCCAGTGCCCCTTGATTTATACAAACTTAGAACTCTTAATCATAGGGATAATCTATATCAAATAGGAACAAATTTGATTGACGGATGTCGAGAAAAAGATTAATATCAAATGATTCAATCAATCAGCCTCAACTTATATCTCACACTGCCGAAAAATTCAAAAGGATACAGATATCAGCATTTATCACCTAGTTTATCTGTGTAATTCTACTGCACAGACCGTTATATGAAAGTAAAAGTAAAACTGACATACGACATTATTAGGTGATGAAAATTAATATTGATTTTGAGACAAAATCTATGTTAAAATATTCGGATATTTTGTTGTTTTTGGCAGTCCCTTCAATATCGAGATAACAAATTTCGCCTTTATGTAGTTTGTTCTTAAACAGAGAAAAAGCTAAGCAAAACACTTTAACCCGATGACATCGGGTCATCACTGAAGCCAGGGCCACAACAGTAGGACTTTGATTTCTTCAAAAAAGAAGAGCTAAAAAAAGCATATGCTACAACAGTAAAAAATTCCAAAATGTGTGTGCTACCTCTGTAATACATACTAAAATGTATGTGCTACCTCTGTTATACATACCAAAATGTGTGTGCTACCTCTGTTATACAAACCAAAATGTGTGTGCTACCTCTGTAATACATACCTGAATGGATGTGCTACCTCTGTAATACTTTCCAAAATGTGTGTGCTACCTCTGTAATACATACCAAAATGTGTGTGCTACCTCTGTAATACATTCCAAAATGTGTGTGCTACCTCTGTTATCCATACCAAAATATGTGTGCTACCTCTGTAATACATACCAAAATGTGTGTACTACCTCTGCAATACATACCAAAATGTGTGTGCTACTTCTGTAATACATACCAAAATATGTGTGCTACCATTGTAATACATACCAAAATATGTGTGCTACCTCTGTAATACATACCAAAATGTGTGTGCTACCTCTGTAATACATACCAAAATGTGTGTGCTACCTCTGTAATTAATTCCAAAATGTATGTGCTACCTCTGTAATACATACCAAAATGTGTGTGCTACTTTTGTGATACATTCCAAAATGTGTGTGCTACCTCTGTAATACATACCAAAATATTTGTGCTACCACTGTAATACATACCAAAATATGTGTGCTACATCTGTAATACATATCAAAATGTGTGTGCTACCTCTGTAATACATTCCAAAATGTGTGTGCTACCACTGTAATACATACCAAAATATGTGTGCTACCTCTGTAATACATATCAAAATGTGTGTGCTACCACTGTAATACATACCAAAATATGTGTGCTACCTCTGTAATACATATCAAAATGTGTGTACCACCTCTGTAAAACATTCAAAATGTCTGTGCTACCTATGTTATACATACTAAAATGTGTTTGCTACCTCTGTAATACATACCAAAATGTGTGTGCTACCTCTGTAATACATACAAAACTGGGTTTTACTGGATAAACACCAACCTGTGTGCCTATACTTCTATACATAAAAATATGAATTACGGTACCTCCATAATTCACAACAAACTGTGTTACTACCTAATACACAGTGCTTTATGAAACACTGTACAATTTTTATGACTAGTCATTTTGCTACTTAACGTTGATTTTCTATACAATTAATTATGATACCTTTATACTTTTGTTCCACTGAGTAGTAAACTTCTTGTCAGGTGCATCAGCTCCGAGACTTAAGAGCACGGTAAATAACTGTTGATATTCGGCAAACTGGAGACTGCTGAACATGTGTAACTGTCTGTGAGAGAAGCGAGACTTCACCCTTTTCTCCAGTAGTTCTATCACGTCCTACAGGAGAATGAACAACCCGATGTGAAATAATGAACTCATTCATGTCATACAGGAGAACGAACAATCAAATATCAAATTATCTATAAGTGAAATAGCCATGGTGATAACGAGATAAGTTAATAAGTTCTTTTATTTTCTTCAGGCTAAAGCTTGCTTTTAAATTTGAATAAATTAAGGATCATCATACTAATCTTCATTAGTTTTGAGATGTCAAATTACTTCTCTAATGTAGGAGGCAAGTATAGAGCTTGTGTACTCACTCAATTTTTCTTAAAGTAAGTATAATAGGACTTTTCTAAATTTTGAAATTGGCTAAAAAAATATTTTCAGATATTGAGTGTTTTATCTTGACATGCTACCTTTAGGTTGGTGTATGATTCTCAATGGGGAACTCTATTTACATCAAAGTTACTTAAAATGGCGTTTTGGAAATGACTGGTATCATACAGTGACTGTCTGTTTTATGAGCCCATTTTAGCAGATTCCTGGGTGATAAAAGCACAGACGAGAGTATCGGTGTTTAGATTACCCCCTTTACCTGACTAAAGAAAATCCTAAAGAATTAGGTGACAAGATTTACAAAGATACTTACCAGTCTACATGTTATACCTAGCACACATATAGGTGTTTGGGCCGACTGTGATATGTCAAACAGGTTGTAGAGAAGTGTCTGGTTACGGTGGAAAGCAAACAAGTCGAACTCATCGAGGACAAACAGGATCGGCTTGCTGGACTGACTACCTGCATAGTGTATAATACGATAAGTATTTGTCCAACAACCTCCAACATACATTAGTTCTTTGTTTAGTTTATACCCATTTATTTTAGCTTGATTGCGAAGAAAGGTTAAAGTTTATACGAACCACTCTCAAGTCCGTTTCCTGGGTAGAATTTAGCGAGGCATCAAGTAGCGGGAAATATTGCATGCCTCTAAGGAGCATATTAAAGATTTTTTTTTGTGTGTCTCCCGAGTTGGTGTTATGGACAGCAGATCGGATATCCAAATAGTAAAAAAGCCGTCCATTTACGCCTTATTCAAAATTTTGGACCAAAATGGGGATCAAACTTGGAACCTCTGGTGAAATCCTCCGAGCAGGGCCATTTGAACAAACATGATAGATACTACATGCAAAATATCAAAGCTCTAGCTCTTGCACTTTTGGAGAAGAAGATTTTTCATGAAGGTAAGTGTAGCAATTTTTTAAGCAAGATTTACATTTTTTTTAATGTCATTTTGAACAAATAATGGGCAAAATTCATAAAAAGGCTTTCAAAATCAATAAAAAGTTTGGGTAACTGCAATTTGAGTTGGTAGGTAGGAGCACAGAAAACCTAATCTTTCTGAGAATGGCCTTATCTTATTGATAAGTTCTTTTTTTCGACAAATAAACTTTATTTCCAAAGTCATTTCACAATGGATTATGGGAGATAAAGTCAATATTGCAAGTGATCAAGATTAACTAGTTATTCCACTTATCTCAAAGGCTCATATCTAATCTGAATATCTGATTCTCATAAATAAGCATGCGGCTAAAAGGATTGCTGCTTTTAATATCTGGTAACTATCATGTTATTTTACAATTTAAAGACATATGAATATTTTCAATACAAGACATACATAATTTGCCATAACAAATATTTTGAAGAAAAAGCAGTAAAATCTTTTAAGGTAGGCAGGGAATGCACCAACAAACAAGGATTTATATAGAGAAGGATAGGCAACTTGCATGAACAAACAAGGATTTAAAAAGAGAAAGATAGGCAACTTGTATGAACAAACAAGGATTTATATAGAGAAGGATAGGCAACTTGCATCAACAAACAAGAATTTATATAGAGAAGGATAGGCAACTTGCATCAACAAACAAGGATTTAAACCCATAATCATTGAGATAATCCATATCAAATATGAACAAATTTGACTGACCAGTTGTTGAGAAGAAGATTTTCGAAAATTTTCTATTTTAACCATTTTTTTACCCACCCTGGCCTCTTATGGAAAGTCAATTCTCCTTATTGAGCAAAATCTTATTTCCTATGACTAGATGATACTTCAGAACTCCAACTGAATAATAATTATGCCTAAATAGATAAAAAAAAGAGAATTTTCTGTTTTCCCATAGTATTCCTATGTAAAATTCTAAGTTCCCTTAAACATTTTTGTAATTCCCAATTTTTACCCTTTTGGGGCCCCTCCTGACCCCTTAAGACAGTGGAATCCAGTCATTTTTACATGCCCCTCTCCCCATCAGAAAATTCAGGATGCATTTCCTGCGTTCTGATGACATTTCCAGGAGATATGATGCATTCTCAAAAAAATATGCAAGCCCGGGCGTTGTTGCGTAAAGGCAGCTACACCACTGAATGAAATCATAATTATAACACCGTTTCGATTCAGTGAAACTATAACACAAGAAGTATTCAAGGTCGGTAAACAGCTTGCATATTTACAACTCCCAACGGTAACAGAGACCGTCTGATGACATTGATTATGCTACCTGAGCGCTCATCATTGTTTAGAAAGCGGTGCATTAGTAACCCGATGCTCTTGAAATTCATCCGATGATGCGCGCGAAGCAGTGTGCAAGAAACACAATGTGTCGGGAATTAAATATCTGTATTTGATATAATTGGGACGTATCAGCTGCGATTTTTCTGCGTCCAGCGGATGCACATATTTCAGAATTGTGCGTCTGCTGCAAGATTTGTGCATACAGGATGCAGGACGCAGGGGTAAATAAAACAGTGCTACATAAACATTTTGAAAATCTGTTTGGTCATTCATCAGAAAAAGATTTTTTAAGTTTTGGACTATCTTTAGTAATGGCGGCAATCTTGAATTTCAGATGAAAAAAAATCTTCTGTATAGTCTCCTATGCAATAGAAACATCCATGTGAAGTTTCAGTTTAATTGGCCTTGTGGTTTCAGAATAGATGAAAAAAAAGAGAATTTTCTGTTTTCCCATAGTATTCCTATGTAAAATTCTAAGTCCCCTTACAGGGCCCCTATAAATTTTAGCCCCTAAATTCTTATCTGCAATCAAACCCCTTCACATAGGGATATTTATGCCAAATATGAACAAATCTGACATACCAGTTCTTAAGAAAACTATTTCAGTAATTCCCAATTTTTACCCTTTTGGGGCCCCTCCTGGCCCCTTATGACAGTGGAATCCAGTCATTTTTACAAATCTGAACCAACTTCACCAAACAATGCTTCTTTGAAGATATAGGCAAAATCATTTCCATTGAAGAAATTTTTTTTTAATTATAATAACATGTGTCCCCTAATTGAACCCTCAGGGCAGGGTCATTTTTAACCCTAGGGACACCATTTGAACAAATCTAACAAAACTAAAGTTGGTTATCATTACTACATAAACATTTTGAAAATCTGTTGGGCCATTCATCAGAAGATTTTTTAAGATTTTGACTATTTTTAGTAATGGTTGCCATCTTGAATTTCAGATAAAAAAAAATTCTTCTGTATAGTCTCCTATGCAATAGAAACATTCATGTGAAGTTTCAGTTTAATTGGCCTAGTGGTTTCAGAGAAAGTGCTGCTAACAGACGACAAACAACGGACAACGCGTCATCGCATAAACTTTTGATTGATTGATTGATTGAATATTTAGCTTCATTTTTATGCTATCGAGGGCTAACAGATGATCAGTTAACCTAACCACTGTTTCCTGGGATTAACCAATACTCGAGCACACCCCATCTCTGCAAGTAACTGATAACTTTCCCACTTGAATCAGTGATGGGAGACAAATGATAATGAGACACAATGTGGTATATTAACCATCACGGAGATTGTTGCCGGGCGGGGATTCAAACTAACGACCCCTGGATTGATAGTCAGACACGTAACCGACTGAGCTAATCGGGCCCGGCATCATCACATAAGCACTTCTGGCCTTTGGCCAGTGGAGCTAAAAACAAGGATTTATATAGAGAAGGATAGGCAACTTGCATCTTAATGTTGTTAATGTTGATAAAGCAGCACGAGACTGATGTGACAGTTACTACAAAAATACATCATTTATAATTTGCAGGCAACTAATTCCTTATATTTAAAAATAAGTTGTTTGTTACTTTAATGTTGTAAGGTGCTTTGATCTTGGAGGGCAAAATGGTTTTGAATTAAAGCCACTGCAGTTTCAAGTAAAACTTTATTTTCATTGTATAATGGCAGTGAAGGAATCTTGTAATCAGTAGAACTTCCAGTTTTAAACACAAATTGCTGGAAACTGTCTCATTTTGTTGGGAATTCATTCTGCAAAGTAATAAATTTTAGTTGTACTTTGTGTGAATATGCAATCTTTTGTAAAATCTAATCAAGTTGCTTTTCCTTCTCTATTGAAGTCCTTGCAACAATTATATTAACTTAACAGAGAATTTAAGCTATCAGTTGCTACAATGATGGATGAAAGTATTTGTCAAGTTAACATACCACTTTTTAGAGCTTCTAAAAGAAACTGCAATGTTTCAGCAAATGATCCCTGCAAGAAAACCACAAAATGCTATTAAATAATTTTCTATGTTGCTTAATTATATGTCACCAAACTTGGATTTTCCATTAATTACACCTGTACATATAAATTAACATGCCAATTTTTGCATGTGGTTTGAACTTTATATACATATATAGTACTATATTGTTTAATGAATTAGAAATGTGTCTGTCAACACAAATGTGACAGTAATTGATTAAACTTAAAATTACTTCGAAAAAGGGGCCTTAACTTTTGTAAAGTTATAAAAGATGTTGACAAATATCCAACTTGATCTGAACTTTGTAATTATACAGGCACACACAAAACATTAATACACAGACCCCTTCAGAAGTTAATGATCCGAAACCCATTTTTTTTATCATGAGCATACAAATGATTTTTTTTTATTGATTCTTTTTCCAGAACATCTACACATGTAGGTATTTTCTGTACATATCATTTAAAATATTAATATCGTCATGTTTGCCACATTGTGACAACGCATTACAGTTCTTGTGTAAAATATTTGATAAAATAAAAAAGTAAATGGTAAATCTTTGTGTTAAATACCTCTACCTCCACATGCACATATCTTTTTAACATAGGGTGATATTTAATAAATACTGTTTCAACAAAAAATCTTTATTCTTCATAATTTCAAACTCTGTTTTTATGTGACTAGAAGATATATCTACACATATTTATTACTTATTAAATGTGTTTCTCACAAAGACTAGAAAGAGTATGTTTAAAAAAAAAAAGAAGATCTCTGACAGTGACTAGAAAATAACTTAAATGAAAGAGTCATAACATGAAGTTGAGTCACTTTAACATGCGTAGTTTGGTCAATATAACATGAGTAGTTTGGTCACTTTAACATGAGTAGTTTGGTCACTATAACATGAGTTTGGTCACTATAACATGAGTAGTTTGGTCACTATAACAGGAGTAGTTAGTTGAAAAATAGACAAAAAGCTAAACATTTTTAACCATGACAAGCTTGGCAATAATGCTGGAGCCAGAATCATAACAAAAAGCTCTTTGCTTTTTCCAGAAAAAAAGCTTAAAATGGCATTAAAACCCATTCAAAATGTTTGTATGAGAGGTAAGAGATGGCAAACTCACGAATACTTTATCTCCGACTGTGTTCTCCAATTGTAGTTGTCGAGTGATCTCCTTCAGTGCTATTCTGTCATCGGTCTGTAGTAGACCTATAATGTCAAACAGGCCAAGCAGAATAACATGGTAGCCATTATTTAACCTTTATAACTATGTCGATTACATCAAATAAAGATGATTCGTTTAAGCATATTTTATTGCATTCATACAAGCAAACAGGTTGGGTCACAAGTTTAAGCAACATTAGTTACAGCCCTCCCTTTTCAATATACAAATAACATTAGAATCAATATGGCAATTATAACATTTAATTAGATATAAACCAACAATCAAAGGAAACGAAGAGATAAATAAAAGGAGAAATAAGAAATGTCACCAGTAAGTGTCGCATGCCACCAAAATGATCTGTGAAAATAACAATATATTTTATAATAGGTAGCGATGTATCCATGGATATCAAAAGTCATGGACTGACGTTTCAGAATAGACACACAATTTCATGTTTTTTGTTAACATTAAAATGTTACCTTGACCTTTATGTAACCTTGACCATGACATCTTATGTTAAGGTCTGGATATTTTACAGGTAAATAAATGAAGGTAACACATCATCATCAGGCCTTCTAAAATTGCCTTTTTTTCGAATTCTGAAGTTCAAAACCGGTTTTCAAAGTTTAATAAAAAAATCGGTCCAGATATTTTCAAAGTTTAATAAAAAATCGGTCCAGATAATTTCTATCGGTCGTATAAAAACTCACAAATTGCTCTTACCATGTCATAATGACCTGTGAAATACGCCTTGCTGCAATATCATTTGACCCAATAATCTGATTGTTTTGTCACCTGCTGTGCAAAATGATATCAATTTTGACTAAACCATTAACGATATTAGGGGGGGTTTATCGGAAGAGTCTATCGCTATGTAGCACGACTTCGAGGTGTGATCAGCAACCCATAGCGTTCTGTCGGTTCATCAAAATATTGTGATTGCGTCCGTTATTTCTTTGATATACCGCTAGTCAAAGCTGGGACGGTCGGACCGTATATTGTTTAATTTTTTAAAAAAATAACTTTAATTATATATACAAGCTGGTTTTGGTAATTGTACGTAGTGGCTAGCTACAGCACAACGCATATCAAAAATGAACCTTTACATTGGTTTCCATGATGATTATTTCACGCAGCTTCCGGTACTTGCGACACTTCCTGGACTGATTTACATTTTGGAATCATGACACATTGATCACTTGTTTAAAACTATTTTAAAATCCCTCCATGTATAACAAAGTTACAGACCAGAAATGAAATATTAAACAAACTGAAAGTGTGACCTTGACCTCTGAGGTAAGGTTCTGGGTCTTAACGTGACACTTCGTCATGTCATGTTTATCAATTGATAAATTGAGCCAAGTGTTTATGAAAACCATCCATGTACGATAAAGTTACAAACTGAACTTGAAATCTCAAACAGACTCAAAGTGTTGTTGAACAAACTCAAAGTGTAACCTTGGCCTTTGAGGTATGGGTCTTGATTTTACGTATGACTCATCATCATGTCATCTTGATCAATTGAGCCAAGTTAAAGACAAAGTTACAAACCGGACACAAAATATCGAACAAATTGAAAGTGTGACCTTGACCTTTAAGTAAAGGTTCTGGGTCTTACTCGCGACACTACAGCATGTCATGTTGATCAACTCAGCCAAGTGTTTTAGAAATTTATCCATAGGTGACAAAGTATCAGGCCGGACATGAAATCTCAAACAGACTGAAAGTGTTGTCAAACAAAGTTAAATTGTGACCTTGACCTTTGAAGTGGGATTCTGGGTGTTACAAGCGTCATGTTGTGTTGATCAGTTTTAGTAGGTATTTATAAAATCAATCTATGCATGACAAAGTGACAGGCCGGACACGAAATCTCACACAGACTCAAAGTGCTGTCAAACAAACTCAAAGTATGACCTTATCCTTTAAGGTCCAGGTGTGGGTCTTACGCATGCCACTTGGTCATGTCATGATAATGAAATGAGCCAAGTGTTTTTGAAATTTATCCATAGGTGACAAAGTAACAGATCGGACACGAAATCTCAAGCAAACTAAAAAAGTCATCAAAGTTGAATTGTGACCTTGACCTTTGAAGTGTAAGTCTGGGTGTTACACGCGACATGTCATCATGTTATGTTCATCATTTGTAGTAAGTATTTATAAAAAAAATCATTTATGCATGACAAAGTTACAGGCCGGACACGAAATCTCATATAGACTCTAAGTGTTGTCAAACAAACTTAAAGTGTGACCTTGACCTTTAAGGTACAGGTGTGGGTCTTGCGCATGACACATCGTCATGTCATGCTGATGAATTGAGCAAAGTGTTTTTGAAATCTCTCCATTGGTTACAAAGTTACAGACCAGACACAAAATCTCATCATGTCAACAAAGTCATCATGTTATGTTGATCATTTGTAACAGGTTTTTATAAATTCCATCTATGCATGACAAAGTTACATGCCGGACACGAAATCTCACACAGTCTCAAAGAGATGTCAATCAAACTCAGTGTGACCCTAACTTTTGAGGTACGGGTGTGGGTCTTATTCACGACACATCTCCATGTTATGCTGATCATTTGTAGCAAGTATTAACAAAATCCATCTATGAATGACAAAGTTACAAGCCAGACACAAAAATACCGGACGGAATGACGCACAAATGCTGCGATTACTATATGCCACCAAAAAAACTTTGGAGCGGCAAAAAAAAAGTCAAAAGAGAGAGAAAACACAAAACATGTTTATAAGGTTGTCAGGTCATTCTGGTGCACTGAAGGTTAGACATCCGACTATCAATACAGGTGTCATGAGTTCAAATCCCCACCCGGCAACAGTCTCTGTGATGATTGATATACGACATTGTGTCTCATTATCTTTCATCTCTCAATGCTGATTCAAGTGGGAAAGTTATCAGTTACTTAGGAAACAGTGGTTTGGTTAACTGATCGTCTGTTAGCTCTCAATGGCATAAAAATTATGCTAAATATTCAAAAGCATTGAAAGGCTGCATAAAATTGGGTATCTGATACCAACAGTCAGCTATTAACAAAAGGTTTAGTGTTTTAATGAATTGTTGTAGCTGTGTATATACAAGTGTATCTTTATCACTGATATATGGACTCTTACCCTACAGGATGATTACATATAATTACCTAGGCTTTTATTTAGTATGCACCAGGCCTTCTAAAATTCCAAAATGCAAATCGGTCCAGGTTTTTTACTACCGTAAGAATCGCACTTATTTAAAAAAAATCACTTAAATTGCCTTACATTATGCCTTTACATGTATGCATACCCCACCCACCATGTCAGCAGCATCATGTATTTTCTGCGTTTATTTATTAATAAGGAACGATTTCAAGTTTATTTGTGTATTATTTATAACATACTTTACCACAATGTGTACATTTTAATGACTGACATTATGTTTCCGCGTTACTGAATAATTTTCATTATATTAAAATGATCGATCGAACCGGAAGTGATGCAAGTTCCGGAAGCTGCGTGAAATAATCACCGTGGAAACCAATGTAACGGTTCAACCACCAAAATAAATCATTCCGAACCTGTCCCAAATCAAAACAAAATTGGTCCGGGTTCACTTTCATTAATTAATGTCATCAATTTATAATTAAATTATTTTTTTAAAAAAAATGAAACAAACAAGTAACGCTGCACGTTTTATCAAATATTTTAATGACGCAAACAATATTCGGTCCGACCGTCCCAGCTTTGGTTAGCGGAATATCAAAGAAATTACGGACGCAAACACAGTCTTTTGATGAACCGACAGAATGCTATGGGTTGCTGATCACACATCGGAGGCGTGCTTCATAGCGATAGACTCTTCCGATAAACTCCCCTAATACCGTCAATGGTTTGGTCGAAATTGACATCATTTCGCACAGCAGGTGACAAAAGAAACGGATTATTGGGTCAAATGGTATTGCCGCAAGGCGTATTTCACAGGTCAGTATGGCATGATAAGAGCAATTTATGAGATTTTATACGACCGATAGAAAATATCTGGACCGATTTTTTATTGAACTTTGAAAATATTTGGACCGATTTTTTATTAAACTTTGAAACGAAAACCGGTTTTGAACTTCAGAAATCGGTCCAAAAACCGAAAAACCGGCAATTTTAGAAGGCCTGGTATGCACTATTAATAACACGTAGATGTTACTAAAATTAGTCAAACATAGTGTTTAATAGTGACAAGAAAATTAAGTTTTAATCCTGGTTACACATCTTACATTTAGTTTATCTATAAAACTGGCTCTAGTCATAAGAATATAATATCTACCATATGGATAAGATAAGATAAAGATATACAACTTTATTTGTAGAGGGTGACACATTTAGTTTAAAAACTAATCTTCCATGCGGTCCTCTATTATTTACAAGATATATAAAATGAAATAAACATGTACATGAAATATTCAGTGAAGACAATGCTAAAACATTTCCCTTCCCACACGAGATTCACACATACATTCAGTTGCAAGATACCAACCACAATACATTCACAAGGGGTTCATTATAAAACAAGTATTAACAAAGAAAGATAAACAGTGCTTGTAGCTTTAAGGTATTATATAACCAAGATGAAGTTGTAGTAGATGAAGTTACAAGAGTCAAAGTTGTAAGAGATGAAGTTGTAAAGGATGAAGTAAGAGATGAATTGTAAGAGATGAAGTTGTGAGAAATAAAGTAAGAGATGAAATTGTAAGAGATTAAGTTGTAAGAGATGAATATGTAAGAAATGAAGTTGTAAGAAATGAAGTAAGAGATGAAACTGTAAGAGATGAAGTTGTAATAGATGACATAAAAGCAGAAGTTGTAATAGATGACATTGTAAGAGATGAAGCTGTAAGAGATAAAGTTGTAAGAAGATGTAAAAAATGAAATAAGGGATGAATTGTAAGAGATTAAGTTGTAAGAAATAAAGTATGAGATAAAATTGTAAGAGATGAAGTTGTTACAGATAAAGTTGTAAGAAACGAATTAGAGATGAAATTGTAACAGATGAAGAGGTTAAATTGGAAGAGATGTAGTAAGAGGTGAAATTGTAAGTGATGAAGTTGTTAGAAGAGATGAAGCTTTAAGATATGATATATAAAATATGAAGTAAGAGCTGTTAGAAATGAAGTTGTAAGAGATTAATTGTGAAAGATGAAGTAAGAGATAGAATTGTAAGAGATGAAGTTGTAAGAGATGAATTGTGAAAGTTGAATAAAGAGATGGAATTATAAGAGATGAATTGTGAAAGATGAAGTAAGAGATGGAATTGTAAGAGATAAAGTTGTAAGAGATGAATTGTGAAAGATGAAGTAAGAGATGGAATTGTAAGAGATGAATTGTGAAAGATGAAGTAAAAGATGAAATTGTAAGAGGTGAAATTGTGAAAGATAAGTAAGAGATGGAATTGCAAGAGATGAAGTTGTAAGAGATGAATTGTGAAAGATGAAGTAAGAGATGGTATTGTAAGAGATGAAGTTGTAAGAGACCAAGTTGTAAGAGATTAATTGTGAAAGATGAAGAGATAGAATTGTAAGAGATGAAGTTGTAAAAGATTAATTGTGAGAGATAAAGTAAGAGATGAAGTTGTAGTAGATGAAGTTACAAGAGTCAAAGTTGTAAGAGATGAAGTTGTAAAGGATGAAGTAAGAGATGAATTGTAAGAGATGAAGTTGTGAGAAATAAAGTAAGAGATGAAATTGTAAGAGATTAAGTTGTAAGAGATGAATATGTAAGAAATGAAGTTGTAAGAAATGAAGTAAGAGATGAAACTGTAAGAGATGAAGTTGTAATAGATGACATAAAAGCAGAAGTTGTAATAGATGACATTGTAAGAGATGAAGCTGTAAGAGATAAAGTTGTAAGAAGATGTAAAAAATGAAATAAGGGATGAATTGTAAGAGATTAAGTTGTAAGAAATAAAGTATGAGATGAAATTGTAAGAGATGAAGTTGTTACAGATAAAGTTGTAAGAAACGAATTAGAGATGAAATTGTAACAGATGAAGAGGTTAAATTGGAAGAGATGTAGTAAGAGGTGAAATTGTAAGTGATGAAGTTGTTAGAAGAGATGAAGCTTTAAGATATGATATATAAAATATGAAGTAAGAGCTGTTAGAAATGAAGTTGTAAGAGATTAATTGTGAAAGATGAAGTAAGAGATAGAATTGTAAGAGATGAAGTTCTAAGAGATGAATTGTGAAAGTTGAATAAAGAGATGGAATTATAAGAGATGAATTGTGAAAGATGAAGTAAGAGATGGAATTGTAAGAGATAAAGTTGTAAGAGATGAATTGTGAAAGATGAAGTAAGAGATGGAATTGTAAGAGATGAATTGTGAAAGATGAAGTAAAAGATGAAATTGTAAGAGGTGAAATTGTGAAAGATAAGTAAGAGATGGAATTGCAAGAAATGAAGTTGTAAGAGATGAATTGTGAAAGATGAAGTAAGAGATGGTATTGTAAGAGATGAAGTTGTAAGAGACCAAGTTGTAAGAGATTAATTGTGAAAGATGAAGAGATAGAATTGTAAGAGATGAAGTTGTAAAAGATTAATTGTGAGAGATAAAGTAAGAGATGAAGTTGTAATAGATCAATTGTGAAAGATGAAGAGATGGAATTGTAAGAGATGAAGTTGTAACAGATTAATTGTGAGAGATAAAGTAAGAGATGAAGTTGTAAGAGATAAATTGTGAAAGATGAAGAGATGGAATTGTAAGAGTTGAAGTTGTAAGAGATTAATTGTGAAAGATGAAGTAAAAGATGAAGTTGTAAGAGATGAATTGTGAAAGATGAAGTAAGAGATGGAATTGCAAGAGATGAAGTTGTAAGAGATGAATTATGAAAGATGAAGCAAGAGATGGTATTGTAAGAGATGAAGTTGTAAGAGATTAATTGTGAAAGATGAAGTGATGGAATTGTAAGAGATTAAGTTGTAAGAGATTAATTGTGAGAGATAAAGTAAGTGATGAAGTTGTAAGAGATTAAGTTGTAAGAGATTAATTGTGAAAGATAAAGTAAGTGATGAAGTTGTAAGAGATTAAGTTGTAAGAGATTAATTGTGAAAGATGAAGTAAGAGATGAAGTTGTAAGAGATTTAGTTGTAAGCGATTAAGTGTGAAAGATGGAATTGTAAGAGATTACGTTGTAAGAGATATTTATGTTTGGATATGCAAGACCTTCTATTACCCATGTGTAAGGTACATACACACACACACAAATATATATATATATATATATATATATATATATATATATATATATATACACACACACATACCATTAAGATGAACTTGTAAGAGATTCTCCTTCAGATCTTCATCATGGGTGACCTCATCAAGGACACTGCGTAGCAGCTGAAATTCATCAACAAATTACAATTACTAAATTGCTTCACAGAAACAGATCTAAATGTTCCTCTGGGTCCACAATACAGTTATATATTCAAGAATTGTAAAGTGTACAATATCAATATGGATTTGCTATATATATTACTATTATTATAACGGCTGAAAGTGAGCTTCAGTAATAAGTATGAAGATTACTTATTCGTGCATATCACATAAGGATATCTGCATTTTTACAGGGTTAGATATTTCTACCTCACCCTATAGCTGAGATAAAATTCTTGCGCTGTGATGATGGATACATCTAAAGAAATATATATCATAAATAATGTAAGTTGATGTCTAAAAGCAAATATGATAAAGTATAATGAGGGATTAGATCTCAACTGAACGATTTATTATGCAATATTTTTGAAATGAAATCATTAATAGCTTTTTTGGTTTGTTAAGAAAGTTCTGTCTCTTGGGAGAACTGTTTTCAAGGAAACTCAGCAGAGCTTCAGATATCCCTCAGGACAAAATTGTTTATCTGAACCACAAATCCATGTAAGATTCTTAAAGTACCATAAAACAATATGGTGAAAACATTTATTTTTGTTTCGCTATTTTTGCATTGATTCCTCAAAGAACTATATAGGCCAAATATTCACAAACTCATAGTTGTTTATACTTGTACATACATGTACATGAGATTCAATATTCAAATTATCCTCGTCTCTAATACATGTTAATTAGGACAGTTTTTGGTCTCATCTCTGCTCTCCGTCCTCTTATCGTTTTTATTTTAAAATTTGTCTCTCAAATGACCCATGCAACAGTACACTGGCATTTTTATGTTGTACTGTATCAAAATTTAAACACTTGTATTTTGATATGAATTAAATAACTCTCTCTCTCTGTGGGGATTCAATTGAACATATCACACATCCTCGCGAATAGGGAAAATGTAATGGTCATGTACCATATGCTATTGTGGATTTATCACCAACACAGAGTTACTTACCATAGATTTCCCACTTCCACGTGGACCTATGACCAACACAGAGTTACTAACCATAGATTTCCCATTACCATGTGGAATTTATCACCAACACAGAGTTACTTACCATAGATTTCCCATTACCACGTGGACCTATGACCAACACAGAGTTACTAAACATAGATTTCCCATTACCACGTGGACTTATGACCAACACAGAGTTACTTACCGTAGATTTCCCATTACCACGTGGACCTATGACCAACACAGAGTTACTTACTGTAGATTTTCCATTACCATGTGGACCTATGACCAACACAGAGTCACTTACCGTAGATTTCCCATTACCATGTGGACCTATGACCAACACAGAGTCACTTACCGTAGATTTCCCATTACCACGTGGACCTATGACCAACACAGAGTCACTTACCGTAGATTTCCCATTACCACGTGGACCTATGACCAACACAGAGTCACTTACCGTAGATTTCCCATTACCACGTGGACCTATGACCAACACAGAGTCACTTACCGTAGATTTCCCATTACCACGTGGACCTATGACCAACACAGAGTCACTTACCGTAGATTTCCCATTACCACGTGGACCTTTCACCAACACAGAGTTACTTACCGTAGATTTCCCATTACCACGTGGACCTTTCACCAACACAAGAGTTACTTACCATTGAATTCCCATTACCACATGGACCTTTCACCAACACAGAGTTACTTACCATAGATTTCACATAACCACGTGGACCTTTCACCAACACAGAGTTACTTACCATAGATTTCCCATTACCACGTGGACCTATCACCAACACAGAGTTACTTTCACCAGTAGCAGATGTTCTCTTTATCAAGTCCAATAATTCTCTGAAATACAAGTAGCATTGAATAGGAAAAAATAGGAAATTTGAAACTAGGAAACTCTCATTTAAATTCCTTTAATGCAGAGAAAGGTTTCAGGCGACATAAACAGGCTGATTCTAGGATCATTCAAATGAACATTAAATAAGAAAGTAGGTGGTTTCTCTAAGCCTATATTGGGACGAAATTTTTATTATGTTATTGGATTAAATGCCATTTTCTAACACAAGAAAGGTTCACCCTTATATATGGTATATCCAGTTTACTGCTGGAAAAAAACCTTCGAAAGAATCTGAGTTGGACCAACTAAAGAAAGTTGTTTTTAGAACATGAAAGATTTTTGTATTTTCAACATATGCGGGACAAAATATTTGGTGAGGGTTTCACCTCGCCACTCCACCCTTACAATGGCGAAGGAAGACGCTGATTGGCTAATGATCAGAGGTTTTATTCCTTCTATAGCAGACGCCATTAAATGGCATTTTCCATTCGCCAATTTGTTTCCCCTATGGCTAAAAATTCCCCTTGCTGGTCATTTTCTCCTTTCGCTAAAAAAATACCTTTCCGGTAAAAAGGGCCCTTTTCGCGAAAAACATTTATTTTTCAGAGATCATAAGTTTATATTTGTGTAACGTTACATTTCACAAAGTAAATTTATGGAAGACATCATAATTTTATGGTTACTATTTAAAGTTTTTATATAAAGTGTCATATCAGTGACCACGCGAGGTCATTGAATTGAACAGACTTATGCGAGAATAACACAAATATCCCCAATTTAAATCACAAAAGCAACACATTTCAATTCATTTTTTAAGAATTGGATGTTTATATTCATGTAGCATTGCATTTTGCACAGTTAAATTATGCATGACATCAGAGGTTAGAATCAAATATAGCGTCTAATCGTAAATAGGGTCATGCGAGGTCATCAAATTGTCCATACTTACGTGGGAAATAACAAAAACCTCCACATTTTCAATCGCTTTATCATTGATCATTTATCATTGATCACACGAGGTCATTGAACTGTCCAGACTTAAGTGAGAATAACAAAAATCTCCCCATTTTCAATTGTAAAAACAATATATATTTATTTTTCAAGGACCGGTTGTTTATATTCGTGTAGCATTGCAGTCTGCGCAGCAAAATTATGCATGACACCATAGTTTACATTTAAAAATATATCCAATGGTAAATATCCATGCCAGTAATCAAGCGAGGTCATGGAATTTTCCAGGAAGATCTAGGTCAAATCTATTTTTTGAAAATGTACAGCGGTCTATTTTTATATTTTTGGAAAATCATGGGCACTGACTGTGATCAATGACAAGGTAATAATTCAATGTTTGTTTTGATTGCGATAACTGGGATCGGATCCTGTTATGGCTTCAGGGATAAGAAGTTTCGGAGGGGGTGTCTTTGTATCCATTGTCATAGAATAATTGCTTTTTTATCATCACAAAGATTATTTAATATTCAACAAAGTTTACATTAATATAAAAAGTGTAAAATCAATATATCTTGCAGAAATATTGACTTTATAAGCAAGATATATTATAAACTAGTGTTGAATTTAAAAAAAAATGGAATGAAACAAAATCTATTTAGCTTCTATCCATATATCTCATTATTCAATTGCCAAAGAATAATACTTTTTATATCACCAGAAAGAAAATACAAATACACAAAAAGTATAAAATCAACATTTATTACTGAAATATTGACTTAAATGAACTGGATGTGTAATCAGCATATATAGGGAAAGTGCAAAAACCTTATCAGCTGGACGTCTGTTTCCTTCTACCTGTATCTGGATAGGCAATACTGCTATATCTCTATGACGTAGAATTAATGACACTGCTGCAGTGCATTTACTGAATTTTAGAACATTCATTATTGAGATATTATTATGATTATTGACGAATATGTTTGCCATTATATGACCAGTATTTTACTAAACCATCCACCATTTCTACTGTTGTATGTAAAAAATTCCCCAAATTCTGAACAATGCGCATTATTTTTTCCCCTAAAAAAAGGTGTGGGCCCCTTCCCCTTTTTTAAAAAAAAATCCTGATGATACTAATGTGATATCGTGTTCAATGTTTGATTGTACATTGCTTTTCATTTATGTAAGGAGAAAAATATACAGAAGCACACAAATGTTTGTTTTCAAGATTAATTAGTGAGCATCCTCTTAATGCCTTCGAGGGCTAACAGATGGTCAGTTAACCTAACCACTCTTTCCAGGAATCCTGGAATGTTAACCAGTACACCCATCTCCGCAAGTAACTGATAACTTATCCACTTGAATCAGTGGTGGGAGACAAATTACCATGAGATGCAATTTTGTATATTAATCATCACAAAGACTTTGGCCAGACAGGGATTCGAACTAATAAACCCTGGATTGACAGTCAGAGGCGCTACTGACCGAGCTAACTGATCCCGGCTGGAAGCTCTAAAAGGATAAATACAGACATAATTCATTTAATGTTTACATAAAATATGTAAATCTATCATTACGTAAATTAGAAAGAAAAATTTGCTTTTTTTTTTAAAGCTTATGGTATTTCAAACCTTCAGTTATATAATCTATGACAATCCTTAATCTTTTCTCCTGATAAAAGTGTTTATTCCAACTTGTTTTCGCTTCTAGCATAATTTATTATGAAGAGTTTAAGTATTTTGAAGAGACAAGTTGACTAGATTTTTATGAAGCATTTTAGGCATCAAACAAAAGAGACTGAGTATATAAAACAAATATGTACTTTCGTTCCTTCTGGAAGCCACAAATTTCTGATGGGAGGGAGCACTGACCCAGTCTACTTCTCAATGTCGTTTGAGTGTATGATAGTGGATCCACACCCAGGGACTGTTTGCTGACAGTCTGACTGGACGACTTTGACCTTCTACCTTTCATTTTGTATATACAAACGGATCACTTCTGAAATGAAAAATTAACTAAACTAAAGAAAAAAAATTGAATATATTTTATCTATACAAGAATTCTGCAGAATGATATGTCTCACCATGTACGCTTTGACCGTTAATACACATATGGGAGAGAAAAAAATTAAAATACAATGACAAAAATGGCCGCATGTATCTGTAAAGCTAAAAAATTATTGTTTTAAGCCAGTGGTAACATAGAAAGGACATAACAACTTCCATAATATATCAAAGAGTGGTTATTTACAATAGTTATTTGATTTGATGAATTTAGTAACAGCCATGATTTGCAAAAATATGACAAGAATTTGCGTTATACTCATGCAAGACTTATTTAACTTGGTTAATGTAGTAAGTTTAATGACTAAGAAATATTGTAGGAAGTAATGTGTGAAGTTTCGATCAAATACATTTAAGTGATTTATGAGATATGAGCTTGATGGTAGTTGCACACAAAACTTTAACCAGTAGATCTAAGTAAAACATATCTAAAAAAAAACAAAACTTTAACCAGTATTTCTAAGTAAAACATATTAAATAAAAAAAAAAAAAAAAAAAAAAATTAAAAATCAAAAAAGAATACAAAATAATTCAAATATATTAAAAAAAAAAAGTACTCAGCATCTGTATTATACCATGTAATGCAGGGTGTTAGATGTTACTATAATCCAAGTATGAGTGTCCTAGCACTAGTTCTTATTGAGAAATGGTGTAAAAATGAAAACTAAATGTTGGAGGTAAATGCAAAATTCAGAATCAAACAATGTCAATGGACCATGAAATGTAGGTCACACTCAGCATCTGCAGTATATACTGTGATGCAGTGTGTTAGTTGTAACTATGATCCAAGTATGAGTGTCCTAGCACTTGTACTTGTTGAGAAATAGTGTAAAAACGAAAACTTAGCGTTAGAGGTAAATGCAAAATTCAGCATCAAACAAAGTCAATGGAACATGCAATGTAGGTCATACTAAGCATCTGCAGTGTAAAATGTGATGCAGGGTGTTAGTTGTAACTATGATCCAAGTATGAGTGTCCTAGCACTTGTTCTTGTTGAGAAAAAGTGTAAAAACGAAAACTTAATGTTGGAGCTATATATAAATGTTTGACGCCGTCAACGGAAAAGCAACACCTTAATATCGCTTTCGCTCCTTCGTCAATATACAGATTTCGCAGTACCATAGGATATATTCTGTTTGTACTACTTAAAATAGATGCTTTATAACTCACTTCCTTGTTTGATCTGACACATAGGGTTCCAGCGATACTGAACACAACTTCTTGGCACAGAATGGCTTAGTCTTGATTATTTTCTACACTGTCTTTTCTAATAGTTTCAATACAGAAATGCACATTCCCATTTAACGTTTCAATTTGATGTTCATATAAAGTATGAGCAGGACTAAAATTTGGTCATGCTATTTTAAGAATTCATACCTATATAAATATATATATTTAGTATAAATATGCTTCAAAAAGTAATATTATATTGTTTAGTAAGTCAAACTTTATAAAAAAACAACCAAGTTATTATTCTACCATGTTAAAATATTCTGATGACGGCCATTTTAAAAAATAACGGGATCCCACGAGAATGGAATAATACTTTCAATTTCCATATTTGGTTTGTTTACTATGAATGTTGTTTATGAATGAAAATCTTATGTATGGCGGGAAACACACTTAATTCGCATAATATTTATTAAACCAGTTGGTAGGACGCCCAAAGCATCCTTTCCGTCACATATGAGGCTTATAATGTTCTTCTGTTCTTCTTTTAGCTGGATTCCAAAGCATTGTCTTTGTAAACAGTGGTTGAAATTTAGGTCCGCCATTTTGTTTTTGCTTTACTACGATTTCCTTTTTTGGTAGATACTTTAGCTCCACCCACAAATTTTAGCCGAAAGTATCCGAATGTTAACGTAAGTATACATTTTATTTTGATTAACCGCAACACAATAGGAGGTTTTTGAATAACGGTCAATTAAACCCTCAAAAATGTTTTACAGATTATATAAACAGCTACAGGTCAGAGATAAACGATATATTGTACCAACCAAAATGTCAAAGTACCTGAAAACTATGCGGAAGTGAATAGCTTCCGCACTGCTCCAATACAAATATATGCAGCGATTTACTACCGTGACTAGCGAGTATCGAGTCAAAGGTAGTAATATTATTTCTATCTTTTCTAAAAGATCCGTTTGTCTCAGTTTATCAAATCTTATTTCCTAATTCAAACATTTTTCTGTACAAATAGACCATTACACTACCAGTAAACTGAACAGCAATATATCAGTTTGCACTGATGAATGGTCTACTCCACAGTGTCCTCGTTTGGCCATTTTGGGATCGAAACTCGTACTTCAGTCGACTCTCACCCAGGTTCCTCTCTCCAATAATTGCCACGCTCCTATGACTTTTGAAGTATTGTTTAACTACAAAATAGATATATTTGCGCCAAGTTACTCATGAAGGAAAGGCTTTCCTTTGAAAACATTTCGTCTGGAGATGCCAGTTTCCTATTTTTTTTAAGTTTAAGTAAAATATCAGATTCAGTTATTGAAAATGATTTTAATGACCAAGTTATTGGCAATAAAATGATACCTTACAAGCTTATATTTACTATTCAGCTAAGTTTTATGTTTTGGGGATTTGCACGTCTTGAAATCTTCTTCCCGCAATTTTATCAGTTTATTGGTTCTTAGCACACTTTATATGAATAATGCAAATAAATCTAGTTATGCGGGTACCAGTATTTAGGATAATTCTATTTTCAAAGATGAAAGAGTTAAAGAAGAGAGATAACTGTAAACATACGGAAATGTACGAAGTCACCCGAAACCAAAACCGACCAATGAAAATACCTCAAACAGATAGACATCAACGCATTCTTGGAACTTGGAAATTTCCTTGTTGTGAAACGTCGATAAAATGTAAGTTATAGTGTGATCTTGCAGTGCAGAAACATACCATACCGTAACACTAAAAACATATTGCTTTAAATCGTTGAACTTGGTGGCCACATTTGTTGGATATTCTGTTTAATTTGCATGCACAGACTGGTCAAGTTCTACCACACTGAATTTAGTGGGTGGGGTATTTTATAATGGCGTTGTTACATGCTTTTATTTACTTAGCCAGACAATAAAGACACTACTTTGTTATTCAATGATCTGACTACATGATAAAAGATTGGCAGCCTTTCTGAATTAAACTAGTGGACTTGAATAGAATTATAAATGTTGATTATTTTTGTATTGCTTGTCTTTTTCCACTTGCGACTTAAAATATTGCATTGGAAACACTTTCCTCTCTGACAGATTTATGGTATATGAGAAGGAAAGTTGAGATTCTTTTATGAGGTTTTGTTACATACACAGGAATCACTCTTTGCAATGATTTGAGGAAATTCTTGAGCGAAAAAAATAAAAGTTGCATAAAAATCCCTTAAATGGAACAAAATGTCGCATCCAAATTGAAAATAGCATATTTCTTAGTCCTCTGTTTTTGGCTAATTAACAGTGGTGCATTCAGCTAATTTATTGCTCTTATTATCACAATTGGATTGCATCCGATTTCTACATTAAAATAATTTTTAAAATCAAGCATCTGGTAAAACATTCAGTTCAAATTCATTAACCGTGAATTGGCGAATTTTTATTTCATCATGGAACCACGATGAGGGGTCTGTGACCTCAGTTTCTCCAGAATTAATTACAAAACAGTGCCGTGTTCAGTGTTTAATTAACCTCTACGTCAAAATCATGTGGCAGTCACAATTCTGAGAGATGTGTATCCACTGGACGAAGAGAAATCCCAGTCGATACGTACCGATTGTCTCAAATTGTCAGAAAAAAAGTCCCCTTTGATGTTTTTTTTTCTAAATATCTACTATTCTGCTGTTTCCATGATTCGAAATAAAATGACTCATAAAATGTAAGCATATTTATTAGTAAATGTGACTTGAAATTCGAGGCATATGAAATTTTTTGTTGACCGAGATAAAAAATAATCAATCTGAAAACCGTAAAGAAATGATCCATAGTCGTTACCGAAATCGTTACTGAATTTATTCTTTCTATACTTCATTGTTGTAACACCATTTGTACATTTGACATTGAACTTTCATCAACAATAACTTTTATCATGAACAATTTCTTATCGAGTCTCCGAGGACACTTTTCATTATAAAGTGTGCGGCATATTTTTTATACGGCATCATGACGTGCATGCGCAGCTTTCTTATGCTGGTTTAAAAAAAACATTTTTGTTATTTTGAACATTTCCTGGTCTTCGGAATATTTCCATGCTTTGTTTATGTTTGTATTCAGAACAATTGTACACAAGTGATATATAAATATCAACAAAATTTTTCAAACATAGGGGCAAATCCACCGTTATTATTCCTAGAGTAGACACTGAAAATGGGACTCACTTTTTCATTTTGGAACTCATTGATATGTAGTACAGTGACTCTCATGGGAAATTGTAAATGAAACACTGCATGTTTTCCAAGAAAACTGGTTGAAAATATACGGCCCTAAGCCTTGATTGCAGTTTGATAAAGAGCATTGTGAACAGCTAATGAGGGTAATGATTGGAGAACAGTGCACATATTCCTTTGATTTAAGGTCTGCCTTCCACAACTGGAAGTCCCAAGAAAACAATAAAAAAAATTGTCAAAATGCGGCATACAAACCTATCTTTTTGAGAAAGCTGTGTCTTTAAATGCATATACCTGAGTCATTATTATAAATGTCATACAAAATTAATACAAAAATATTGAAGTCTTTATGTGTTGAACCGATTTTTTACAGGATACTATGATTTCAATGTGACACAATTTGGTAAAACAGAAAATATTACATACAAAATAAAATGTATAAACCACATGTCTCATAAGAAAACCAAATGTCTCATTACATTCAGGCAATTGGGACATACTGTCTCATGAAAAAAGTCTGGGGTCATCTCTGCATATATATAAGTAATGTTTTGAAAAGCCCAACTTGCTATCCATATTTATCTGAATATGCATTATGAGCAGGCTGCTTTTTTACCACAGGTGTGTGGCAAGTTAATTTTACTATAAATGCTAACTGTGACTAGCCACTATTTACATGCATATTTATTTATACTAATATAGTTAAGCTAGATTGCAGTGTAATTAAAGATCATTTGTGGATCGTTACAAGTTCATCCTGAGACTCTAGACCTGAGCACATCTTGTTTTTGTTTCATGCAATCTTATACCCTAGCTGTTTGCAGACCTTTAATTTTGTTCCAAATCTGAAAAGGGGCATACTTCTTGCAAATGTTTGAAAGGGATCATAGTTTGCATATTTGTGATTATATGTCACAAAAATTTTAACACATTTTATTCCCGTCAGTTTTTATAGATATGATACAATATTATTGAAAGTAAACATTGATTTGAATTTTTTAAGATATTTTATTCATAATTTAAAATGGTTGATTAGGGAGATTTTGTATCATTTTCATCTGTGTTATACAAAAAAAAGTTGAAAAGAAAGGACAGCTAGCCTTATGCTGGTTGCAGGTTTCCTTGGTTATTTGACCAGAAATTTAGAGGAAACGATGACACATTTAAGCCATGAAAACAGTCAAGCGAAGCTCTGATATTTACAAATAATTAATCATAATATATTTTGTTCTATTAAATTTTGTAATTCTTGCAATTCATATACATATATTTATCATTTTTTGCAGGATTGACTTAAAAAAGTAAGGCGGTGACTGTGATCAATCATGTTTATTTCCACTGACTGAATAGAGGTATGTTTATATACAATTATGAATACTACGACATCTATACTCTGAAAATTAAAAAAAAATATTACCAAAATTAGGAATGTTTCATAGAAAAACCCATTGTGCTTATAAATTTTTTATAATTATAAACTCATATTTTTGTGTTTTTCATGTTCGTCAGCTATTATAGATAATGGCCCAGCAGTGATTGGGAAGCAATACAATACAATACAGTACAATACAATATCCTTTATTCACACAGTTCACATATTTATACATGAAATCGTGAGGTCATGCAAAGTTTTAAAGTGTTAAGGCTCATATAAGATGGTTAGTAACGAAGCGAAGGGGCCATGGGCCATTGTCCCATTTTAATAAAAGATATCCTATAGTATTGGTATTGGGAAACTATTTATATTGTTATTCCCAAATGGCCCATTGAAAAAGAAAGATTAACAACTTTAAATATTATTCCTTCCCAGTCATTTTTGACCACATGATTGGTTAGATGACATTCAGTCTTACAGATAAATAATTAGAAACGACAACATCTTAAAAGTGGTTCACACTTTTCAGAAGGTAGTGGAACACCTTTCAAATTGTGTTTATTGTCATCATGATATTTAGATGTGATCTAAAAGAGACGTTTTTGTTAAAATTAGATAGTTTCAATTTTGTTCAAATATTTCGTGTCATTTTAATGGACGATCAAACAAGGGCTAATAGATGATCCTGAAAAGGTTAACGATAACTCAAACACACCCATCTCTGCAAGTAGCTGATAACTTTCCCACTTGAATCAGCAGTGAAATGAATAACAATGGGACACAATGTCATCTAAGAGTCTGTGGTCGGGTGGGGCTAAGAAATCACATCCCCCTGGATTGATAGTCAGATGCTCCACCTGACTGAGCTAACCCAGTATGGAGTTAGAGAGGAGAAGGGATCTATATAAAGAAGTCATTGTGTCTGTTGGTCTGTCAGTAACTTGTAAAGCAATCTACATGCACTATTTTCATACAATTGACTTGAAACTTTGCAAATATCATCAACATCAGGTGTATAATGTGTATGGTGCAAGTTGTGTAATGCTGACTTCATTCTTTGCAGAGTTATGGCCCTTGTACTTAGTTAAATTGCTTTTGTACATATTGCAATTTTTGTGGAGCGACAAAACACTTTGGCAGTTTTTAAGGCAATTGATTTGATACTTTGCATATATGATCAGCATCAAGTGTAGATGTGCTTGACACAAATTTTGATATAATCTCAGTCCATGTCTCAATTATTTTCAGACTCATTACGTATTGACACACAAAAAGATGTATGTATGCCCCTGCCATTCTAAGAATGTTACTCACTCAAGTCCATCCCTCGTCTGTCCTGTCAGTTCGTCCTAGGTCAAATTGGTTTCTGATCAGTAATTTTTTGAAATGGTCTTTGTAATCAATTGATATTTGGTGTGTGGCTGTATAATTAATAAACTATAGTCCAAAGTCAATATTTGTCAATGTCAGTCGAATTTTACAGGAGTTGCAGCCCCTTTTAGACTTTATTTTCGATAAAATCATGTTTTCAGATCACTACTTTTGTAAGATTCTTTAGATATAATATCAAATTAATACTTGTGTGCAGCTGCATAATTATGAAACACAAGTCAAAGTAGATATTTCATACTATATGTCAATGCTGATTTTAGTGGAGTTAAATAATTTTTTGACAAATTTAAATTACTAACATGGCAGGGGCATCTATGTCCTTTGGACACATTCTTAGTTTTGTTTTATTTCCAAATTGTCGTTCTTATGAGGTGTAAGATTGTATTGTTTTATCCAGTTACTTATTACATGTAGTGAGTAGGTGGTAGTCGCTCATGGCAGAGGTTGTTGGTTTATCCAAAGCTTTACCTGATGGCCTCATAAACAACACCAAGAACTGGTTCTACCCAGGAAGCATATTGGAGAGTGATTCTCAAAATATTATAGTTTACATCACAATCAAGCCTAATAAATTCGGCATGCACTCATTTCTTTTTTTGTCATCAAATTTAAAGAACTACTCTATGTACATGTATTGTAATGCCATTCTAGGATCGTTGTTTAAATTTTTATTTAAAATAAACCCAGTATACAGTACCCTGTATTCATATATATTATAATTATTGATGTTTTTGATCTTGAAATTGAAATTTGAATAATTCCTTACTGACAGCATCTTGGAAACTCATATATATATATAGTGTATATACAATGCAGGAATGGTGTACATCTGGCGAAGTAATATTTCTCTTGTTTGAGGCCTCCAGAGTTTTTACATCATCAGTTTTATTTGATTGTTTGCCACCGTTTTCTTCAAGGGGAGCATAACATAATATTAACTACCAAAGAATGGTTGTTACAGAATGGAAAGCAAACAGTCCATTTTGCAAGTGTGAGCTATGGGAGGAGATATGAATATGGAATCCTCTATTACCTATTGATGGTTTGGGAGAGATCTTCTAACAAAATCAATAGCTTTGGAAAGCCGCTGTAATGTTGAAGTACAGATTGTTGTAAATTATTCAGGCCACTTGAATTAGTGTATAATGCTGTGTAAAAGTAGTATCATTTAAACATAATGGGTTGTTTGCTTTGTGTTGAGATCAGTATTGATTATTGATTAATGATTGATTCATGACTGGAAAAGACCCAATAACCTCAAGACCAATACTTTATTGACTCGGGTTTAATTGCTATGCTGTGTACCATTTATGTGTGTATAATGATATATGCCTTTATATATATCGGTACATACACACACAATGTAATTTGACAGTGATGACTTTTCTGTTTTTCAAAACTTCAAAAAGGGCATCATTATTTAGGCGAAAGTATTGGATTTCTTAACAATTACAGTAAAACCTGTCTTATTCAGCCAGTAAATGGAAGGAGCAAAAGAGAGGTTGTTGTTTAATTAATGCATGTTATTTTGCTTTGAAAGAAGTGTAGGATTGGGAAATATCAAGTGTGGCTGCTTGACAGAGGTGGTCACTTACACAGGTTTTACTGTAGTTTCATTTTTGTTGTATATAAATATCCAAAGAAATGTCTGAAATTATAATAATATTCTTTTATGTTGCAAATTATCCTTCCTATTGAATGCATTTGTCACTAGTTCTGTTTGTTAACATATACACATACCGATGAGCTTTGGGAAGATTGGATATTGTTCCAACCGTAGTTAAATATTGACTTTATTATAATTTTTGCTTTAAATGATGACATATTATATCTGTAAGAAAAGCAGCCTAAATGCATAATTCTTGCAACGAAAGCAATACATGTTACGTTTCCTTTTCCCCAAATACACCCTTTCCTATTCTAGAAACATGGGCTATGTAAGTGGGGTTGAAGGGGTAGGGGAATTGAAATATAATCGAAAAGCATTGAAAAATGTATTAAAAGAGTTTGAAAAAAATCATTGTTATGATAGTGTCCTTGAAGCAAGTATAGATTCACTGTATTATATATTCTAAATCACTCTGAAACATTTGATGAATTACATGTGAGGCCAAGGTTGATAAATGAAAACTATTGTCTATTTTCGTGTGTCAAAGAATTTCTACAAATTCTAATAGAAGATTATTTAATTTGATTAAGTTGTTGATTAACTGTCAATATTTATATAGACTTTTTAGATGTATGACTAGTCTTGGTCTTACTCATGCTGTGTATATATCTACCGGGACTGTCACTGGCAGTGACTCACTGTTATTTGTGTCAATATAAATAAATTATTCTGTCAATTATTGATTTTATTTTTTACTTTCTTTTATCTTTAAATGATTAAAGCTTAGTAATTCTTTTAACCACTTAGGTGGTGTTGTTTTTTGGTGGTGTTTTTAAATGAAAGTGTTATTAGAATTAAAGAAAATTATTGTATTTTTTTTTTACCATACAATTCTCTTGGCAACTAGAAACCCCAAATAAAACATGATCAATATAATTGTCATTATTCCTTGAGAAGAAAGAAATATTATTTGCTTTTTCAATTTCCTTCTGAAGTGAAAAGTAATATTTAGAAAAGCTTGTTTTATATGGTGTGTCACTTGTAATGACACAGTACTTCTTATTAATGTTTCCTTTGGGACATGAAAAAAATGACTTGTCACTGCAGCACATAGATTATCAGGAATAATTACATCTTATGAAACAGTAACAAGCAAATCCAGTGTGCAGATGATAGGCTTGGATAATAGTTCTTGTCAAAAAATGATGAAGTTATTTTTTTCTTAAGGATGGTGTGTTTCATAATAGAGTTTGTTAATGAATCAAGAAAATAAAGGAGTGTTGGTAATGTTGCTGCTGATGATGATTAAAAGAAAGGTTAGATGACTAGATTAAACATTGGGGTGGGGGCATCCATAGGACTATTTTAATTCACTTTAGGTTATAACGATATTTGAGTTAAAAAAGACACTTTGTTAATTTATAATTTTAGGGATTAAACTGTGGAAACAAATCAGAATCGTCAGATAGGCACTGGAAGAAAGCTTTGGATATTTCTCCCTTTATTTATGACCCAGATAAATTGACACAGTAAATGAATAATCAGTGTTTTCTCCAGAGTGCGTTTCTTGCGTTTTTGACGCAATAAATTCTCATCTGACGCAATCAACTTTGTTCAGTGCGTCTACTATGACGCAACCTTAAAAATACAGAAATTCAAATTACGCATATTTGTTCCGGTAACCTGGTTTCAAAGTTATTTTTACAATGCCAGCTGATTTGACAGATCATGTGGTCTGATTCAGGACAATCCTAGTCACGCAATTCTACCAAGTTAAATAAATGCTTTAGTTGGTTATGAACGTTTATTGATGCAATCGCATTGACGATTATGATCACGTGTATACATAATTTTCCGCGAAGCAATAGACTAAGTGTAGTTTGAAGACAACATCATTCTTTGAAAACAAATGTACGCTGCAACAATAGCACTGATATATACCAAGTTTTAGGTTTTCTGTATATAAAGATGAAAATTTATGTTGCAAGCAAAGTTGTTTAAAATGTATGGATGATACTCTATCTGAAAAACTTTTTATTTTGTTTTATAGGTATCAAGACGCGCATGCGCGACATTTTAATACCAGTTTTAAGATCGGCCAGTCAAAGTTTTAGGGCGGTATTCCCTGCATTGTTTATTGTTTTCTTTAACGGTCAATTAAAAGGTTTTTGAAAAAAGAAATTAACTTAAAAAATATTAAATTTCATTTTGAAAAAGGATAATTATTTAATTTAAAAAATTTTATGAAGTTTTGCTAAGTTACCATTAAAATGTATTTTATATTATTATTTTATTTTAAGACATTTCTCTAAAATGAGTCTAGCTTTGACCCAGAAGAGAAATGCTCTTGGGGGGAAAAGAAAAGAAAAACAAAGTTTTGCTTTCCAAAGAGTATAATGCTAAACATGTAGCTCAGCAAATATAAAATATTGAAAGAAATTTAGTATTTTTCATTTAAAATAGTTCTAGGGCCTTGGTGATTGAGCTGTGGCCATGACATTTGAAAAGTTCACAGCCAAAGGGCCATAATCATAAAAACAACTTTTAAGTTTCAAGCTGTTGTAACTTATTGCCAGAATTGAAACATTCATTTGATGTTAAATTGTTTTGAAGTTGTTAACTTAATTTGCAGTTTTGATGGAGACATTTGCAGGGCCTCCTCTGGCTATTTTTTTCTTTTCGCCACTACTTTCGCCATATTTGAAAAGTTGGAGCCAAATTTAAAAAAATGGAGCCAAATTAAGAGCCATTTTTGTAGCCAACTAAACTGCGTACCTTGGCCAACATTCTTTAAATCGTTATCAAACCACTCATAAGTTACAGTAACTTACTGCATGTTTTCTTTTACTTGTTTTAGCATTTGAATTAAACACGTTTTTTATGAATATAATTTTTAATGTATATTGCAATACTATTAAAAATTATTATTATCTTGTGAGTTATTATTGCCTGAAGTCGATAATTAGGGGAAGCAATGATTGGTAGAAAGTTGTTGATTTATATTGCAAATGATGCATTAGTTAAAATGGAGTGCAGTCAAAAACCAAAACGACCCCAGTCATGTTTCTGTACTTGTTTGATTTTGTCAATGTTTGTGCATTTGTGCACATAAATAACAGCTGTTTGGGCCTTATTTTGTTTTGCTTTTATTTTTTCTATAGCATGCTATTCTCACAAAACCCCATACAGTGTATTTTATAATTATTTAAAATTTATATGCATCAATTTATTTTAAAATTATTAATACATAAATTATGGATTTCCAGCTAGCGTATTGACTGAAATTGCCGTTGGTTAAAACATTCCACAACATTTTCTAAATAACTTTATTACCCCACCCACTTTGTCACTACAGACTCGCTATAAATATGGTCAATATTAGCATTATAACAACAGAGAATACAGATCAAACAGATCTACTTATTGTAAAACCTTGGTATTGATATCAAACAACCAACAGTCATCGCTGACATTATAAACAAAATTATTTTACAGACAAAATCTACAGTCATTTATTGTTTTTATCCCAGAAGCCGCCATTTTGAAACTAACTATTTGTTGACAAAAAATTGGGGTTACCCAAGAAAGTATAGTTGACAGTGTATTGGCATAAACATTTTTTTCTAAACCTGTTTAGCATATTTTAAGACATATTAAATTTCTATATGATTTAAAAATGTAAATATATATAATAATTAAAAATACGAATATGCCGGTTGTAACTACGCGACCACGTGACTATTTTTTAGCATATGCTATTTTTAGCTTAGGGTTATCTTACACATGTGTTGAAATTTATGATGTGTGACAGTGCAATGGCCTGAGGGAGATATCACAGCTGGGTGCTGATTTATCTGTTAATTGTCATGGTTGTTTATTGGGATGAGGGGACAGTTAAATGGATTAGCCAAGATAATTTCTACAGTTAGTTTTTTTTGGAAAATTTGAATACGAGAATCGGCCATTGATATCCTTATCGCAACCACTTTCGCAAAAGAGTAAAATCTTTCGCAAATTAAAAATTTCCTTCGCATTTGGCGACATTGGCGAATCCCAGCGGAGGCCCAGATTTGTGTGAAACAGGAAGTAAAACTGTTTTAGTAAAATATTTATTTTTTAACTCCATTTATTCATGTTGATTAAGTTTAAAACAAGTCAGTTGATGACCCCCATATTTTGAAAATGACCCTTAGATTTTTAGTCAGTGGGTCATCAATGACCCCCAAAAAAATTGGATCTGGAGAAAACACTGAATAATCCCTGAAAAATCTCCGAACCTAGAACATTCATATTCATGAAACAAGTAACACAGTTATTGAGTGTTTGATGATTCACTTGCTTATATTTCTTTTTTCTTTTTTGATATTATGATTTTTATTTGCATCAAACATTTACAAAGTTTTCAATGTATAATTTACATCACTGACTTATGTTGGGTAGAACACACATATATATTCACACACATACTGTTACAATCAGATATATATAATTTATATATTTTTTAAGGTTTGTTATATTTCTTAACTACAGCTTATATTAAACCTTGAGATTCTACAAATTTGACTGGAAACAGCTGGTTAGGTTGTTTAAAGGTTATATCAACATTAAATGTAAAGCCGCTTACCTACATAAAAGTCGATATTTTTGTCTTAATTTTTAAATCCTCCAATTTGTCTGCTTACTTATTTATCATGACTGAGTACATAGTTCTAAAAAAAGCAGACTTTTTCACTTTTGGTAATTGATTTTTTTTAAAGGGTGGTATTTGCTTTGGTTAAGTTCTTTTATGCAATAAAGTGGGTAATAAAGAGATGTAACTAACATAGCTACACTGTTATATTGATTTTCTGGCATTCTGTGGCTATTATCACAATAAAGTATGATTATTGTGTATAAAATATGCTCCTTTATATGTGAAAGTTTATCAAGTTGTGCTGTAAAACACTTCAACAGCTCTCATAAATTCTGTTTAAAGATAATCAGTTATAAATATTGTCAAGATCTTAAAACATTCTATGTTCATGCCAGTGGTAGGTATCTCAGTGGTTGATTTTCGGCGCTTGTCTTTCCAGAATTCTCATTTAGCATGGATCCTAAAGGAGATCGTTTACGCAAGATACAAATGGGGCAGCTGAAATTGCCAGAGTCGATTCTTAAGGTATGTCTTTAACTGTTGTATATATAATTTTTATTTTCACATTTTTAGCTTGTCTTTTAAAAAAAATGAAGAGCAATTGTCATAGCCCTAGCGGCAACGGCGTCGTCGTTGTCCACTGGTTAAAGTTTTATGTTTAGCTCAGCTTTTTCACTGTTTCAGAACAAACAACTCATGTTAAGGTGACTAAACTTCATTAACATTCATATCATGTTATACAAACAATTTATATAGCTAACTTACCTAAATTTACTTACTTTGGGCTCTAAAACCTTGGTTAAAGTTTTTTGTTTAGCTTGGGTTTGGTTAAAGTTTTATGTTTAGCTCCGCTTTTTCTCTGTTTCTGAACAAACTACTCATGTTTTGATGACTTAACTTCATAAACACATTGATATTATGTTTTAGAAACAATGTATATAGCTAACTTACATTAAGTTCCATACTTTGGGCTTTAATTAAAAACCTTAGGTTAACGTTTCTTGTTTTGTTCGGGTTTGATTTTTTTTTTAAAATCAATTTTATTTTTCAGTTATACTATCAATTCTGTAAGCTGATCACCATCAACTAAAAATTTTTTTACATCACTGACCTACTTAATGGACTTTCCTGCTCAAGCCAAACCAAGACCCCCCCCCCCACCCTGCTGCCCATTTTTTTTTATATAAATTTGTTTTGTATTAAATCAAATACTCTGCCCCATTTCAACTTTGTTACCGATGCAAAGACCCTCACCCCTATCTACCCCCAACCCCGTCCCCGCCCATTTTTTTTAAAATTTTGTTTTGTATTAAATCAAATACTCTGCCCCATTTCAACTTTGTTACTGACCCAAAGACCCTCAACCCTAACCTCCCACCCATCCCCACCTATTTTTTTTTTAAATTGTTTGTATTAAATTAAATACACTGACCCATTTCAACTTTGCTACCGACCCAAAGATCCTGACGCAAAGACCCTTCACCCGTATCCTACCCCCCAATTCCCATCCCTTCCCATTTTTTTTTTTTAATTTTGTTTTGTATTAAATCAAATACTCTGCCCCATTTCAACTTTGTTACCGACCCAAAGTCCCTCACCCCTACCCCCGCTTAAATGGCGTGTGGAGAAGCCTGCTATTTACTGTATCCACTGCACTACTGCTCTGGTTGCTACTGAAGAATGTGTCTGGAATGTCCATCTCTATTCTTTTATGTTAGATTTGAAGTACAGTATCTACTGTTGAACAGTTTAATGATTATTCAGACTGGACAGCTATTCTCTTTCGTTTGAGATGTAGTACTGCAGGGAGTACAGTGTCAATATCTAGAAATGAATTTCCATCTCGTAGCATTGTTATTCATAACTTTATTGTTAATGTATTAAAGTAAACAATGTGCTGTCAGTCCTGGACTTTTCATACTTTTTTAACTACATTCAAGCCTATATAGGTAGTCCGATATTGAGCAGTCATTCATCTTAAGCAGCCATATTTGTTATTTCCCCTTTCTATGCTTTCAGAGTAAATTAACCTGTATTAATGGCAACAGCCTTTCTTTAAAGGCCACTTTTGCACATTCCATTGACTAGCTGCTTAAGGACAGGTTTGACTGTATACATTGCGATTAATAGATTTTGACATAAAACTGTTTGATATTTACAATCCAATGCTCATATCCTGTTAGAAAATTATTGATGTTTTGTGGTTTATGAAATGGATTACATTATTGATATGAAGAAAAAATGACATCAAGTCTTTGTTAAGGATTGACAAGATTGATTGATTGAATATTAAGCATCATTTTATGCCACTGAGGGCTAACAGGACGATCAGTTAGCCTAACAACTGTTTCCTGGGATCCTGGAAGATTAACCAGAACTTGAGCACACCCCATCTCCGTAAGTAACTGATAACTTTCCCACTTGACTCAGCAGTGAGAGACAAATGATAATGAGACGCATTGTTGTATATCAAACATCACAAACATTGAGCGGGGATTTGAACTCACGACTGGTGGATTGACAGGTCAGACGTGCAAATTTAGAAAAAAATCAGTGTTAAATTATAAATTGAGAAACTGGCTTTTTTCAGTCATCACCTCACATTTAAATAGAATTGTCTTGGATGTGTCACAATGTAGTTGCCACTGCCTCATGAAAGATTTCTTTCAGTGATGGTCAATAAAGGAAAACATAAAAATAAATGATTAACCATGCTAGAACATCCACATTGCTATTAAGTGGGGAGACCCATAGACATTGATTACCAGGGTTGATAGCATCGGACACTTGGTATCATTAAATTGCTCTGCCAGAGGAATTGGATAGTTTCTCCATTGATTTCTGCTGTAATAAATTACACGTTTATGTACTTGTTTTTAATCAAACAATATAAGTGGATTTTTGTAGCTTGTTGTTACTGCTGAAACAGAAATGGCCATTATTTGTAATGAAACGAAACATGCGCCTGTCATTTTACTGGAAATGAAGCTTAGAAGCTGATGTTTACAGTCGGCACATCCAATAAGTAGGAGCATCTCCCTCTCTCTGAGGTTGCCATTCATCATTCATTCTCTCTGCATGCGAATGTTTATGTTTCTATAACCATCTGTCTGTTTTGTTTTAAGCGATGGTCGAGGTGTTAGAGCATCCACCTCACATGCAGAAGGTCATGGGTTTGATCCCTGGCCAAGTCATACTGAAGACTTGATAAATGATACTGGAAGCTTCTTCATCTGATGCTCAGCATTTAAAGGATAGTTCTAAGTCCGGTTGACTCAGTGTTGGTATAATGTGACAGCATGGGTTATCATACCATGTCTGCGACATGATACTCCAGTGTGGCAGCACTTATAATACTGTCTCGAGTAGACACCGTCACAATACAACTGAAAAATTGTTGAAAAACGACGCTGAAAACCATACAACATTGTTTAAAGATTTAATGCTTTATTGTGCAGATCATCCTAATCCTTGGCAGCTGTAAGAAAGAGTTTATTCAACTGTAGTTTTCGTCAAGCCGCTTGCGGTGAGCTCAACATACCAGCTCTATCGCGGTGTGGTACATGTACGTGCATGTGTCTGATCATATCTGGGCTTGCATAGAGGGATTTTGAAATAACTTGGCACAAATATTCACCCTTAATGAGACGCCATGTCACATGTAAGATCAAAGGTCAAGGTCACACTTAGAGGTTACAGAAGGAATAAGGAAAAGTTAAACATTCCATATCTTGTAAACCACTAAACAGATAGTGAAATAAGTTAGCACAAATGTTCACCATAATGAGACGACATGTTGAGTGTAAGACTGTGGTCCATAGCTCAAAGGTCAAAGTCGCACTTAATAGGTTAATAGTCAGAAATACATAAAAAAAAAAAAAATTGTGTCCACTCCAATTATCTCTAAAACCATTAAACATATTTTGAAATAAATTGGCACAAATATTAACCATAACCAAACATGTCATGGGCAAAAAACAGGTATGTAGCTCAAAGGCCAAGGTCACACTTAAGAGGTTCTAGGTTAAAAATAGGTACAATATTTCATGTTCACTTTATGACTTCTAAACCACCTATAACTTGATACAGCACTCTAGATGAGGTTTTAGTCAATTGATTATTTTACTCCTCATTTTTAAAATAAATGAGTACTGACCAATTTGTAGGAGTATCAGTAATATTAAATATTTAAATAGAGAATTTATTCAATTTAGTTATGGTATAAAACAAAGCAGTTGGTCATAGTAGTTCAGTGGAACTTTTATCAGCTGTTTTGATAACTAAATATAATTATATAGACAGTGAATAGAAAACAGGATGCATTTAAAAAATAATATCATTTTAATCTTCTGCTAAAACCTTTACTCCATAGATACACGTTTTCCGGCACCAATCACAGAAGGCCTTTGAAAACAGTGCAGGAAGAGTTCAGATTGCTCGTAATGAGCAATCTGAACACTTCCTGCACTGTTTTCCACTCTGTCGGTTAATATAAACATAATTCACCCAATAGTTCAGAAGCCTTCTTTATTAGAGGTGTCCATAGGTGTCAATATTAGAGGCGTCCAAAGGCGTCTATATGAAGTAAAAGGTTAAAATACTAGCTGACTAGGAACATTCCCACACATATTGACTAGAATGAAAAAATAGCAAATAAGCTTGACTAACCATGTTATTGGAAATTTGTCTTTCTATTCTGTCTGTGTCTTATAAGTTCACAGTTTGCCATTGATGTCTTTTTTTTCAAAACTTTTTGTCAGAACATGAGATGGATTTATCAGTGGGCTCATTTAATAATGACCGCGGCGTGGTCTAATGGTAGAGCGTCCGCCTCACATGCGGGAAGGTCATGAGTTCAATCCCCGGCTGGGTTATACCAAAGACTTTAAAATTGGTACTAGAAGCTACCTCGCTTGACACTCAACATTTAGAGGAGAGTTCTAGGGCTGGTCGGCCCGGTGTCAGTATTATGTAACTGGGTGGGGTATCATACCATGTGTCTGCAGCATGATACTCCAGTGTGAACAGCGTTTAGAATACTGTCTCAAGTATACACCAGTCGCGATATGACTGAAAAATTGTTGAAATTGATGCTAAACACCATACAACAATAACATCATTTAATAATGTCATTATAATATACTTTTCCACATAGTGTTTTGAGGTATGATTATGATTATTTCTGAAATAATCGAGTACAGTTTGGTTTTCCTTGCAATGTTTACTTCACACTTGCAACGCCATCCACCACGACTGTGTGAAGTGTCCTTGAGCAAGACACTTTTTCGCATATGTTTAGTACTGGTTCTCCCCAATAAGACTTTGAGTGTGATTTGTGAGATGTAAGAACTTGTTTTACAATTATTGAAGTAAAATAAATAAGTTTAAACTAATGCCATTTTGAAAATAACATTGACTGGTTTATAAAACTTTTTGATAAACTTCAAGCATATGTAAAAGATGACAAATTGATAACCCACCTAGATCGCATTTGTACATTTTGGTTTATATACTGTTACTGTACTTTTCGGTAACTATTACAGTCGGTCATTTCTTGAAGAAACAATGAAATTTCAGCTATGTTAAAATCTGATATACCTGGAAATCAATACCAATGCGTACATGGAGATTCTTTGGGAGTATTTATAAGACTTGATTTTCAAAATAAGATCTTGATAATTTTTGGTTGCATAATTACGCAATTACGCACCTTATCTAGAATGCTGTTGATACAAAATATTCACCATAATGAGACGATGTTTCAGGTCAAGGTCACACACTACAAAATGCACAACTTATTTTACAAATACTCTGATCCTCCTCAGCTTTGGCCCATTTCATTAACGTCTGTTAGTTTTCAAACTTCTGAAACATAAAACTTAAAAAGGAACACCATAGAAGTGAGCCTTTTGTTACAATCCCTTTTCTGATATTGTTTATATGGCCATTATAAATAAAAATAGATTTTCATCCAAATTTTACTTAAAAAAGTGGAGGGCTATGAGGATTTTTTTATTTTTACTTTAAAATTTTTTAATGCTTTTGTAATATTTTTTTTTTTGTTTTTTTATAAAAAGGGTTGGGGCGGCATGAAAATAAGGGGGCGAGCGGGGCGGGGATGATTATCTAGCAATAAATTTATTATGGCCTAGTACTGAAGTGAAACATATGAGAAATAAAATATGGTTAAAAAATTGCAACATCTAATAGTCAAGAAATGTGCTCAGTGTTCCTGTTCCCCTTCCATGATCATAACAAGTTTTAATATAAAGTATAAGAAAATATTATTCATGTAATAATTAACGTGAGTGTTTCTTTGATGAAATTATGTATATAACTACATATATATAATTACTTAATTGTTTGTATGAAAGTTACAAAGTTCCTCGTAAAGTGGTCCAACCACAAACAGGATTGTGTTTTTTCTATTGTCTTTCTCTATATAGGACAATTCAGGGGCAACAAGTGGACTTTAACAGTATACTAGTGATGTGACTGGGGAGATAATAAATTATTGTCTGATAATAAATGAGTAAAACTTTTTCATTTTGTCATTTTATTGTGTCTTTAGTACATAAGTCTTCGCAAAATGGGATGCTAGCAGATGTGGTTGTTATAATACACATTATAACTGACATGCAAATCAGATTTGAAGTAAGATGAATATCTCTTTTTAATGCATTTCATGCTGGAAGGAATTGTATTTGTCAATAAAGCAATTAATCATGATTTTAATCACCAGACATTGAATTAAAATATCCTATTACATTGTTCTTATCTGTGTATTTGGTTGTTATGTCTTTCTCTGGTAGGCTTAGGTGTCTTATTGGGATGTAGTGTTTGTTTGTGGTAATGCTTGGTATCTCTTTGATGAGAAAGTCTCACAATTAAATGTCTGTCTCACAATTTAATGTGTATGTTATGTATATATAAACTACAGTAGTATCTCGGAAACAAAATTGAATTTTGTGTTTTCCAATTGATGTTAGTATGAAAGTTAACACTTTAATTTAATTGAAATGTTGGTCCTGCTCATAGATGGTCTTGTACTTGCATTAAACAAAAAGAACCTTGTTTAGAATCAATTGTATGTCTTGTTGCAAGGAGAAGATTATGTAAAAAGTTAACGTTCACCATTTGTTGGAATTGTATGTTTGTTAGGGAATATGCGACTTCCCCCCCCCCCCCCCCCCCCCCACAATATTTCAGTTATATAATGGTGTCACTTAGGGCATTATAAACTAATTGCTAGATTATCATCAAGATTTTTCTTAAAAAGTGGGAGAGAGCTGGGGATTAGTTTTATTTTTTTTTCACTTTTTTTTTTGTATGAAAATAGCAATAGTCGGGATGGCATGAAAATTAGGAGATTGATGGGAATGATATAATCTAGCATTTAATTTATTATGGTCTTATACATTGTTCCTGGGATCCACTATGCAGTTAAGCAGTACCGGATAGATTTTATCTCTGCAAGATGCTGACTTCTTCTCAACATATTCAGAAGTGGGAGATTAATGGCTGTAAAACAGAGCCAGTTACCACAGTCAGGGATTCAACCCAGGATATCTGGATTGACACTGACTGACTGGTTCTACTCCCAATTGTTATGATCTGTGAACCATTTATTTGGTTATGATTAAAATCAGAATTCTTTCACAAATTTAAGAATATTTTAAGATTGTAACAAAAAAATATATATAGAAGTATGAAAAATGACATTGACTACAGGACGTATTGTTTGTCATAATGGTGTGTTGTGTGATGCCCAGTATTTATCCAAGAATTACTTGTCATGCAGTCCTACATTGTTTGATATTAGTATCTTCCAAAATAAATGTTTTATTAAGACAGCAAAATTAGCATTCCAAGTAATAACTTAGCATGCGCTTATCCATTGCGTCTTGTTATTAGTTATGCAGAAAGGAAGTGATGTGAAAATATGTCTCGAAGGACAACAATATTGGCTGATTATTTTGACTTGGGCGTTGATACAGAAACTTGAGTCGTGCCATTTCATGTTTCTTTGGGAGTGTTAACCGTGATACTTACATATATTGTGCTGTTTTGGGTTTGGCTTGTTGTCAGAAGTTAGGTCTTGTCAATGGATGAAAGAGTTTCATGTGAATTTTTTTTATTCAAGCATCATAATAGAAATACTGTATGAAGACACATTTAGCTGAAAACAAAACAAAAAAGCAACATATGTGTTTCCAATCACCAGGTTGTATGTCCATTTTCATTAAATATCCTTTTTTTTCATCATAATCATTTCCTTTCTTAGGTAAAAATCATATTCTTTTATATTTTAAAGGGTCCTCCATAGCCAAATGTTCAGTATGGTGACGTCTTAAGGTCACTTACCTCTCCCCGCTAAGACCGTAAGTTTCAAGTCTTGCTCGCTTCAAAACATATGTGAGAAAGTTTGTTAGTTACTCGTGGAAGGACGGTGGTTTTTACTCAGATTAATTTAGGTCTTCCTCCACCAATAAAACAGAATATGTATAACTTTAATATGTGTTGAAAATGGTGCTAAACCCCTTTTAAAATATATATGTACCTTTTAAGAGAATCCTATTTCATATTTAAGAATCCCATTACATTCTATATGATAAATCTTGTCCTTCCATATTTATGAGAATCGTATCCATTCCTATCCTTTCATACATTGCATATATGGAGAGAAAAATTCTCTTCATGGGAATCATATTGTTTCTTACCATATTCCTCCGAGTTAACGCCCCCAGGTTGATGCATTTGATTTGGGTCCAAAATTATTATTTTTATTTATTGTTTTAAATATGTTACATAAATATCTTTGTGTTCGATGATTTGTTGTTTCACAAACAAATACACATTCTTTTTACTGATGCCACTTTAAAAAAATCGGACCCATATTGGTTGGGAGGCATTTATTAGGGGGAAGGGTTTATTGGGGAAAATCATTTGTAGTGAAGATTGAAGATTTGTAAAAATCAGAACATATTTACATTGATATCAACATCAACATGAGCTACACTGGACAATCAAAAGTACCTGTGAACATATCCGTCATTTTTGACTGTCAGGATAAAGGGCATTAATATGTAATGTGAGAGGAATGCTGGGAATTACATCCACGTATCTTGTCTCCGTACCAGGCACTCCAGTAGCTATAGCATGAAACCATTGCAACATCACTTTTCTCATGACCTATCTAAACGACAACTAAGAATACAGTTTCACAGGCTGATTATCTTCATATGTTTATTTAAAAATATTGTGAACTTTTAATCTGCAAAACAGAAGTAATTTGACCATTATGCATCTAATATTTCGCATCCATTGGCTGCCATTTGGTTTGCTATTCATGCATCTGAGCATTTCATTAATGGCGAATGGAAAGAAACATTAGTATAGTGTACACTTTGGCATTTCGCAGTCTCTGACAGTATTTATCTTGATGATTAATCATAGATGCTACTACATAAGGCAGCTCTCAGTTAAGGAAATAATCATGGAAAATTGTTATTTTACTGGGAAGGGATAGGTTAGCTATGCCTTCAAATTTGTCGAATGTTATTGAAAACAGCTTGAAGAAATAAACCGAAGATGACGGGTGAATGAGTTACAGGAACCTGGGTTATAGTCATGGATGATATTATGCACAAATGATGGCTGTTCTGAAAATTGAAACAGCCTTTTTGGTATGAGAATGTCACCAAAAAACGTTTATTTATATTGCTGTATGTTTGTAAAATTGAAACGCTTTATGGAAAAAAATGAAAAATGCATGGGTATAATATTATATGTGTATTAACACCCTACCCCCACACACACCACCACCACCGTATTTTTCATGTACATAATTATTATCCAAACTCAGCAACAAGTTTATATAGCTGTAAGAAGACTTGATGTTTTGCCCGGCAATAGATACCCTCTTCCCTTTTAGAAAATTGCAACACTCAAGGGCTTTATTAGGTAGAGTGAGTTATTGATTTTTCTAACAATATTTTGTGGAAATGATATTTGATATTTTCCTGTGATTCCATTTCCCAATCTAAAACTATTGAGTCTGGTCGCCAGTCTCTGCGGCATTGCTTCTGTAAAGTCTTGAAACCGCACTTATTTGCATACAAATGGAATAATTGGAGATATTGGAGTGTTGCTCCAAACTGACACATGTTACTGGTACGTAATATTTATATTGATTCTGGTATACATGATGTTTATTCCTGGTTGACTTTCATTCAGGTGTACCCACCAGTAAGGCACATCTGATTTGTACCAGGCATCTATAAATACTCCATTGGGAGATGTCTTTTCCTTGGATATTAAACGTTTGTTTAATTCAACTTTGTGTGTGTGGAAGTTATACAATTTACCGAAATACATTGTAAAAGATAAACATGAAATGTTAATCTTCGATCATAAACTTTACTTTTGTCTGTGAAGTGGATATACAAGATGTGAATTACTTGGTGATTTGTGAGTTTGAATTTCTGATTTAATTTCAGCTTTAAAAGTAATGTTATAGGGTTCTGTCTGCGAAAAATAGGTATAGTCCATGACCCAGCCCATGAAATCTTTAACCTGACTACAAAATTTTTCCAAATGTTTCTCTGACTTTCTATTGAAATGGAACAATCTTAGCAAGATGTTGGGAGAAATTGACATATTAAAACTTCATTGTTGAATTTGAGTAAAATTATGATTAAATGTTAAAAATTTAGAAAAGTAACTTTATTGTAAACTTTAGATCTGTTGTTATTTACAGACTATAAGAATTGTAATTTTGAAAGTTCTCTAGTTTAAAGGACTATAGTCCTGAAAAGTTTTTGGCGCAAACTGAAGGTTCTCCGTGGCAATGTTGTCTAAAGTTCTTACAAACTTCTTAGTGTAAAATTTAAATTTATTAAGTGTTTCACTTACATAATTTTACGAAGTTTGTACATAACATTCAATTTAAAATTTGCAAAAAATACTGAGCCAACGATATGTCCTATATGTCACATTTTGTTCATACGAAAATCTTAAGAATTATGAAGGTTAGTGAAACAGGCCCTGTTTGTAATGACCACTTACCTCTCATTGCTGAGGTTCAGGGTGTGAGCCAAGCTCGGTTTTACCCAGCTCTTTCAAAAAACTTTATGTGAGAAAGTTTGTCAGTTACTTGCAGTGGGATGGTGGTTCAAATCAGATTTATTGTGACATCTGCCTCCACCTATAAAACTGAATGGTATTTACATGTTTAGTGAGTGTTTGGATATTCAGCATCATCGAGAGCTAACAGATGATCAGTTAACCTAACAGCTCATTCCTGGGATCTTGCAATGTTAGCCAGTACTCAAGCACACCCATCTCCACAAGTAACTGATAACTTTCCCACTTGAATCATTGGTGAAAGATGAATGACATGAGATGCAATATTGTATATCAATCAATGCATATAAAGAGAATAGACTATTCCATATATACATACATATTTATAAATTGTAACTGATATGTTGAAAAGAACATTAAAACCCAAATTAACAAAAGTAATGATAAGTCACTTAAAGATGGCTTGTTTAATTATGAAGGGCAGGCTTGTTTGATGATGAAGGGCAGGCTTGTTTGATGATGAAGGGCAGGATTGTTTGGTAATGAAGGGCAGGATTGTTTGATGAAGAAGGGCAGGCTTGTTTGATGATGAAGGGCAGGATTGTTTGATTATGAAGGGCAGGCTTGTTTGATGATGAAGGGCAGGATTGTTTGATGATGAAGGGCAGGCTTGTTTGATGATGAAGGGCAGGCTTGTTTGATGATGAAGGGCAGGCCTGTTTGATGATGAAGGGCAGGCTTGTTTGATGATGAAGGGCAGGATTGTTTGATGATGAAGGGCAGGCCTGTTTGATGATGAAGGGCAGGCTTGTTTGATGATGAAGGGCAGGATTGTTTGATGATGAAGGGCAGGCCTGTTTGATGATGAAGGGCAGGATTGTTTGATGATGAAGGGCAGGCCTGTTTGATGATGAAGGGCAGGCCTGTTTGATGATGAAGGGTAGGCTTGTTTGATGATGAAGGGCAGGATTGTTTGATGAATAATGATGAAGGGCAGGATTGTTTGATGATGAAGGGCACACTGATTTAACAATAACTGTGGCAAATACTGATCAATAACAGTGGAAAGTTTTAAAACACAAAAGCAAAGCTAATACATGTATTCCAAAGGGTTACCAACTCTGTGACAGCATTCTGTTCCCTTGCTGACATTATGATGGAGAACAGGTGTAAGACAACAGAAAACATAATTATATTTGATGCAAAACACACCATACTGATATACATTAAGTAATTAGTGGGGAAAAAATCAAAATTGATTTATCTTGTTCTTCCTACAGTTAATTGCCAGCAACAAAGCAATGTGATAATAATTGAGAGTTGGCAATTTGATTCCAGGTAAAGTGAAATCTTTCATGAAATCTCTTTTATTTCATTCAAATTGCTCCACAAAGCTCCATTTCCGCAGGTACTGATAGAAGAGGAAATGAACAGATTCAATCTTTTATACCTTCTATTCATTTTTATTTCAATGTAACAACTGGTTGAAGTTTATATGTATTTCTCTATCTCTGTTAATTGTAGCAATGGTAAGTGATAGGGAAGACAGTGGCATGACATCGCTGATTGCTCTCTGTCAGCTAGAGGTGTATGTGCTAACAGAATGTATTAAAATGATAATTAAAAAAAAAGGTTTTAAAGTTTGTAATAAAGTGCCGCTATCTTTGTCTTACATGATCGAGTTCTTTGTTGCAAATTTGAACAGCTGTCACATAGATTTTAGCACTTAAGCTGAGGCTCTGACGAAGTTTCACTTCTTTTTAGCTCTACTGAAAGCATTTACATCATTGCATGAGAATTGAGAAGGGCTTGAAATTTCTTATAAAAGCTACTCATCCTCCCTTTCTAACATCTTTTATTGAATGCTTAAAATCAAAGAAATATTAAGGTCAGTTTCTTAAACCTTACTCGTCCTGACCAAATGTTCACTCGTCATGGCAAGCATATGATTGGAGTTTTCCAGCCCTGATTATGGAATAGCTACAGTTCTGTTAAGTTCAAAATCTGATTATATGTACATATACAGTAAGGGTTCTGTGGCTGATTGGTCTAAGGCACCATCACAAGACCACTCACATAATATCACTGTTTAAGTTGCAGGTTTGAGTCCCACTCACTCCAAAAAATGTATATCAGAAAGTTTGCCAGTAACTTGCGGAAGGACGAGGTCTTCCTCCACCAGTAAAACTGGATATGCCATATCATAACCTGAAATAAATTTTATATATTCATATACATATATAGAAACAGTTGTTGGTTCAAGATTTTCTATTGGTTGTGGTGTATGGAGAAGCCAGTGTAAATTTTCATCAATTTTTTAATAGCTTGTGGTTGAGAGGCAAATATAAGGATTTGGTCTAAATAAAATATTTACAGATTGTCAGATACATTTTTGACCATTTTAGAGTGTGACACTCTTTCTGTAGCCATTTCATTGCCTCCATTTGTTTCTTTGACAAATTATTGACACAAGATTTTTACAAGACCTGTAAATTATTTGTTACACTGAAGTCTCGTATATATTTCCTTCTGAGGTTACTTAGCCATGCTTATAATGTGAAAATCAATTATCAATATTAACAATTATGGTAAGAAAATTCAATTTGATATAAAATGTCTATTCTAATAAGACTTTTGTATTGTTATTATTGTAATTTGCCACTTCAGTAATTGTTTTCTTGATAGCCAACAACAGATTGACATAAAATTATTCTGGCCTAATCATCATGAAACCCTTCCCTATTGCAATTGTCATAATTGCTATCTCTCCCAGCCCGCAGCTCATGGGAGCTGTGTTTCCACACTTAATTTTTCAGGCAATCAATTTGATGTCGTTTTGTGATCTCTCCACTTTTAATTGCTATTGATTGAAACATACTTATAAAATCTGTCTTCCTCTCTTCATTAATCCTTTATGGGGGGATCCCTGTCTTAAGGATATAAATGCTTAACATCTTTTGTTCCACTTTGTGTGTGTTTGGCCTTGTGAATACACGGATATTTCTATTCTCTTTTTTTTAACATATTTATTTTTCATCTGCTTAGATTCGAGTAATTTCCATGAAATTTGGAAAAAAAGGAATTTATTTGTGCTTATTAATTAGGTGTAAAATTTGATATTCTGCTTAAACGTATGGTAAGTGGATCTTTGTTTCAGGTGTTCTATTTATAAAAAAATGTTTTGTTATTATTTTACAATAGTAATATAATTTGCTTATCTCAGCAATAGTCAGTATTTTTTTTTTTAATAAATTGACAGAATACAAAAATTTAAATAAAAATAATTTCTTCTGTGTATATTATGCAAATGTTTTAATTGATTCTTTCTTGAATAACAAGAAATACTTGATATATATTTTATACAATATTTTTCTTACACAAAAATAATATCAAAAGATTTGACATTGTTATGATTATTACATATAGTTACAGCTTAAATGAGCATTGTCACCCCATATTTTTCATACTGCCTCGGCCCTTTTTATTTTCATAAAAAAATATATATTATAAAAATTCCCACCCTCTCCCCCTTTTTAAGAAATATTTGGATGATAATCTAGCAATAAATTTATAATGGCCTAAGTCAAATGTCAACGTGTAAATCAATACAGGATGCAATATTGGTTTCAAGTGAGAATATTAAGTAACACATAAGAAGGAAACCTCAAAAGTTAAATGTGTGCTTCAGGCATCCTTAAAAAAAGTTGACTGTACTCAGACCAAGCATTATTAATGTGGGTACATAGGTAGCTATATTTTTTAATCTATATTTCAATATTACAGCATTTTTGAACAAAGATGAACAGAATTTTTCAAAAAAAATGCTTTCAAAGTCAATAAAAATGTTCGGATGGATTACTAAGGTAAAGATCACAGCAACTAATTTTAAGTAGTCTGATTCTTTTATAATTTTTTTTTTTTTTTTTTTTTTTTTTTTCCCAGAAATATTCGTTATGAAATCATTCAAATATTATACAATCATGATTTTGTGATATTATATATTTATTTTAATGCAATATACTTTTATAAAAAAAATGTTTTATGTTTGATCGAGTTGTTTATAACAGCTGCTTTACTACAAAATTCGCTCAGATTATCTGATGATTTCCAACAGTCAATTTATCCTGTCTCTGGAGATTCCTATTTAATTTAATGAATCTAGCAACAAACTGTCATAATTTAAATGAGCAATATTGTGTGAGGTGGTGATAGATGAGAATTATAGCCAACTTTTGGGCCAAGTTCTTGATTGGATTTTGTTTGAGAATAGAGTAATGAATGAGCCAGGAAATGTTAGGGGAAGATCCTGGATAATCATGGCAGTGTTTAAGAGGATTGGGGGAGGATTATTTTGTGTTTGTTCAAGTAAATTGTCATAGTTCGTTATTATCATCCACATGAATTATAAACACTGTCACTGGCATAGCTACACGTAGGCACTGCAGTCCTGATCCTACACATACACTAGAATTTTACTTGTACACTATAATGGACAAGTAACTTTAGTACACTGTGGACAATAATTTTACTTGTACACTATAATGGACAAGTAACTTTAGTACACTGCGGACAAGAATTATACTTGTACAGCATAATGAACAATTAACTTTAGTACACTGTGGACAAGAATTATACTTGTACAGCATAATGAACAATTAACTTTAGTACACTGTGGACAATAATTTTACTTGTACACTATAATAGACAAGTAACTTTAGTATACTGTGGACAAGAATTTTACTTGTACACTATAATGGACAAGTAACTTTAGTACACTGTGGACAATATTTTACTTGAACACTATAATGGACAAGTAACTTTAGTACACTGTGGACAAGAATTATACTTGTACAGCATTATGAACAAGTAACTTTAGTACACTGTTGACAATAATTTTACTTGTACACTATAATGGACAAGTAACTTCAGTACACTGTGGACAAGAATTTTACTTGTACACTATAATGGACAAATAACTTTAGTACACTGTGGACAAGAATTTTACTGGAACACTATAATGGACAAGTAACTTTAGTACACTGTGGACAAGAATTTTACTTGTACACTATAATGAACTAGTAACTTTAGTACACTGTGGACAAGAATTTTACTTGTACACTATAATGGACAAGTAACTTTAATACACTGTGGACAAGAATTTTACTTGTACACTATGATGGACAAGTAACTTTAGTACACTGTGGACAAGAATTTTACTTGTACACTATAATGGACAAGTAACTTCAGTACACTTTGGACAAGAATTTTACTTGTACACTATAATGAGACAAATAGTGGACATATGCTCAATTAACCAGGTGTATTCTCTGAAACTTTCATGTTTCAATTAAATCAGCTGAAGAAGTTATCTTGATGGCAGCTCTATATATGATTTACAGTGGCTTCAGCTGATTAATTTTTCATATTGGTTTCAGTTTCATCACGGAGTGGCACATTGTCTGAACAAATGTCCTGGAAGTGTCTGCCATGCTTAATATGTTTGTTTAAGGAAGTTAAAAATTATTTTAATCGTGATTTTAATTATTTCTCTCTCTCTAGATTAAACAGTTCCTGACTGTTGTGTCTATTTTAACTAAACACTTTGCTTTTGAAGGCATTCTAATCAGACGCTGATAAATTGATTGTTTCATGGCAGATTCCCCATTCAGACATGTGTATTAAGTTTGTCACTCCCTCTTTCTTATCTCCAGCCAAGCCAATCAAATTTGAGATAAATATTAATTTGCATAATGTTTTGCAATAGACTGTAAGTAAGTGCCTGGACATTTTCATCAGTAATCGCAGTGTCCATCCTTGGCTCAATTGATCAACATGATATGATGATGTGTCATAAGACCAAGAACCTTACCTCAAAGGTCAAAGTCACACTTCCAATTTGTTGAATATTTCATGTCTGGTCTGTAACTTTGTCTTACATGGATGGATTTTAACATAGGTTGACACAAGTGATCACCTGTCATGATGATGTGTCACCTGCATTTACTTGTAGAAATATCCAGACCTTTACATCAGATGTCAAGGTCAATGATACATAAATGTCAAGGTCACACTTTAATGTAAAAAACATGAGATTGCATGTCTAGTCTGAAACATCAGTCATTGGATAATCATGGATAATTTAAATAGCTACCTATTATAAAATAAATCATTTTTTTACAAACCATTTGAGGGGGGAGGGTATGTGACACTTACCAGTGACATTACTTGTTTCCCAGTTGACTGCTACAGAGTGTTAACGTGTATAACACGGGGATTTGTTGTATGTTTTTAAGCATTGCATTCAACAATTTTTCAATCATATCACAGTGTCTACTAAGAGAAGTATTCTAAACACTGCAACATTTGAGTATTACGCCGTAGACACATGGTATATTATCTCATTAAGTCTAGTTATACTGACATCAGGCCAACAAGACCTAGAACTAGCCTCTAAATGCTGAGCGCCAAACAAAGAAGCTTCTAGTATCATTTTTATGCCTTTGGTAAGACCTGGCTGAGACTCAAGCATGACCTCCTCGTGCGAGATAGTAGCTCTACCACTAGACCACCACTGTGGTATTACACATGGAAAGGTGTATGTACACAATGTTACAAAGAGTTACCTCATCAACCATTAATTAAATTTAAACTTCACAGTTTCTCAGCCCTGTATTCCATTCTGTATTCCATACCATATTCTATACTAAATTCCATACCATGTTCTATACCATAGTCTATACCATATTCCATACCATATTTTATAGCATATTCTATACCATTTTCCATACCATATTTTATAGCGTATTTCATATTGTATTCCATACCATATTCTATATCGTATTCCATACTGGCATATTCTATACTGTAGTCTATACCATATTCCATACCGTATCCTATACTGTAGTCTATACCATGGTTGCATTTCACAAAACAACTTAGGATAAAAAAAGCATGAAAACGTATAGTATATATCGGTCATAAAAATTAAATATTATTCCAAATGAACCCAACTTCGGGTTGAATAATTCAGAAAAAAATATGTTTTCTGAAAATACGCTCTTAAATTCATGCGGATGACTATGCAAAATATTATGAACAGTTCTTACTTTATGTTTATGACTTATTTTTATTATAAATTTTTTCATGAAATGCACCCCAGTTATCAATACCGTATCCTATACTGTAGTCTATACCATATTCCATACTGTATCCTATACTGTATCACATACCGTATCCTATACCGTATTCCATACCATATCCTTTACCATAATCCATACCATATTCCATACTGTATCCTTTACCATATTCCATACCGTATCCTATACTGTATTCCATACCGTATGCTGTACCATATTTCATATCATATTCCATACTGTATCCTTTACCGTATTCCATACCGTATCCTATACCGTATTCCATACCATATTATGTACTGTATGCTGTACCATATTCCATACTGGGTCCTGTACTATATTCCATACCATATTATGTACTGTATGCTGTACCATATTCCATACTGGGTCCTGTACTATATTCCATACCATATTCTGTACTGTATGCTGTACCATATTCCATACTGGGTCCTGTACTATATTCCATACCATATTATGTACTGTATGCTGTACCATATTCCATACCGGATCCTGTACTATATTCCATACCATATTCTGTACTGTATGCTGTACCATATTCCATACCGGATCCTGTACTATATTCCATACCATATTCTGTACTGTATGCTGTACCATATTCCATACCGGATCCTGTACTATATTCCATACCATATTCAGAAAAGTCACAATGAAGGTTCAAGAAACTGTTCACAGCCAGTAATAGCTTTTGAACCATTTTAATGCCAATTAGATTCCTGACAGGGACTCTTTGAAGTCATTAATCTCTATAATCATTTGTTAGTTTAGCTCCTAATTAGTTATATCAGCATTTCTGTGTGGGAAATGTGGAAATGAATGGAGTCAGATAATCATTAGTTGTAGCTGGATCATTCAATAAAATATGCATGGAGATATAAAGACATGTTATTTTGCATTGTTTAGAACAGTGCTCCCAGTTCCAGTCTGCTGAATGAATGTGTTAATTGTGCATGTTTTCATATAAACTTTTAAAGCATTAATACTCATGAATTCTTGTACATTTACATTCGTGATTGTTGTCGAAATAAAATTGAGCATAATGAGTGTTTTCAGTACTTTCTCTACTAAGGGAGGTCTAAAAAGGGAGATAAGTAATGCTCGACTTGCCAGCTCAGGTTACCTGGCTCCTCCTTGGATGATAATGAGATTTTCTTCATGCCAGTGGTATTTGTAACCAAACTGAGCATATTGTGTCACCTACCAGAGTATCGTACTGAAAATAGGAGAAAGATGTTGGAGGACAGAAATTAATGGATTTCAAAGCAGAAATCTCAAGATTCTGGTTGTGTCTAGAAAATGAAAAATAATCCACTTGACATCTATTGTTAGATTTAACATCAGATCTATGCTTGGATGTTGTCCGCAGATGGAGTTTTAACTTCTACAATAGTACTCATCATACCCTGGTTTTGATTTGACTGGATCTAAAGATCCAGAAGATAGATAGATAGATAGATAGATAGATAGATAGATAGATAGATAGATAGATAGATAGATAGATAGATAGATAGATCTTGGTTATCTGACTCACCTTAAAGCTTTGTTTTCTGATGCACTTAAAGCTTGACCCACTTGAAGCTTGATTCTTTATCGGAGCTAAATCTTGGTTCTCTGACTCCTAAAATTTTGTTCCCTGACTTACCTTAAGCGTAGTTCTCTGACTCACCTAAATGTTTGGTAATCCCCTGACTTACCTTAAGCGTAGTTCTCTGACTCACATAAATGTTTGGTAATCCCCTGACTTACCTTAAGCGTAGTTCTCTGACTCACCTAAATGTTTGGTAATCCCCTGACTTACCTAAAAGCTTGGTTCTCTGGCATGCCTTAAAATTTGGTTCCCAGACTTGCCCAAAAGCTTTGTTCCCTGACTCACCTAAAAGCTTGGTTATTTGACTCGCCTAAAAGCTTGGTTCCCAGACTCACCTAAAAGCTTGGTTCCCAGACTCAGATAAAAGTTTTGTTCCCTGACTCGCCCTAAAGCTTGGTTTGTTCCCTGACTCACCTAAAAGCTTGGTTCCCAGACTCCCCTAACAGAGAGGGTTTCAGCAGCTGATTAGAACTGAACGCAATGGTTGGCTTGTAGACTGCTTCTCAGCTTTCTGCACTGTAGAAGTATACAACAATTACAGAACTATAATTTCAATATATGGTCATCTCAATCAATTGCTTATTTAAATGCAACTTGCAATATTGAGTTATAAGGTACATCGATGTAATAATAAATTAGTTTCAAATAAAAAACATTGCTGTCACATTGTGCTGTTGAAATGGTTAATAAGTGACCTTTTGGAAGAATTTCACAAAATTGATTAACCAGAGTTTGTCTGTAAAACTACTTTCAAGGAACCTCATTACTGTTCGGTGTAGATGTAAGACTAGACGTAAGATGAAGGTACATTGTTTTGATGATAAATGTAGCCATTCCTTGCAAGTGGGAGGAACAGTGAATGAATAGCATTGACATTTTAGTAGAGGTTCTTTGTTACAACTGTAATGTTTCCTTCAGAGTTGTTGTGGGTTTTATACAGTAGTTCTGTGTGAGACTTAATTATACAATTATGGTTGAAATTTAATATTGTTTTAGGACTAGTTTTTGCTCTGTCGGGTATCAGCCAAGATTTCCTCCTTACAGCATTGTGAAAAGAGCCAGTTTAGGACAGGATTATAAAGTACAGCGCACTGTCCTCTGACATTCTTCTGTTTTTCCATTGGCATTGATTTTATATTTTGACAACATAATACAGGTAGATACTGTTGAACAGCGCAACCTGTGCAGTATAATTAAGATATGACAGTGTGGTACTGGTGGTATTGGTAGTTAATTATTTTTGTACTACAGAACGTCTCCACTAATCATATTAACTGTGCCTCGTTACCTTGGTTTATGTGTCAAATCAGGACCAATCAGTAGTCTACTTGTCGTTGATTCATCAATTACTAAATGTACCTCTGATGAATTATGTAATTGCAATCACATCAATGGCTGATGTATAAGATGAGTTTGATTTCATCATAGATGATTTAAACAAACAAGTGAGAGATTTTAACATATAAAATGGAGCAGAATTTCATCATCGATGATTTAAACAAACAAATGAGAGATTTTAACATATAAAATGGAGCAGAATTTCATCATAGATGATTTAAACAAACAAATGAGAGATTTTAACATATAAAATGGAGCAGAATTTCATCATAGATGATTTAAACAAACAAATGAGAGATTTTAACATACAAAACGGAGTAAATAGCACATGCTTTGAGTAAATAGCACACACTCGGAATAAATAGCACATGCTTTGAGTAAATAGCGTTCACTCGGAAAAAAATAGCACATGCTTTGATTAAATAGCACATGCTTTGAGTTAATAGCACATATTTGCAGTAAATTATGCAGTGCTATAGGGCTAGATCAGGACTCTTTTTTCATCATTCTGTACATCATAGACTCTGATTTAACTTCCCTTTGGAATATCATTATATAGAATCAATGGATAAATATTAGTTATAAAGTTGAAAATTACAAGATTACACCTGTAGGTACTGTTCTGACTAGAGATCCCACCTGAACTCAACATAAATCATGGTATATATAAAATTATCGGATGCATCATGTAATTAAAACAAAATATAATCAAGTACAACAGTATAGTTTATTGCAAAATAAGTTATTGCAGGTAGGCTTTGGGTTCTTCCACTACATCTCTCACAACATTCATCAAACAGAATAAGTTATTTAATAATTACAAAGTTGCATGAATACTTAATTGGCATAGTATATTTGCAGTGAGTCGGAATTTGTTTTCATCAAAAAAAAATTTAATGAATAATACATAGGTTTTGATTTAGAAGTACTCTAACCAATATCTGCAAACAGGATCTATATGTTAGACAGACATACAGGTATTGATCAGAAAAACCTGTCTGTGACGGGTCATTCGGTGCCGACTAATTAAGCGATTGTTGTAACGGAAATGTTTACACAGACAGGCTGAATCCAGTAGCAGTTAATTTGTCCCCCATATGATGAGACTTGAAGTATAGGCAGATTGGAGAATTTTAAGGGTCATTTGATTAAAAAAGTGTGACAAAAACGTAAAAATTGAGGGTCATAAAAAACACTGCTGTTTGAAGATAACTTAATTACCTATGCCCTGCTGAGGTAGAGAATTTGATTCATTCTGAAGTTTTTGTTCACCAGTAAAACTTGCTCTGTATAACCTGCAATGGGTTGAAACATTTATCAGAATGTTGTTACAATTTTTTTCAAAAAAGAAATAGAAGACTCGTAAATTATGTCTTTCAGAAAAGCAAGCCTCAAGGTTTGCTATCAGTCATTTGTTATATATATCCTTCTACATGGTTAGCTTAAAAAGAAATTATCAATCTGGGGTTCTGAGTTCGAAACCCCCACCCAGCCAGTACAGTCTCTGTGATGATTATTATATGAGACATTGCATTTCATTTTATTCGCCTCTCAACGGTGATTGGTAAAGTTATCAGTTATTTGCTGAGATTTGTGTGCTTGAGTACTGGTTAACCTTTCAGGTCCCCAGGAAACAGTGGTTAGGTTAACTGATTGTCTGTTAGCCCTCGATGTCATAAAAATGATACTTAAATATTCAAACAAATTGAGAAGAATGATGAAGAAATTGAGCAAATCAAGTGTTATATCAGATGGTACTTAGGATACATCTATATAAAAGTTCTTAATGTTTAAAAGGCGTAATAAAGTACTGAAAGAGCACAAGTAAATCTGCTAATGTGCAAGATTCGCATGTAAATTACTACTTGTCCTGAGGCATAGAAGCTGATATCAAGTAATACAAAGTTTAAAGTGTTTGTTTAGTCTAGAAGTTCTCGAGATGAAATGAATTCTGTTTTCTCGTATTTAATCAAACTGATGGTTTCGAAACTCTTAAATAAATCAGTTGTCCTGAAATTGTGATATAAATTTATATAAGTACTTGATTCGAATGTTTGTTTAAGAGTTTGGTATATATATATATACATTTTTTTTTTTTAAGTTTAAAATATTTTGTTGCTGGCAGATTTGTTCCATCTGTATGATTCAGATAATTTTTTAGGTTGTTTTGAAAATAATTAATATGAGAATTGGCAGCAGACCGTGTGTCTGAACAAATTGTTGTATTCATTATTCCTTTTAATCTTGTTATACTAACAACTATAATTCGTTTTTATTCAAATTTGATTTAATATTCTGTTTTGTATTTATCGCCCCATAAGTGGTAAAGGTGTTATTTTGAACATTAATTAAACTACATATGCAAGATGAAACATTTTTTTTCTAAATTCTTGGCTAAATATGGGAAGGACCTGCCAGTAAATCATGTGCTGTTACTTTTGTCTAACACAGTTTTAGTTCCAGTAACACCATAATGTGGTTCCCCCCGGCTGGATCATACCAAACATTTGAAAAATAGTACTAAAAGCTTCCTCGCTTTGCCCTCAGCCTTTAGGGGATAGTTCTAGGTCGGTCTGGTGTCAGTATAGTGTTACTGGGTGTCTGCAGCATGGTACTCCAGCATGGCAGCACTCAGAATACTGTCTCAAGTAGACAACATTGTGATATGACTGAAAAATTATTGAAAGTGACGCTAAACACCATACAACAACTATTCCAGTAAAAGAAGAGAAATTGTATTTTGCATACAATCATGTATATTTAAAATCTCCACATTTTTATCATATAATAGTCCTTATATCTTAAATAATTAAGGATATTATGTTGTTTATAACCTAGTTGGCTTGGATGAAAAACAGTCATCAGCAAATTGATGATCAAAGGTTTGCTTTCTGAGTCTAATCTCTTGACTTGTTCTCATTTTTATACTCCCTGAAGGGCGACTTAATTTGTTCTATTTTTTATACTCCCAGAAGAGCGTACATATAGCTTTTTCCATTGGTCTGTCCATCCAAATCCTTGTCCAGAACAACTCCAAAAGAAAGGAATCCAACAACACTTGGGAAGTGTGCAATGTGTGTAAATGCAGAGTGAAAAAAATAACAGAATTATTTTCTCATTGATTTGTACTTTATATTTGGTCACTTTTGCATATTTTCAACACAAAAATTAATTATGTAAGAGAATCCAATGAGACTTGGAATTTTATTAGAGGGCACAATATGTGGAAGGCAGAGAGAAAAATTCACAACTCTAACTTAAAATTCCCCTTTTGTTCAACGCTATTTGTAGATTAATCAAGAACTTGTTCTGGAGCATGCATCATTTCTAAACCAGCAATGTTTTAAAAGACCATTCTCCCAGTACCATTGATCATCAAAATAATACGATATTACACATCAATATCAGCAGTACTGACAGAACTGACTAACTTTGGAGATTGTATCTCAATGTCATACAAGATGTTCCTATCTAATATTTCAGAAACTTTTTACTTCATAAGAAGACATTTGCAGCTATTTACACAACTCAGATGTCTGGATTCTTTTTTGATTTTTCTTTTGCCATTTCCGTACTCCTGTTAGATTGGTAAACAAAATCTTTTTTTTTATATTTCACAAATAAACAAAACACCATCAGAATGATTTAAGTGCCTTCTCCTGTAGAATGCTTTTTATACACCTTCCAATATCTTTGGGGGAACACTAGTCCTGTGGTTCTGTACAGTAAGGGTTTATTTGTAGTCCACTAACAGATGGAACTGTTTAATTTGCCAAGGTAAATTATGTATTAAGAGATGTTTTTTGTGTGTATGAGTGTGGTCTGGCCAACTAATGAGAACAATGGTGTGTATATATCTGACGGAGACAGACAGGCAAGCATGCATACATAGACACCCAGGTTAAACTTTTGCGTTTAAGTTTCAGTTATCTATGCAACCACTCATTGGATGTCAAAGAAACTTTGCATGTGTGTTTACCATCATCAATGAAACACACAGAGATAAGAACCATAACTCTGGATTGCATTTTGGCACAGTAATGGCCCTTTTTGGACTTAGACACCAAGGTTAAACTTTGCGTTTAGTTGCGTTTAAGTTTAAGATATCTATGCAACCACTCATTGCATGTGAATGAAACTTCGAATGTGTGTTCACCATCATCAATAGAACACACAGACACAAGAACCATAACTTTGGATGCTTTTTGACACAGTTACGGCCCTTTTTGGACTTTTACACCCAGGTTAAACTTTGCGTTTAGTTACGTTTAAGTTTAAGATATCTATGCAACCACTCATTGGATGTGAATGAACCTTCACATGTGTGTTCACCATCATCAATGGAACACACAGAGACAAGGACCATAACTCTGGGTTGCATTTTGACATACTTATGGCCCTTTTTGGACTTAGACACCCAGAGGCGAGCTTTGTTGTCTTCTGACAGCTCTTATTCAAACATACGGTTAGAAGACCTTTACCATTCAATGCCAAAGAAAAAGTTCTATCAGATTTCAGCTTTGTCGTGTTGTAATTGTAATGTCTTGGTGATTAGGAAATCAATGAAATGAGAAACTGAATATGAGACAATTAAATGCAGTTATTATTAAACCCATTGTTTTTTTATTGAACACTTGTTTTTTAATTGAACACTTGTTTTACCCAATCAGATGACAAATATATGGGCATGTTTATCCTCTCTGTGTATATGAAATGCACCACCTGCATGAGCCAGTGTGGCGGATTTGACAAAGTCCAATAAACATTGGCCTTAAAGAAACATTAAAACAGTAAATCTTCAAGTAAAACTTGAAATGTAATTTTTCAGCAGACGGGTAGGACTCCATGTTATTGGTAAAAGGATATATATATATATATATTATTGTTATATATATGTGAGTCTTTGCTCAACCACAATGTTTACTCGGGGGATAATAGAGTTTATCTTCTGGAAAATGTCAGCTGGAAGTATTCTAATATATTAAAAGTAGATTTATTTTTTTCCCCTTTGGTTTGTACAGAGATTTACATAAGAAATAGCTCAGTTGGTATTAACTAGAAAATTGTCATTAATTTTGGTTTTAAATGAAGGATACTGTTAGTGTTTCCTTGTTAATTATCCGAGAACTGAATTACTGGATTTTGGTGTTGATACGGATAAAACAGAAATCTGACAAGAGAAACGTTGCCTGGGAATAACAAGATGATGATGATCAGCTTTTGTTCAGTTCTGGCATTTGGCATGCATGTAGCACTTCTGTGTGCCAGAATAATTAGAATAACAATGTAGTGGCCAGGGATACTCCTGACATGCCATATGCATCAGTGATAAATATTATTGCAGAATCTTTTGAAGGTTGGTGTTCAGTATTACATGAAATTAAGGTCAGAAATAACCTTTGTGGTGTTATGCGTCGTTCAATAGCGACTGTAAATTTGTAGTAATCTGCATACACCATTTGGAGACATAATTACAATACATTTGCCAGCCATATTCTATTGATATGCTACAGATCACCAGTGTGTCATGTGTAATGAGTGAGATCAGAAGTAGTTCTCGAGGAAAGCTGAATGAATGGCTATAACGGCATCTGTGTTTACATTAATTTGTTATTTCTTCGGACATGAAGGATAACTTGCTCTTCATGTTTAAGATTGCTGATACTCTCTGTTGAAGTGATTAGAATTTAAACCAGTGCTTTCTGTCATCAAATTCTGTGTTCCAGGAGATAACAGAATTATAAAACATAAATAGCGCCGTATTTAAAATAATTTTTCCAAGAGATATGGAATTATATAACGGCATCTGTGTTTACATTAATTTGTTATTTCTTCGGACATGGAAGTATATCTTGCTCTTTATGTTTAAGATTGCTGATACTCTCTGTTGAAGTGATTAGAATTTATACCAGTGCTTTGTCATCAAATTCTGTGTTCCAGGAGATAACAGAATTATAAAACATAAATAGCGCCGTATTTAAAATAATTTTTCCAAGAGATATTGAATTATATAACTTAAATACCTCCATGTTTAAAAATCATTGTTGGAGAGGATATGGAATTGTGACTGGTCTCCATGTTTAAAAATCATTGTTGGAAGGGATATGGAATTGTGACTGGCCTCAGTGTTTAAAAATCATTGTTGGAAGGGATATGGAATTGTGAAAGGCCTCCGTGTTTAAAAATCGTTGTTGGAGAGGATATGGAATTATAACTAGAACTGTGTTCGTGTCTGAAAATATTTTTGCAGGGGCAAACTGTTAAAAAGTTATTATTTACTTGTTTTGTATTTGAAATCATTTGTGCAGGGCAATAGAATTATAAACTTGCTGTCCATGTTTATAATCATGCAGTGTTTCTGGGGATATGGAATTGGTTGATGTTTGTGCTCTCTGTGTTTATTCACATGGAAGTGATTTGTTATAGAGCATAATGCTCGGAAAGCTTTTAACTTCTTGTACACAGGATATCATCCATGATTATTCAAGTAAGTTGCTTATGGGTCTTGATTCGATCTGATTGTTGTTTGTAATACATTAATACATGTAGTAAGATATTCATGTTTTGTTTGAAAAGTTTCCGCTGATCGAAATATTATTGGAATGTTTTTGCCAGCAAAGAAATTAATTGTAGCTGTGTTACTGAAGCAAAATGCAATTTTATGCCGGACATCACTCTAGTTTAGTAGACCATAGTCTAGCATCCTTCAAATGGGTCCTATGTGGCCAAGTGCATGGTCTAAGGTGCCGTCTCAAGACCACTTATCTTTCACCGCTAAGGTTGTAGGTTTGAATCCCGCTGCTTCAAAATTTTATGTGAGAAAGTTTGCCAGAGACTTCCTTCACTATGATAAAACTGGATATGCCATATATAACATGAAATGTGTTGAAAGTGGCAATTCAAAAAGTAAAAAGAAAAAAAAAATCATCCTTCAGTTTTAAACAAACTCAGAAATTGTTGAAAAAAAAAGCACTGACAATGTTCCTGGGTGTTACCCTTTTTATATTTGTGGAATATGTGTGCATGGAAAAATGGAATAGGGTGTAGAATTAGTTTAAATTATTGGCGGAAGGATATGAAATCATTAACAAAATGGATGAAACACTCTGAAAATAGCGTGAAAATGAATGAATGATAAGTTGTTAGAAGAAGTGTCAGCAAACAGAAACTGTTTTATATACCCCAGTCTGTCAATCTATCCGCTCATCAAATTGGTTTCTTGTGATTCACTTCTGAAAGGGTTTTTATATTTAATTTAATTTTAGTTGATATATGCATGTAGCTGTTTAATCATAATATTATATTACAGGTTAAGTTTGATATTTTTTGACATAGGTAAAATTTTACGTAGATTATGAAAATGAGTCTTGACTCTTGAATAAGTCGTATAAATTACTTTTCATGCTTATGTAATGGACACGATCGTTCTCAGTCTTTTTTTCTGGAAATTGGGAAGGGGCCCAAGTCTTTGAGATTGGGAAAAAACATCGCAATTGAGGAGTAACTGGGAATTTTTTAAGGCTTCTTGTGTCCATTGATTTCTGGTGTGGAGAAACAAGACTGGGGCAATGGCATTATTTAATGTATTTATGGGGCAATATTTCAGTGTGGCTGTACATACCAGAAGTGACATTACCAATGTTGTAATCACCAGCCCACTGACACTCTAGTCACATTTATATCACACCACATGTGATCCCAGATTGTTATCAGTTCTTTGATCAAGTATTGTGTCACCGTGAGTCAGGTGCTTGTTCATCAACCCAATCAATTAGTCATCTTTACAACTAATTGCTTTTTTTTGTTATTTCAATATTTCACAAGATAGAACACATTATTTTGGATTAATTATAATGTGCTGTGTAAATATTTTAAATAGAAAAAAAAAGAGATTACTTGTATAGTAATAGTTATTCGTCACGTTTCAGTTTTATGTTATTAATAAAAAAACATGATAAATATTTAATATTCATATTTCACATAAATATTCCCTATACTTTAACTCTGGAATTATCAGCTATAATTTAAATTGGATCTAAAAATAGGAAATGAATTTTTTATGTTGGATAAGAAAATGACAGGCTTATCTAAATTTGAGATAAAAGAAAAAAGTTACTTTCTTATGGGTCCCTGATTTATCTGGTGTGTATTGTATGTATGAATCTACTAATGATTCAGTTATATCTCCTCTGGTTGCCAACTATAAGACAAAATTTAATTACAAGCTGTGGGTAACATGCTATGTTAAATAATCGGAGAATGGTTCAGAGGAATGGCCAGGCTTAAATGAATTATTTGTGGGGTTATTTTGGGAATTTTAGATCAATTTACTTTGACCTTCTCTTAAGTCATTGACCTTTTATTTTGTTCAGTTTATACTTATTTATTTTATATAACCCCACTACCCTCCCTGAAGTTTTGGTGGGGTATATTGGTTTGAGTTTGTATGTATGTCTGTCTGTCTGTGTGTATACACAGTGTTTGTGTTCAACTCCTCATACGCTTACCGTAGGTACTTGGAAAGGTGATTCACAGTGGTTTGTATATGTAGTTTTAAACATGGTATGGACTTTATAGTTGATTGATTTTTACCTGAGTTATGGCCCTTTGTTTATTTAACATATTTATCATTACATACCATTTATAGTCAAATCTTTGTGTCTTACTTCTCATTCACTTGAAGGTCGATTGCTGTGAAATTTGGTATGGTGATTCACCATGTAGATCTATGTAAACTTGGTAGGAATTTAAGGTTCACTGATGTAGACATAAATAATGGTGGGGGGATATTTACTCAGTCCATGGTAACATTTCTAGTTTTAGCTTGATTGCCAAGTAATCTCATTCATGGTTGTGCATGAATCACTCCCGAGTCTTGTTCTAGGAAAAACTTGGTGTTGTTATCTGATATTGAGTTTAGGATTGCAACCATGACCTGGCTCCTGGGGCCAACACTGTCCACTGCTTTCTCAATGCGCAAGTTTGACCTTTCTCACTGAAACTTAATATTCAATGGCTGAACACTACATAATACATGAAGAAGAATACAATTCCATAATAGATTCTCTGCCTGGTGTTGAGTAATTTCTCATTCAGGCGTAGATTGAAAGACATCTGCTGGTAAAATAATTGTATGTGGTAACAATATACATTGATTGTGGCAATAAACGTCACTTGTCAGACAATCTGTGATAATTTCCAACAATCTTGTCCCGTTTTCCCAGGAAGGGCTGGCATAATGGCCACCCTACGCCAATAGGGACTGTCATATTACACCTGACAGGCCATTCAAAATCCTCTGCTTGATGAGTGTGCTGCTGTCCAGCATGCTATAGGGACCTGTGGTCAATATTTGTTAATATTTACTGCTCTATTATACATGGCATGGAGACAGCCTGTCTATTATTTGATGTAGATCTGACAGGAATTCTCCTTGTGGAACATTTGGAATGTGGTTTGACTTAATGACAGCAGTCAACAAAGTCCAGCTGCTGTAGCAGGCAAAGAAATCTTTGCGTTTGTCTAGCATTGCAGTTGAATACTGAATTTCCATTCATTTCTCTCGGGTGCAGAAGCTTGATTATGGGACGCCATCTCATTGTATAGAGACAATGCAAATTCTATCAATCAATTTTAATTTTTCTGTATAATCAGCTGCTGGATCCAGAATTCTTTATTTACTGGTATATAATGAAGTCATAGTTAACAGTGGATCTTTGTTCTTTGTTTGGTTGTTTTGTATTACAGTCTAACCTGTATTAACCACCTAAGGGAAATGGTCAAACTGGCTGTTTGACACAGGTGACTGCTTAATAGAGGGTTCATATTTTTACCGAGAAAGCTGAAGTCATGATATTTATTGAGACAGATAAAAAGTGATAACACATGATGGTATATGTACCATGCCTGTAAGTTGTACTGGGAGTAAATGAATAAAATTTGCAGGAAGAAAATATCTGAACTGACACTATTTTATATAGAAGTTCATTTAAATAAATAAATAATTTATGTTATAAAATAAAAAAAATCATTATGTTTCAATTGAGCATAAAATAAATACATATGATTTTTTCATTTAGCAGACGCTGTACAATCCAGTAAAAAAGTGTAGCTTGTATTCTTCCATCATCTCGCGGTTACGTTAGGACACATTCTGATTCTGTGTTTTCAATTGTATGTTTGTTTGTTTGTTCTTGTAGCATTGATATATAATGTGAATTTCGATGGTCTCTGTGTAATCCTAATCAATTCATTTCAATATATTATTCAGCATAACAGTTATTATTATATCTCTGTGACATATATTTTGTTATGGTCAGGTACAGAATGGTTATATCTCAGATACATAATAATCCTATTCTTTTGTCAAATTTAATAATGTTGTGTTTTATATCAAGAGTAATGGACAGATTTAATGGTGTTTTGCATGCTTCTGGATTTGAAATCAAGAACAAACAAATTAGAATGGTTCATGTTTCTCCTTCATCGTAATATTTACATTAGTCATAATGTAAGGCGTGATGCCAGTCTGCAGAAACTCTCAACCTTTGCATGTCTGTTGGCACTGAAGTTTTTTGTTCTGTGTGATAACAGAAATACACACAACACTATTTGTTACATTCAAAGATATATTCAAGGAAAAAGATCACCAGGGTATATTAATTAATACAGGTGGGTGGCCAACACTCTATCCATTGTACTTATACCAGTCTGCTTAAATACAGGTTGATTTTCTCTAAAATAATATGAAATGTGGATTAAAGAGAAAGATGGTGATGTACTGGTCTGTAATTAATGTTTGGCTTGAAGCTGTATAATTGTAATAAACAGTCGAAGTTTGATGATGTTTATCAATGTCATGTAAATTAATTTCACGGGATTCAAGGCGCCTCCTCAACTTAATTTTTGGTAAATTATGTACTAAGATACATTGTGAACGTCGGTGTCTGTTGGCATATTTCTAGTTTATTAAATATAAGACAGGAAATTTCCACTCATCTGCTCGCCATGAATGAACATTTGGTCAGGACGAGTAAGATTTAAGAAACTGACCTTTTAATATTTCTTTGATTTAAAGCATTCAATTAAAAAATTTGGAAAGGAAGCACAAGTAACTTTTATAAATTTCATGCCCTGAGAAAACACATTTCAACCTGAATTAAAGCTTCCAAGTTCCATCACAATTGAATTCATGGTCTACTACAGAGGTTAATGATTTATTTTACAGAGGCCCCTTCCTTCACTTAATCTGGACTGCTTAAAATAAAATGATTGCTGTTTTTTATTCATATGACAAATGTGTAAGGGCTAAACTTGCATAAGTTTATGTAGCTTTGTGGTAAAGAATATGTGAATATGATGTATCTGTTTTTTATCAATACTGGACCAGCTTATTTATGTGAGGGACAGTGCCAAAAGATCACCCGGCTGATTTGTTTTGGCACTGTGGTCTTGAGTGATAAATTCTGAGATATATATGCCTCTCACTGGAGTGATAAACAGCTCAGATATACATGCCTCTCACTGGAGTGATAAACAGCTCAGATATACATGCCTCTCACTGGAGTGATAAATGGCTGAGATATACATGCCTCTCACTGTAGTGATAAGCAGTTACAATATACATGCCTCTCACTGGAGTGATAAACGGCTCAGATATACATGCCTCTCACTAGAGTATTAAATGGCTCAGATATACATGCCTCTTACTGGAGTGATAAACGGCTCAGATATACATGCCTCTCACTGGAATGATAAATGGCTCAGATATACATGCCTCTCACTGGAATGATAAACGGCTCAGATAAACATGCCTCAGATATACATGCCTCTCACTGGAGTGATAAACAGCTCAGATATACATGCCTCTCACTGGAGTGATAAATGGCTGAGATATACATGCCTCTCACTGGAGTGATAAATGGCTGAGATATACATGCCTCTCACTGTAGTGATAAGCAGTTACAATATACATGCCTCTCACTGGAGTGATAAAGGGCTCAGATATACATGCCTCTCACTGGAGTATTAAATGGCTGAGATATACATGCCTCTCACTGGAGTGATAAATGGGTCAGATATACATGCCTCTCACTGGAGTGATAAACGGCTCAGATATACATGCCTCTCACTGGAGTGATAAATGGCTCAGATATACATGCCTCAGATATACATGCCTCTCACTGGAGTTATAAACGGCTCAGATATACATGCCTCTCACTGGAGTGATAAAAGTCTCAGATCAACATGCCTCTCACTGGAGTGTTAAACGGCTCAGATATACATGCCTCTCACTGGAGTGATAAATGGCTGAGATATACATGCCTCTCACTGGAGTGATAAACAGCTCAGATATACATGCCTCTCACTGGAGTGATAAATGGCTGAGATATACATGCCTCTCACTGGAGTGATAATTGGCTGAGATATACATGCCTCTCACTGTAGTGATAAGCAGTTACAATATACATGCCTCTCACTGGAGTGATAAACGGCTCAGATATACATGCCTCTCACTGGAGTATTAAATGGCTCAGATATACATGCCTCTCACTGGAGTGATAAATGGCTGAGATATACATGCCTCTCACTGGAGTGATCAATGGCTGAGATATACATGCCTCTCACTGGAGTGATAAATGGCTGAGATATACATGCCTCTCACTGTAGTGATAAGCAGTTACAATATACATGCCTCTCACTGTAGTGATAAGCAGTTACAATATACATGCCTCTCACTGGAGTGATAAATGGCTGAGATATACATGCCTCTCACTGGAGTGATAAGCAGGTACAATATACATGCCTCTCACTGGAGTGATAAATGGCTGAGATATACATGCCTCTCACTGTAGTGATAAGCAGGTACAATGTACATGCCTCTCACTGGAGTGATATACAGGTACAATATACATGCCTCAGGTACAATATACATGCCTCTCACTGTAGTGATAAGCAGGTACAATATACATGCCTCTCACTGGAGTGATAAGCAGGTACAATATACATGCCTCAGGTACAATATACATGCCTCTCACTGTAGTGATAAGCAGGTACAATATACATGCCTCTCACTGTAGTGATAAGCAGGTACAATATACATGCCTCTCACTGGAGTGATAAGCAGGTACAATTTACATGCCTCAGGTACAATATACATGCCTCTCACTGTAGTGATAAGCAGGTACAATATACATGCCTCTCACTGGAGTGATAAGCAGGTACAATATACATGCTTCAGGTACAATATACATGCCTCTCATTGTAGTGATAAGCAGGTACAATATACATGCCTCTCACTGAAGTGATAAGCAGGTACAATATACATGCCTCTCACTGTAGTGATAAGCAGGTACAATATACATGCCTCTCACTGGAGTGATAAGCAGGTACAATATACATGCCTCAGGTACAATATACATGCCTCTCACTGTAGTGATAAGCAGGTACAATATACATGCCTCAGGTACAATATACATGCCTCTCACTGGAGTGATAAGCAGGTACAATATACATGCCTCTCACTGGAGTGGTAAGCAGGTACAATATACATGCCTCTCACTGTAGTGATAAGCAGGTACAATATACATGCCACTCATTGGAGTTTGCTTCAGTTCGCTTGTATATTGATACACTTTTTCACTTTGAATCCAGTGCTGTTTTATTACAATTGTTTACAATTATTGACAATTATTTAATATGTGTCTTAACTTAAAAATTATGAATAAATGCTAATCATTAAAGACTGTCCTGAAGCATGTTACTGTAGGTCAAAAGTGTCAAAAATAAGATGACAGATATATATATATCAAATTCCAATTTCACAGAATATTGCAAAATTAAATGAACAAAATGAATCTAATGCATAATGATTAGCTGGTCTGAGGACAAGTGAAAAAAAAAAATATAATATTTGACTTCCCCTGATCAATAAACAGGGTCCATTGTCAGTTACTGTTAAATTTTGGTTATTATAATCTGTGTATTTTACACTTTTAAAATGACCGACAACCTGAGAATGTGTACCATGTCAACTGTAAACAAAGTTTTTCTCACTCTCATTATTATATTGATTGTTAACACTGAAAACAGACTTGATTTGATTTAAGTTTTCATGCTGTTACAGTATTTAAAATGTATAGAATCTGTCTAACTAGTTTGTTAATTGATTACACAATCTGTAATTAAATTTTGAGGTGAATTAATTGACAGTTGATATATTATTTTTGTCAATATCGTTTTTAAGATTTGTAGTGAAAAAGGATTTGATGTTACGGCAGTTTTGAGATTTGCTGTACTTTTAAGGTAGATACAGGACTTCCCAATGCACAATGGTTTATTTTATACAAAAGAAAGTGTATTTAAGCAGTACAACAATAGAAGAAAGGCTGAAAATATGGATTTCTTTTTCTAGTTGCATTGGTGTGTTGAACTGTTTTGATTATGTCAAGGTTTGTTTTTGAAAAGCCGTGTAAACAATCTTTATACCGTATAGAAAATTCATACAATTTAATGCCACTGATGACAGTATACTCTGTCATTAGTAATGGCTTAGTTTGTGGTAGTGTTGATTGTCAATTGCAAACTTTTCAGATTACTTAGCCTGTCGGCCGAGCGGCAACAATTCAAAAGTCTTATCCCAAACCTCAGGAGAATAGTTTTGACTGTTCCCAAAACACACATGAAATAACTGTATATTGTGTATTTTGAAGTAAATAATAACAACTGTTAATATTTTGTGTTGTGTAATTTGAAGTAAATAATGACAACTGTTAATTTTACGTGTTGTGTATTTTGAAGTAAATAATGACAACTGTTAATTTTGTGTATTTTGAAGTAAATAATGACAACTGTTAATTTTATGTGTTGTGTATTTTGAAGTAAATAATAACAACTGTTAATATTTTGTGTTGTGTAATTTGAAGTAAATAATGACAACTGTTAATTTTATGTGTTGTGTATTTTGAAGTAAATAATTACAACTGTTAATTTTATGTGTTGTGTATTTTTAAGTAAGGCCTAAAAAAATAAATGTTGTGTTTAAGGTTTCATGCTGAAAAAAAATTGGGTCTGTAGGTAGGGATATTTTTTTTTTTTGACTGATTTTTTTAGATGCAAAATCAAAGGGTCGGGTTTTTTTTGGTTATTTTTTTCTTCATTTTCTCTCGCATGTACTCAATTTTGCATGCAAATTAATTTAACTTTTTTCAAAAGCATTTGGTGACAACATATTGTATACTTTTGTAGTTTGTCTGCTGCTTTTGTAGTTTGAATGCTTTCCTTTCCTTTCCACTTTCAATATATTCTCATTTGTTCTGTACCATGTGCACCATATTGCAATAGGTTAGATTGGGTATTCAACAGAATCTGTTAAAAAAGGTTTTAATAAATATATAAAAGGAATTTCATTTTATATATTTAATATATCTGTGAAAATATTTCAAAACTACCAACCAATTTCGACACTTGGACATAATCCTGAATTTCAAAGTTTGTGCCAGAGTTTGTGTTCATTTCACATGTAAAAACGCTTCATTTTGGCTTTCCTCAGGTGCAAGGTGGAACAGAAAAAAGACCTGTTCCACGGTGAATGAATGGTTGATTGGCTGAATAACCTTTTTGCCGGCAGTGTGTTCATACATGTGAACCATTTTGGAAAGCAATGAGGGAAACCCTTTTTTTTACACCTAGCATTCTAACTTCCTAATAAGTCTTAACAAGTGCTTATGTAGATAAATATCCGCTTTGATCCCACGATTTTCCCGTCCAATAAAAAAAACATGGCAAATAGCCGGATGTTTAAACCGAGATTAAAAAGTTGTGCATACGCGCCTCGATACCTTATACAAAAAATGGTGAATGATTCGCGATGAATAGATTCCTTGGAGATTCAACAAGAATTTCCTCATGTTATAACTTATTGCCGAGGAACGTTCAATATCTAGTTTGCAAATGATTTAATAATTATAATAGCGTTGAAATGTAGAAAGAATAAATACTGTAACAATTTCAGAAACGATTTTGTGTCATTTCTTTTTTACAGTTTTTCAGATTGTTTATTTTTGGTCTTCAGGCACAGTTGTGCTTCGAATTTCAAGTCACATTTTTCTAAAAGTTTCGTCTTTGTTATACAGTTTTATATATTGGTTTTCGCCCGGTACTTGGAGCACCTGAACCATCCCTAACACGAGTCGGCAAAATTTTTTTCCAAAATTTTTTTTTTGAAAAAAAAAAATATACGGTCAGGACCTTTTACTATGGATTGGTCGGGAAACCGTAAAACACAACATTTATTTTTTTAGGCCTAAATAATGACAACTGTTAATATTTTGTATTGTGTATTTTCAGAGTAACAACATAATACTGACGCCCGAGGCGCCCAAGATGGGTGGGGGAGGCTGTCTAGAGGGAGGACCCAGGCCAAGGCCTGTCCTAGGTAATTATAATTGTAATAATAATTATTACATATGTACATAAATAAGTATGTGGAGAAAGTCATTCCAATGTCACCAGTGACTATCCAAACTTTAGGATGTGAGCATAAAAGAACTGTAAATTAAGCATGGTGTGTTTTATTAAAACAATTGCTTCTGGTATTGTCAGTGGATTTTCTATCAGATATAACAGATGTGGTATTTATGGGCCACGTGTATAGACTGTTGTTGGATCTCTTTGTTCATTTTTACTGCAGGGTGGGTCTAAATATGTAACTCTTTGGCTGATAATTCCACCATGAAAGCATTCTTCCATTATTGTGATCAACATTTTATCTGTTTTTATCTGCCTCCCCCCCCTTATTTAACATAGATTGTGAAACAAGTTCTTACAACTTAGACATATCATGCTTAATCTTCCTGGGTAGAACCAGTACTAAGCATATAAAGATAAAATGTCTCACTTAGGGACATTATGCATAGCTGTGATGGGGGATCAAACGCATGACCTGCTGATTTTGGTTCTGATGTTGTGCCACTATAAAATAGAGGATTTTATTGGCAGGTCCTGAATCAGGTCTGCAAGAATTTTTGAAAGGTCCGAACATTACTGGTAGAATTAATGTATTGTGTATTTACATTAACATAAGGGTCTTCAAAATGACATAAATGAAGCTGGTACAATTACTGGCATTGATAGAATTTTCTGCCAGATTTACTTTATTTTTCAACTGCACCATGCACATCAATTGATAATGGTTTACCAGCTCTGGCGACAGCATATGCTGCATTAAATAAATTATTAAAGTTTTCTTTTTTGTTCAATGGTTTCATCAATAGAGATGAGAAATGGGTCTTACACTTGTACTAGTTGCAGTGTTGGTGATTAATTTATATTTAAAAAAAAAATTGAAAGCGAAATTACAAGGGTCTGACAGCAAAATACAGCTGATATGTTCACTACTTCCTGGATAAACACATGCTTAAATTTGTTTTTTGCTTTTTCAGCGCCAAATAATGAGATGAAGACAGCTTCACCAATAATAATTACCAATAAGAAGAAGCTGTCCAAGGTGGATGCACCTGTCCTCACTGAAGCCGACATCCCTCTGCCATTGGATTCGGACATACCTCTTCCATCAGATGCGAGTATCCCTCTACCTGACAACATTCCCTTGCCGAGTACGGATAGTATCCCCCTCCCCAAGGATGAAGACATACCTTTGCCATCAAATGCGTCTATTCCTCTGCCTGCTGATAAGGTGGGTAATACAGGTTTTACCCAGGAAGACTTTGAGTGTAATTTGTCTCAAGTTGTTGGGGGGCGTAGCTTCCTATTGGCACTGTAGGCATGTGCCTACAATTTTTTCTGAGAAATCAAAATATATATATATATTTAGTCATAAAACAGTGAATTCAAAGTTAATATTAAGGATAATCAGGTCCCTAAAATCAGAAGAAATATACACCCCAAAAAGCACCTATGACAGTCAAGCTGAAATTTTTTTACGGCCCCCGTCTGTCAAAAACAATTGTATACATAAGCCTTGTCCATTACCAATTGTGAGGTTTTGGCCTATTGAGATTTAATACCAGTATCTTCGTACAAAACCACAATACCGAGGGGAGGAAATGTGAAAGTTTTGTACAATTATAATTGGTAAAGCACTTTTTATTTATCACAATTGATTCATTCAACCTGATTGATCAGGTCGTGTTAATATGATTGTTTTATTTTTTCTTGATGCATTACAGTAAATTTTGGTTTGTTAGGCCATGCTTAGTAAGTAGTTTGTGTATGCCAGTTTTGATCCATGAATATCGGGAGGCAAACCCTGATTTTAGCATAATTATTAGATCTTTTAGTGGAAATTAAGTAGAAATGCGTCTGCACATATGATATTAAATACACTGCAGTGGATATAACACGATTCACAGGAGCCAAAGTATCAGACCGTGATATAGACAGAACCAGTGTCCAACCAATCATTCTATATAAGCCACCTAGTGACACGTCTATATATAGGTTCCCCCCACACCCTCATAAAAGAAAATTTAATGAAAAGAAAGTTTGATGATGAAAAAAAACAAACTGCAGAGCTTCTATACTAGTTTACATATCAGCTGTTGGCACAAGTTTGTTTGCTTTTATTAGAAACTACAAAATCAATTCATTCTACTTCATCTGAAAATAATCTCCTAGATAACCGGATTTAATATGAACTGATATTTCATATTGAATCCAAATAGATTACCATTTGTTTTATGTTTTTGTTTTTTTAATGCTGAGTGCTTTGATATTTTTTAACATATTTTTTCAATATCATTTTCACACAACATGCTATAATTATAAGAAAGGGTATCTATTCGTAAATGGATGATAAAAAAATGAATTTTTCAATATACAGTTATATTTTGTTCTGTGTCAGCTACTGTTGTTAACATTTCTTTCTGTGTGGACTGGAATATTCCACTTGTCCAATCACGAAAACGTGGAAACATTTGGTCAAGACGAGTGAGATTAAAGAAATTGACTTCATTATTTCTTTGAATTTATACATATCCATATAAACAATTGGAAAGACAGGATGAGTTACTTTGGTAACAAATTTCAAGCCCTGCTCCATATTTCATATCTGATAGCCACCTCAACAAGAACGGAAGAAGATCAAAGTATCGTTGGTTCATTTGGAGCCCCGTGGGGATGAGCTGCTCTGTAGATCATGTGTGATGAAGTTCTCGCGCCAGCATGACTACGATACGCATCTCCAGTCAGAAGAACATCAGCAGGTAAGGTTGCAGATGTGTGAACACATCTATCATGTGTGCAATATACAAAGATTATTTTTTCAGTTTCTTGAATATATATATTTTTTTTAAATTCTTTTATAAAAAGGACACTCACTTGTTGGGTGTTATATTATAATTATTATTCCCAATTTTATATTTTGTCATGTTGAATAGAAAAAAATCCTTTTAATTGAAAATATATGGTGCTTTTAAATCCTGGTATGTAATCCTGGGAGCACCTGCTCCTTGGTAACAACATATGAGAAAGGAATAAAAACGAGAGGCAAAATTTATGCCTTTTTTTCATCTCTCATTTCATTAAATGGATGTTTTCATATTTGCTTGTATATTATAATTGAACTTCTGTTAGCCTCTTTTTATGGGAGGTAGCAAAAGTTGTTTTGTATAACAAGCACTTCTGAAAACATTGATTCAGTCAAGTTTCCCAGCCTTCTTTCTGAAAAAAACAACAACAAAATATTGAGTAATAAACAACAAAGAAAACAACAACAAAGAATAGAAAGACCAAAAGACTTTGGCAATGTATTACTTAACTGTCAAATCTTGTAGAATGAGGATAGAGCATTGACTGCTGATGCCAGAATTTGATCCCCAGTTCCATCCGATGGCCAGTTGAAAAAAACTCCATGCTGACTCTACCTTAGAAGCAGATTCAGGTGGAGCAATTCATATTAGCTTTGAACTTATTGAACAATCAAGCTATATATATATATTAGTATAAACAAAATCTCATGGAGATAGGTCTAAAATAAACCTGTAATATTTAATTATCTTGGTTTCATCTTTTGACAAGCCTGCTCAAGGCTGGGAACTTGATACATTAGTCCTCCATTGTCTCATCAGTTTGTGCCAATCATACCAAACTTGCTTTTGTTTAAACCAGGAAGTTGTTTTCTGGGAAAACAGGAAGTAGTTTTCTGGGAACTTGAAAAAAGGGAGGTTATTAGGAATTATTGGGGTAGCTCTTTAAAAAAAAAAAACTAAGCAAGTTTTTTCATGATTGGTGTTCATGTGTCCTTTGCTCATTTTCACCATCACTATCATTGTTTTTATTTGTATGTTTATTGAATAGAAATAATCTATTCTTATTGGTAAGAGATTTATTATGATTTAATTTATACAAGAGTTATCCGAACAGGATTTTGAAAACAAGCGCCGCGTCAGCATGAATCTATGATCTTTATTTACCAAAATCAGTGCAATCATATTGTAATTGATAAACTATCTGTGAAAAAATATGCTCTAAAAGACAAAGTTTCAGCCTGAAAGCTTTCTTTGTGTAGCTTACTTCTTTATCGTGTCGGAGAAAGGATGTTTCCTTTCCTAAACCCTTGTCTTATCTGAAAGGAAATGGAGAACACGTTTATCATAGTCTTGGCCTTTTTGTAAAAGCTTGTTGGAATTCACATTTCAGCCATATTTGTATATGGTACTGAAATTTGGTTTCCAGTTTACGTAAAAAGATAAAAGTCCCTAATATTTTATAAATATAGATCTATGCATGTAGGAAGTATTATTTCTATCACCATGCAAACTAAAATATAAAATCAGAACCCCTTTCTTCCTATCTTTCTTAAAAAATGATTCCAGTGTCAAAATATTGTATTGAAAATCAGGAATAAGAACTTCTTCACTTTGTGTGTGTTTATTTCATTATAATGACATATTTCGTGAACAGAATTAAAACGTTAAAATTTACGTTGCAAATTACGTGATCAAAACGTTATATTGCGTTATTTCTTTATTGGAGCAGTTTTCATGTGTGTTTATGTTAGTACCAACTGAAACATATCAAATGCTTAATTTTATCAGGTTTTTTGATGGAAATGGAAGGTAAGATGGCTTGAACATTGTTAAACCCCGCAGATTCAAGGAGCAATCTTTTATTATCAAACATATCTTGATACACGTCATTCAAAATTGTTACATCATTCTCATTACATCATCTATCTCGACCATCATTTGACACTGTTTGAGATTATTTGATTTAACATTCTTATTTTTGTATACCTTCAATTTTGTTACAACATGATTGGCTAATTGGAAATTCTGATTTTCGTTTTTTCGCAGACTTGTGATTTTCATTAAAATTGAAAATTAAAAATGATTCTTTACTACAAGTTTAATTAATATTACATAGTAGGAGTTGTTTTACGTAAGGATGTTAACGAGGCAGGAATTTTGTGAATTCCACTCGTCAGGTTTGTATAATATATTACTAGAATACCTACTACAAATACTATCATCATCATCATTGTCATCATCATCTACATTTTTGTCACCGTCATCCAGTTCATTATAATCCTTATAATCGATGTCTGTTATCTTTGTGTATTTCAATAGTTGCAGTTTATTGTAATTAAAACTACAATTTCTTGGTTTCTGTTAAAAAATATCCTTCGTAAGGCTTCTTAAGGTTTCAGTTCCATTAAATTCATTCTCGCAATCTGCAATGCAATGGCTGTTTTAAAACTACCGCGATTATTAGGACTTCAAGATGCATTTTTAGTATGTAAATGTGTTATTTTTTAAGGCAATGTTTTCTTTACGTGTGTTTTTGTGTCATGCTGAATTTGACATGTGTATTCTGTATTTGGTACTTTTCATTGCTTAGAATTAGGCCAAAGCAAGCAACAATCTTTGTGAATATTACTACATATTCCCTTTTTTTACCTAACATTTCTTTTGCCACCTCTTTGTTAGATTTTTACACCTTTATTTCACATTTTAATTCTTTATTGATTCATTTTCTAACTTTGTTGAGACGTATTAATGCTATGTTTGTGTTCAGTAGTAATGTTATTATTATTAATACATATATCCATATTTTATTTATTAAAACAGTTATCTCTTATTTCAATACATTAAGTCTGTTCTATTAATCTGCCAACATTTTTTAGTTTCAATTAATTTTCAATATTACCAAAGATTTTACATTTTTTTTTATTTTTTTTTTTTTCAAATCATAATTAAAGATAATGGCTTATTGTACTTTAATTGGTGTCTTCATTTAGAGCAAAGCATAACAACAACTAAAACATTGTATGTGCAAATGTTTAAATAATGTTTTCTTGCAAAATATGAGTTATATTATGTTACAGATACAGTAGGTCTAAAAATTTAATGTCAAAAAGTTTTCAAGTTACTTGCTGTGTCTGCGGCATGATACTCCAGTGTTACAGCACTCAGAATACTGTCTCAAGTAGACACCGTCACGATATGACTGAAAAATAGTTGAAAGCGACGCTAAACACCATACAACAACATCAAGTTACTTGCAGAAGCATTTGTGATTCCTTCTGAGGTTTCCTGCAACAAAAAACAGGATATGCCATATATAATCTGTCATGTGTTGAAAATGCGAGTTACTGGAAAAAAAACATTAAAAAAAAACAAAACAAAAAAAACAGTTACAGATATATACATGTTACATAATTATATTGAAGTAATTAATGCTGTCATGATTAAAACTCATAAATTATCAAAGTTTTGGTTGAGAGTTCCCCCCAATCACAGTTTCATTGATGATTTATATTTGACATTTCAACTCATTGTCATTCATCTCTCACAGCTGATTCTAGCGGGAAAGTTATCAGTTGCATTTAGAGATAAGTGTGCTCAGGTACTGGTTAACAATACAGGGTCCCAGGAACGAGTGATCCCGTTAACATATCATCTGTTGTTAGTCCCTAATGGCATAAAAAATGACACTAAATATTCAAACAAAAGCTCATCAAACTGTCACCATTAGAAGCCTTCTGATGCCAACAGTGAATGTATTTGGGGCTAACATATTTTTTGTCCAATGAGATCAACTTTTATAAAAGACATTGCTTGTTTCATAATCAACGTAAATAATACCAAAACAATAAATCCCATCTATTTGTCATGGAAAAGATTTCTATTTATTGAATTTTTTCTATCTACATTATGTGTGGGTTGCCTGAAATGCGATATATGCTTCAGTATTTCCTTTTATGGGAATCGTCATTTCCATTGTATGAATTATTGAAACTTTTTATTACAACATATTGAACTAGTTGTGCAGACCTGTCACATGAAGCGATATGCTTTTGTACATATTTAAAGTAATACTGCGTCTAATTTTCTGTGCTATGTAAAATATAGTACATAACATGTATATGTAGAGAATATGAAATAAAATAATTTATTACAAAAAAAGAACCACTGAAATATTGGCAGTTTAGTAGTTACAGAAATATTTGCATCTTAAACTTAAAATTATTGAAAAAGGTTTTAATAAAACATTATGAAATAAGAATCTTTTTTTTTTTTCATTAAATATTTTTAAAATAAATTAAGAATGGATGCTTTTAACGACCATATAATGTCACCTACAAGTTTACATGTGTTTATTACTTGTGGGTAATCTCACATTACAGCTTTTATCATATCTCATAACACGGCCATACTTGCTGGCACCCGAGTATGTGGCAGCAGTTTATACATTACCCATAGTGCACTGTAGCATGTCTTGTAACTGACCTCCCGGGTCGCTGTGTGTCATTCGGCACATGACCCTTGCTTGTATTGGCATTTAAAATCACTTATATAAAAAGAAGATGTAGATTGTAAGAAATAAAATGGTGCGGGCAACTGGTTGTGGGATAATAAATCAATACTTACTTTCTGTGAAGTAAAATATTGAGTTTTGACGTAAACTCGACTGTCTTGTTTTAGTTTTTGTTGATTTCCCATTTCCATAGCAACTGTAGTAGGTAACTTCAGTTTATGGAGATGGCAGTTTTAAAGGAATTCTGATGAACTTGTTTGTCATTTGGCCCTGGTTTGAGTTTCTGACCAATTTTGTTGCTTGGATATTTTAACCTAGCAGGCTGAAGTGGTTATAAAAGAATTATTTCTGCCGAGGGGTTGGTACGATGGTGACCTCCACAGGAAGTATAATGATATTTCTCTCGAAATAAATCTTATATCACCTCTTGCCAAAGTATAATATACATGACAGTTTCCATGGCTGAAAGTACTTTGAAAATTTGAAATGAAATAAAAAAAATAAAAAAAAAAAAAAAAAAAAATTTTAAGTAAAAAATAAACAACAACAAACAAAAAGGAAAATCATTGTTGAACATTGTTTATTATTTTTATTCTATACACACAGTTGAAATTTGCATGGATTAAACCAATTAATGATCTTAACTCGGGGGTAAACTGGAGGTTTTCGTTTTTTATATGTCACGTGTGCCAATTGTTTGTATCAAAATATGCTGCATGTATAATGTGTGACTACTATATTAGTTTAGATGAAAAATGGAGCATAATCCTGTTTGAATTCTTTTAATCTCTGCCCTTTCCCCCCACCCCTTTCCATGATATATATATATATTTGTGATTACTATGCTGCGCTGTAGTTTAAAAAAAAATGCTCAAGTTTTTGTTTTGCCATTTGCCATCCTATGTTTGATTAATAATTAAGTGCTTAAACCATGGATGGGCTGAAAGAATATGGATTTGTTCCAAGGACTCATTTTGTAAAATAAAATTGTGTTCGTGTTTTAATATTGTCTATGATGATTTGTCGTTGAAATGAAAATACAATTTCTTGCTGATGGGGATTAAAATGAAATTTAGTTGTGAAAATTCTGAGTGTTTTTCTTAAACATAGGATGGCAATGGTTCAGTTTCCAGGGGTTTTGAATACATTGTTTTTGTCTTATAATAGTATGTGCATGCAATTTTGTACTACATATTTTATATTTAGCCAGTATATGTCTAACGGTAGAAATGGCTGGTAGCCAATCAAATTAACCCAAGTCTAGTGGTGTTGTATAAAGTTGTATAATACAGAGTAGCGGAAGCAGAGGTCAATAACCGTCTTTCATACCACCTCTGCTATCTGTACCTCACATAATGTATGTATTTGGATTGTTAATGTTTTATTTAAGTTTCATTTCCGTATTTGTAAAAAATGAGTATATATAACAGTAATGTAGACATTTTCATTTTTTTTTTATTGTAAACGTTTACGCCATGTTTAATGGATTACATTAAGGACTTACTAATTGTTTTAATAATAAGGCAAGAATTTACATGCTTTATAATTAAACAGTAATTCTAAAATAAGCAATTAATTATAATTAAAAGTTTGTTCAACTTTAACTCATTATTTATTTTCAGTTGTAACACTCCCTTTCATTTACTAACTTATAAAAACTTTACAAAACGTATGAATATCGTAAATGTGTATATGGAATCGGCCTGAAGTACAGCTGCACTCAATAGCACAGCTTGCAACGCTAACAAATTAGCTGATAGTTTATACTGTTCACGTTTATTGTCATAAGAGTTTCATACAAAATGGTTAAGGAATGGTACAAACAAAAAATTATGGATAAAGGAATTGGATAGAAGTATAAAGTTTCTTATCTGCATTTCATAATCAGCAAAGGTTAATACCATTTTGTAGTATATCGAACAAGTTGGTGAAACCGATTTAGTTTTAAATGAAATTGAAATTATATAATCGAAAGATTTGTTTGAACGTTTTTTTTTTTCTCATGAATTGTGTTTAAATCTATTATAGCAACCTGGCTACATATCACAGTACATGACATCTAATGTGCACACAGGTTTCTACAATTATTTTTTCTCTCACCGTTTTAACATTTTAATTATAACTTAAATAAATACCTGTTGTCAAAGTGGTATTACCCTGTATGCAATGAGCTTGTAGGGTATGACAAACATGTTACCAGAACGCGGAACATGGCATTCACTGTGAATTTATTTTATTATTGTCTTGTTATGGGGTGGCTGTACAGTATCATTGTTAATTTTGAACTGCATTGTTCAAGATGGCACGGCTTTTGTATATTGTAAAATTTGGACTTTGCTAGCCATGAGAGCTTCAGAGGTCTTGGTTGATTTCCACTATTGTGTGAAACTAAGATGTCAATAGTGGGTATTTCTGTTTGGTGTTTTTCTTTCAATTTTGTACGCATTTAAATCATTGGTGTGTCTGACTGTACTTTTTTAACTAATATTGAAAGTGTTAAAAGTATATCTTAATTTCTTTTAAAAAAAACGTTTAATTTTTATATACGTACATGACTGTGTCATTAGAAATTTCAAAAAAAAATTAAAAGAAAAATAAGTATAATCATTATGTTTATTTAGTTTTGTTGTTGTTTTTTACATATAAGAATAAAATCACTTGTTTTAGTTCATAAATTAAAAACAAAATGAGTTAGTGTTACCCAGTTAACTAGATAAACAGTTTATATCAATTAAAAAAAACAATGGTAAAACAACTTTACATAGTTATAATAATATAATATTTCTCATAACAAGGAACACATTCACATTTTGTGCTTTATGATTTGTTCGACCCGTCACCTGATTATTTCCTCTTATTTTTTCAATTCAGATGGATATATGGTAATTCTATAGTAGCACCAGTTTTTATTTTGCATTTTAAATGCACTAACATTCCCCCCAAAACTGTCCAAACATTTATTCTCTATATATACAGTATGGTTATGACTGACATCACAGGGGTAATACATGTACATCTTCTGATAATCTTCATTAGAATCCATTCTTTTTTATGTCAATGTGACCACAATGGCCAATGAAATGTCTTAATTTGGCAATTATCTTGATTTTTTTTAAGACTTTTAAGAATTGAAATTTTGAAGCTTCAAATTGTAAAGAAAAAAACGGAAAAAAAAAGGATAAATTATTTGGTCAGTAAATAAAATTTAATCAGGTAGAAAATACAGAACTGTATGTATTACCTCTTGAAATTATGCAATTATATTTGGCGATCAATATTTGTTTGGTGTAATATAGTACTCGTAAGTACAAAACAGTCGCATATTCACCTTTTATTCACCTCCCCTTATCCACCTTCAGACTCTGCAGCAGCAGTGTTGTGTTGCTTAGCAGCCAGTCTGGAAAATAAGTTTCACTGAGTGCAATACCGTCAGCCTGTTTTAAGCTTCAACAAAAATAAAATAAAAAGAGCTATCAGTGTGGCTGCCAACAACAGTCGGTTGCTAATTAAACAGTATGTTTGATTCAGTTTGTAAAGTAAAATAATAAAAAAAAAACATTTCAAAATTTTGGGTTTGCGAAATATGATTGCATTTGACAATAATACTGTGTGTAATGTACTTTTTTGGCATATCAACATGTTGTGTTACTAAAGTACTAGGGTTGTATATATATGAAACTATTGTTAACGAAATAAAACAAAAACAATAGTCTTATATATTGAGCCTTTGAGATAAGATGAGGGATTAATCTGTCAACATATATTTTTATAGAAAATTTATAAAACTCAAATATTTATATTTTGGGGTGTCTTGCTTTAAGTGTTTGGTTTGGCACTAGTTATCAGAAACATGATACAAAACTCTTACAAAGCTTGTTTTAAGTCTCCCGTCTCAACTTTTCCAAATTACCCACCTGGTTTTTGCATAGCCTGCATGGTGCTGGCACAAGTAATCCCATATGAATTTGTTGTTTAAGTAGTGAAAAAATGCATGACAACATTAAATCAATATAAGTGACAGAAAACCATTTAAAATTTGTCAACAACCTAATTACATTTTGGTCTTCATACTGTGACTTTTTTGCCAGTTTTTGCTTTGGTCAATTTGTACAGCTTTGACTTGGCCTCTTTTTGATGGTAAAAGCTGATTGTTAATGTCCAAGATCAAAGGGTCATGTCAGAAGTTGTAGACTGTACAGTTGTGACCAACAAGCACAGCTTGTCTCTATTTATTGAATAACATGACCAATATCAAGGTCAAAGACAGGGTCATTAACATTCATACTTCATGTGTGTTCAAATTTTTCATTTTTGGCAAAAACTCAACACATGCAGCTGGTCATTTTTGACCAAAACGTTGCTTCGTACATGAAGTTTGCTGAATATGGGCAGGTGGGGTAATATTAAAACAAACTCTCTAGAGAAAATAGATAAAGACAGATTATTCCCTCGTGATGGTGTCCTAGAAAGGCTAGTGGAGTTCTGCTCAATGGCGGAGTAATGATGTCATGATACTCGTATAATTGGCACACAATTTGTATGTAGAGCTCTCCGTATATCAGCTTCCGAACCCATTGGTGTGCATTCTATTACTGTCATGCTATAAATGGAGTTGCAGATTACAGTTGATACATAGTTTTTTACTGCCTTTATATAGATAGTATCTATATAGCTTTAAGATAAATAAAATTGCTCAGAATTTTTATAAAATAGAACATTCTATTTTATATAGAATGTCATGACCGTCAGTAGATGTTGACCTACTTCCTCAGCCAATGAAATTGCTCTGGAAACAAGAAAGTAGATCAACATCAAAGCCGGTTAGAAGTAATTTGGAATTTTCTACTGGCTTAGAAAATACCATATAACTTCTAACCTATACATAGAACAGAAAGGATAGTTGTGCTGTATGTATCTCACCACTACTAGATCAAATCAACATTTGTTTTGACAATTAAAAAACAACTAAATTGACAATGTAACATAAATAAGTTGAGGGAGGATACCCTGGCAGATTGGAAAGAATCAGTTCTTCTTCTGTGATTCCTCTTTATAGAAAGATACTAGTTTTACTGAAAAATTTGTAGACTTCAAAATATATTGCTTGTTGATTCTTGCAAGGAAAATGATTTCATTTTACAAGGCAACTTCATTTATAGCACCTATGTGGGACCTTGCTCTATGTGATGATACTGACGACAAATTTTCTGTACAAACGTGCATGCGTTTATTGCTGGTTTTCAGGTTGCTGACGGTTGTTCCGACTTAACAGTTTCAGTTTTCCACAGTTAAAATCTTCTTAATGATTTTATGAAATTCTTATTCCTATGTTGTAGTAACCCTAGCATTGCCGCCAAGTCCTTGTTTGCAATGTTCACTGTAGTATTGATATAGTGATCGAGGGTGGAGCAAAACACACTTCCAACATAGTTCATATGAAATGGTTTTGTGAATGCTTACATCGAAGCAAATGAATCTGGCAGACTGATAAACTTAACTGTCAGCTCCGACAGACAGCTTTACTCAACTCCGACTGATAATCTATAGTGAGAAACTTAATAAAGCCCACTGTTAACTTAAATAGACACTGATTCTTACTGGACTGTCAATTGGACAGGAGCATCAGACGGATTATTTACAATGTTAAATCCTACTTAACTGTCAATATGAATGGCACATCTTTCTCACAGAAATCTACACTAAACAGGTTTAGAACAAATAAACACAGTATTAACAGCTCACTTTATGAAACATGATGACATTTACAGTAATCTCCATTGTGTTTTGGTGTCTGTAATCAATTGAGTTATATAGCGAACATGACATACCATATGAATAAATGCCAGGTTTCCACACTTGAGCAATGTGTTGTATGAATGGAAAGCTGCTGTATCTGAACAAAAAATATATAAGAGTTATGTCATTTGTGCATTCTGCAGCGCAGTTGGACATTTACTCTTGCTATGCTCTTATTCTGATAATGCAGTATGGGTTATATATATATATATATATAAATATGAGAAGGTCATCATCCTCAAGGTCAGTGTTGCTATAAATATTACTAAATGTGGCATGCTCCCAATAGCTACCTATCCAGCGATGTCATTCAGTGCATGTTTGTGTATACATATATAGGATCCTAGTGCTGCAGTCTAAAATACCAACGACTTGGGGGTTTAATATTATGAGGATGAAAAAAGAGCAAGGTCGCACTGTGTATTCGGAAAGCTTCTAAACTAAACATGCATGATCATGACGGTGTGCAGATATGAACCTATTGTGGGTTTTTTTTTCTCTCATGCTCCTGTAAACCTGTGCATTACATATTAACTAGCCACCAATATGTGTATGTTTTTGTTGGATAACTCGTATACTGAATGTGTTATTGTACTTGACTAACACTATATTACAAAAAACAACATTTCTATGTTTCATCTTTACAAGTCCGTCAATGATTGATATGCTGCTGTAAACCTCTTCATTGAATCATCACTGTGGGAATAATGGGGACGAACCAACATAACAACAGGTGTGGACTCGGGTTGGGTTGGGATGTGGGGGAGGTCTGAAAAGATGGTTTGAAATTTATGATGTTTCGTATTTGAAAACTGCTTAAACCACTGGTGCTGAAAAGATGGTTTGAAATTTATGATGTTTCGTATTTGAAAACTGCTTAAACCACCAGTGCTGAAAAGATGGTTTGAAATTTATGATGTTTCGTATTTGCAAACTGCTTAAACCAGAGCTGAAAATGATTTAGTTACTAAGTTGATTGATTTTTTTTGCTTTTGTTTTTTCAAGGGAAATCGGGGTGCATTATAAGCGAAACATGTTTTTTTTCTAAGGGTGGGATGTAATTAATGTTTCGTGTAACCGGTAATTGTTAAAACCTGAGTCTGCCCCTAACCATTTACCTGTATGTATGTACTTTTGAAAGGTGACTAATTTTGTAAAAAAAATATTGTGAACTTAAATTATTTGATAAAATAAAAATCCAAATTCAACCACAAAAATGAATGGGTTTACAGTGAACAAAAAAATCAAGTTGCACTTATGACTGGGTTATTGAATTCATTATTTAGAAGATTGTTGATATTTGCTCCATTAAACCATTTCTAATAACAAGGATTTGATTGGCGGGATTTTATTTTGCTGTCTGGCATTGGCGTAAATAACAAATGAATGGTAATAAATCCTCGGGAACTGTTTGCTGCTTTGATGTCTGCATTTTCTATTAGATTACAAACAAATAAACATTAAAGTAAACATAAATATAAGAAAAGATTAAAATATTTCAAGAGAGAGAGATAGATGGACTGATTATAAAACATGTATTGGGTGGGGAGTAGTTTTAAAGAATTGAAAGAATGGTTATGCATAGGTTGGATCTTTTTCCCTTTATAACTTCATATAAAGGATAAATAACAGTAAGCATGTACCAATGTCACTTTGTAATGAAGACACATGGCTCCATGTGTAGATTTGGAAATACTTCCTTTCCCTTAATATAAGTGCAACTTGCTTTACTTTAAGATCCAAAAGTTATTGCTTTCATTTGATACACAACGTCAGTAAAACCAAAGGCGAATGTAAAACTTTACAATAGTTAATTTAAACTACTCTAACTTTCTGTTTACTTAGGAAGAAAATAATCATGCACACATTGAGTTTCATATCGAAATATGTGATACTTTCTTCGGTGTATTATTGTAACTGGTGAATAAATGTAACCGTGGCAAATTATTAAACTTAATAACTGATTTTTGAGATGTGGAACCAGTCTCCAAACTGAGATGTGACTTTTGTATTGTTATTGAACCAATCTTTTTACCAGGCTCCCTTAGGTAACATTATACTTGTATAGACTTTATTTTCAAGTTTTAGCTGTTTCTCTTATAATCAAACTCCTTTGTAATGTACAGCTTTTATGTATCCATCATCAGGCCAGCATCAGTTGAATTTTCCCACTTGGAAACATCGGGGGAAACGCGGAGATGTTCCGAGCAAATTTACTTTCGATTGTTTATTATTTAAGTCATTGTATTTGACTTTATTAAGATTTACATTAAGCTTGGCTTGTCTCATAGATGTAGTAGCTCTGTTTGCCTATAGAGACATCATATCTTGTCTGATGCTATATTAACATCTGTCTTCCATGCTTTTCTGTGCTACTTAAAGATGCCTATGAATTTATATGGTATTTTGGAATGCAAATGAGATGGTCGGAAAGCATTGTCAGATACCTGCAGGTGTCATTTCCGATACTCTCCATCGATAGCTCTGCATCGTGTTATTTGATACAGAACAAAATACAGCTAACGTTAACAATGTCTTATGCATGAAGCTAGCGTTGCGATTGAATAACGTTCCCTTCATGAAATCTTGAAGGAACCAATCATATGGTTGCATCGTGGCTTGGTAGAAACAACGCAAAGCTGGTGTAATAACCCACGGCAGATAAATGGAGAGTATTGGAATTGACTATGCGTGGGTATCTGACGATGGTCGTAAAGGTGTGATTAGGAAACCAGCGGGTCTTATTTAATATCAAGTGCTATATATTGAGTATGCTGTATTTAGCTGGGCCTGGTTAGCTCAGGCGGTAGAGCATCTGACTATCAATCCAGGGGTTTGAATCCCAGCACAGCTACAGTTTTCATGATGATTGAAATACAACATTGTGTCCCATTGTCATTCTTCTGCCACCAAAGTTTCTTGCAGAGATGGGTGTGCTCGAGAACTGGTTAACCTTCCCGGTTCCCAGGAATGAATGATTTGGTTAACTGGTTGTCCACAAACTGCCCGTGTAGCCATAAAAGTAAACACGGTTGTAGAAATAGAAAGAATATTTACAAAGGGCACTAGTTACAAAACCATTCTTGGGAAGAGTAGATAAATTTACATGTTAATGCTTGTGTATTATTACATGCCAAGTGTGCATGAAATAGGAAGGAACTTTGCACCGTTATTTGCTCTACCAGAGAGGCAGGGCGTTTTAATAAAAAATTTGTAAGTTGTTCCTTTTCAAATCTTTTTCAACTGATTGTGGTACAAATGTTTAATTCAGATATAAAAATTTAGCTGTATGTTGGCCTGATGTTGAATATATGGATGGATGCCTGTAACAGTACGTAAACTGTTGGAGGGGGCATGGTTAGTCACTCACACAATATTCTTGTACACTGGATTAGTACATTGATCAGATGCTGGAATAACTCATTTTAAAATATCAATATATGTTTATGAGTCTCCGTTGTAAATGTTCTCCTAAATCTTAAATCATATTTTGATCATTGCCACGAATCTGATGAAATTAGAAAATATTCGATTTAATGTTATATGAGCCTGCACTCTGAATTGTGACTCTGCCTCGTGCAATCTTGGTAAAAGGTTATTGAATACCAATCACCAACTCCGAAAACACAGCTTCGTTTTTAATTTGTTATTGCTCCAGCCTGTCTGAGATGAAAATATAAAAAATGCTCCATTGGCACCGCCTTCATGTTGGTAATGGACAAGTTTATGTAATATGCTGTGTACAATTTATTAAGAAATTCTAACTACAAATTCATAGATTTTTGACAGTTATCCCAGCACTGAATTCACAGCTAATATGCATTGGTCTCTATAGAAACAAGTCAAAATTTCATTATAAACTTGTGGGTTTAATGTACAGTTTGGTTAAGATAAATCTTTGTTCTGAAATATTTATTTGAACAGGGGTCGTGAGTTCGAATCCCCCGCCCGGCAACAGTCTCTGTAATGATTGATGTATGACATTGAGTCTCATTATCATTCTTCTCTCACCACTGATTCAGTACTGGTTAATCCCAGGAAACAGCGGTGAGGTTAAATGATCGTCTGTTCGCCCTTGATGGCATAAAAATGACGCTAAATATTCAATCAGTCAATCAATCATTATTTGAACATTTTATTTTGGAAAACGTATTATTTGCTTTGTTGGGTGAAATACATTTTATTAATACTGTATCTTAGTACATTTTTGATATTACTTTTTTGGTGGGTGGGAGGGAGGATATTTTTTAGGGGGTGGAGGTGGTATTGGATGGAATGGAAGTTTGAGTTCCTCAAAAATAATAATGTGTTCTGGGAAAAGTGTTACTATGGAGACTCTGCTTTAGTACATTATACTGTTGTGTATTCATGCTTTGATAGTAGGGTGGTTGATTATCATGAAAGGTAACTCTTGTTTTCAGTAAGGATCACAGAGTTGTCATTCCTTACATAGACTGATCATAGAATGAACTCCATGGAGGTTTAAATGATAAGTGTAATGTGTTAATGGGGTTATTGACTATATAAAAGATATACACAAACATGTATAAATTATTAGAACTTTTTGCATATCAAATCAGGTAATAATACAGATGTGTTATTTAATGGCCGTCAATGACTGTTACACGTTTTGCATGTTGCGAACAAAATCTTTCTGGAGTTGATGGATAATAAACAATTTGGCTGGTGCAGCAAGTTGGTTCTATCGACACTTTTTGTCTAATGAGTAGGTGTAACTAATTAAGCCTCAGGTATATGTTGAATACATTATCATGTACCTACTACCGGTATATCAAAGGGAAGAAAGATGTAAAAATGATGAAACAAAAAATTTGAAATCCATTTTCTACTTCATGATTTTTTTAAACACGATGTTTGTGTTTTTTTAATTGTTTTTTTTTATACTTACTCTTTGATCAGTCTATGAGTATACCTTTTGTTTGCATATTTTTTCCTTTCATTCACCTGGACAAAACAGACATTATAAAGTTTGAAGTTAACACAATTATAATTCCACCACAGACTTACCATGCATTTTACCATGTCATTAGTGTCAATAATAACTCTCAGTATTTTGTACTCATTCAATACGGTTTGCATGAAAGTAACTGGAACAATGTTGGGGTTTAGTTATTGTGCAGTAGACTAGTAAGCTTTTGACACACCGTTCTACCATAAAACACCTCCTTATTTAACAAAACTATTATGAAGTGTTATAGTCTCGGTGTACTCTTGTCAGTGACGGTTGGATCTTCTTCACCGATACAGTGACTCTGGTCAGCTTTCAAATTTAAACGATTGAGTAGTTCACTTTAATTAGTAAATAAGCTCACTTTAATGAGTAAATAAGCTCACTTTAATGAGTAAATAAGTAAAACTTGTATTTTCAAACCCAGTGTTTTAATCAAAGAACTTAGTTTGCCTCTTAAAACATCTAATAGAACAAGATGTTTTTATCAAAGATTGTCAGATTATTTAATAGGGGAGCTAGATGCAAATCAGCGAGGTCAGTTTAACATTTTGACCGTAGCCATTTGGAATGTTTATTTAAAAAATGCTAATAGAAGAGCAGATTTATTCAGAAAATATTTTTATAATAAACTGACAGCTTAAATAAGATGCTTTTTGTAATTTGGGGTTTTAAGGTCAAAGGTCAAGGTCAAGGTGACTAAATTTAAAAAATAGAACTCTTTAATTTCTGAAACTCAACAAATTTGGTGAAAAAATAACAAAATTGAAGCAAAATAAACCCATCACCCACAACAACAGTCTAAGATGCAGAAATAGAAGCTTCTTTATCTCACTAGCTGGAATATTATGTTTTTAGTTTCTGTTGAGTCAGTGAATATCAGGAAGAGGACATGTTACTCACAGATTTCATGGTGTTGATAATACAAGTTTATACTCAATATATTACCAATCTGTAACCAAACAAAACAAAATTAATGAGACTAACCAGAGACACTGTATGATTATGTTTTATCTTCTTTGAAGTTCCTGTATAGTTTATTAATGTATGCTAGATAATGATTTATGAATTGTCAAGATAGCTTGTTTCCCATTATTTTCCATGCTACTACAGTCGTGTCAAATCTTTCAAAAGTTATATAAAGCTAAACTATTTTTAGCCTGTAAAATAATTCAATTACATTTTTTCTTTGTTGTAGATATAAATATTTTTTTCGTTGCATTTAAAAGTGAAGTACCGCTACCATGATTATTCTGAAGAAGTAATATTTTTAAAAATGCAAATAACTTTACGTAGGTTTCCACTTACAATTTATGAATTTTGTACCATGAATATTACTCATAAAAGCTATATCAGTAGACAGAGAAATGATAACATGCTTAAAAGGAATTGGGTTTGATACAAACAAATACATTAAGGAAACAGTTTGATAACAACACTGAAATAGATGTAGTTGAATGTATCTGAGTGATCCAGACATACAAGATAATAATTGCAAAGACAAAAAAAATCATGCCAGTCTGTATTTGAATGGTTGAACACTTCCTTTTCGCCAATTCCATTTTCTGTCTTCAGTCCCTTGTTCAGATGGCAAGGTGGAAGAGTTGAGTGGATTTCCCACCAGGCTTTCTTCCTATCAAAAAATAACATAATATACCCTCATTTGCAATAATGAGAGGGTATTTATATGCCATGTTTCTCTGTTTATATCTTGTACAAAACAACCCCCAAAATGTTGTTACAGTCAAACCTGTCTCAAGCAGCCAGTCAAGGGAGTGAGAAGAAATGGCCTTTTAAGACAGGTTGTTGCTTAAAACAGATTAGTTTGCTCTGAAAGCATAGAAATGGGAAATACAAACTGTAGTAAATGTGGCTGTTAAAGACAAGTGGCTGCTTAATAGAGGTTTCCGCTTACACAGGTTTGACTGTATATGTGAAGTTTAATCTGAGAATTGTGCCAATCCCCATTAGATATACAGGAAGTGGACACAACCCAAATAGGAGTACCAGTACATCAAATGATATTGGATCACTCGGGAACCTTTTATAAGCATTATCAGATCATTCATGTTATGATATTAAATGAACATTTTGTAAATAGATGCTCAACGTAATGTACTGCCATGTTTGTGAGAGATTGTAGTGTACCATGTGATCATCCATCAGCCAGTCATATTCAGTTATTGTAAATTGTGATTCAATTGTGTTTCAGGGCTGTAAAAAAAGGAGCCATCTTTGACTGCGTAACTATATATAGTAATCACTGGTTATATCTTTAACCGAGATGTGCAGTCGTTTCTATGACTACGATGCACACATTGTTAGTACGGAATGCTGTTTTCAATATTCTTTCTCCGCTATATTGCCTGTTAAGCGTAACAATGTGTACAATGGACCTGCTTAATTGCTGTGTGTGTGACGCTATCTGTTTATTATATCACCTTTTGCATATTCATAAGTTTATTTATAGAACAGGGTTTTCCAAATATATCTAAATATAGGAAAAGATAGGTCAGGCAGACTTAAATCCAACAATGTAAAACATGTACATGTACATAAGACTCTGATAAAATTCTGTTTGAAAAAATGTAATATTACAATAACATTTATATTTTTGGAGGATTTTATTTTTTAAAAAAAAATCATATATGTTTAAACATCACTTCAATATTAAAAAAAAATTAAAAAAATAATAATAAAATACAAAATATCCTGTTCAGACATCCATCAGTTATGCATTGGGTATGGAATTATGGACCAAAAATTTACCATGAATTTGGGTTTTATAAGGCCTTAAAAATGTCCCTTTATATGCAGTATAACCCATTTCTATATCTGTAGTTAGAAATGCATAGAAGGTTTTGGTTATGAAGTTGTAATGTTTTTTTTATTTATTTAAACATTTTTAGTATGCCAATTAACAGATAAGCAATTTCATAATAAATATGATAATGAAATAATTTTATTTAAACAAAAGTGAATATTCTGTTTTTGCATTTATTTGTAAATATTTAGGATAAGCTGTATAACGAAATCGCAATATTTTCGATTTGATTGGGAGTGTTTTTGGTCCATAGTTACCTTCAGTTGGTGTTTGTATGTTATTTTGAATATGAATTGAGACATCCAGCAATGTTATATGTATTTAATTGTGGAATGCAGTTTCTAATGCACTACATTCGTTGTCTGAACGAGATATATTGCACATGAAATTTTGTTGGAGTCTTATTGTGCCAGATGGGCTTATTTTTGCCCTGTTCAACTTCTAGTTATTAGTTTGTTCATCTTTACTGTGTAGCGAAAGTTAATGGAGTCTCTTTAAGTAATGATATAAATTTATATTGGTATCTACTCTTTTATAGATGTCGTGATTAGCACGTTCTAAAACAAATAATAATGCATTTTGGAAAATATAATTGAAAAATAATCCACAAACTTTTATCTTAAAAGGTTTAGTATTATAAAATGTAATTGTCTTCTGCAAATAAGAATTACAAAACCTGAACAACACATTTGTCTTTAATAAGAATTATATAAATGATAAATAGTAAAACAAAAAAAAAACAAAAACAACATAATTTATTATTTGTGCCACAGGATCTTAGATATTATGACATTGTATAATATCGTAATTATTTGAGAGTCACAGTGGGTGCCTTAAAGCAATAGTATTCCGCAATCCATAAATACTTACAAAATTCATCCACTATAACATAAATAATCGCCACCACTATATCTGTATATAATGTACATGTAGTTAACATGTGTGTATAAATAAGCCATCTGGCATCTTCACTAGTTGGTACGTCTGCTTGCCCCATCAGCACCTATATGAATACTGGTACACAGTTTAAGTAGAGGTGTGTAAGATATTTACTTACTCTAACAGTTTGGCTAATATTGTTCGGTCTGTCGTAGTCAATTCCAATTCAATTTAATTTCTTTATTAGGCAAAAAACATTAATAAATATTCATCGCCGGATCACTATGGCGGAGTAAACACAAAAATAATAGTATACTAGGACAATAGGTAAATACTATCAATCAGATTCACACTTGCACTAATGCACTGACTCAAGGTGATCGTGGGATCGTGCCACGCCTACGTAATAGTAATTTATGTAAAGTTTGCAAGGTACTGATGGAAGGATTTTATTTGTACAGTTGTACTTCAGTTAATTGATGGCATATGGTGAAATTATGCATTCATTTATATTTATCCATCAGTGGCCTTGGCAATCGTATATAACCTATGATGTGTTAAATATAAAGTTTCTTATTCAAATTTATTTCCATTATTGAAATGAATGAATATATAATTATTATACACCGGTATATATCTATAAAGTATTATTTCTTCAAAAATGCACATAATTTAAGTAAATTAAAACAAATAAAAATTTTCCCTCTGAATATGCAAGGATTGGTTGTTATATATTTGGAAGGCCCTGTATTTTTAGATTTTTGTAAATCTTTGGTGCCGGTGTACTGTAACCTAATGTTGGATAGCCGCGTAACAGAGTACAACTGTGTATAATCATGTTTTTAGCTGACAATTAATTAGTGTGTTTTGTCTCTGCCTCATCATCACATGTTTCATCTGAGTTTTTATGCACACTCAGTTACCTTGACCCTTGACCTCTTAAGATCCTGACCAATCCCCTTAGCTGTCTTATACAATAGATCAGCCATTCATAATCAGTCTTAATTTATCACATTATCTGTGTTAATAGGAAGTTGATGTCACTTTACAGTACTAATGCATGCTTTCTCAAGATTTGCTTCATTCTTGGTTACATTTGTTGTTGCCATGGAGGGTTTGTTGCACTGCTGTTGTGGAGATTGGAGACAGACTGGTATACCATTTTGTGTTTATTTCAGGCCATTAAGGAGCTGCAGGAGGGTAGAAGTCCTGGGACAAGTCTGCACATACAAAGGCAAGATAAGAAGTCGCCTAGGTGTGTATGAAAACATTGAAATTTAAACCTAAATGTAAAGAAAATATAATGATAAGAACAAAGATATCATCTGGTCCATATACCATTCTACATCTGACAACCCAGTCTGTTACCTCAACACCATTATTTGTTAAGTATTCCACTTAAGACCGTTAATAAATTAAGGTTGTTTAGGGTGGCAAACTTTTGTGACTTTTTTTTTTATCTTACAGTACACGGCTATCTCGCTTCATGGGAGATTTTCCTTAATAACTTTCTTAATATCCAATGGATTTTTACCAAACATGTTTAGATACCTAGAAGTGCTAAGTGCTGTATGCAACACTGATAGTGTCTCTAGAAATTAAATGATTTATATTTTGCATTAATAGTCATCCAAACGTTTTTAGTACTTTTCCAAAAACCTTTGATCAACTGAAAATTTGACCAGAAGTGAACTATACCATGATTGAAATAACTTGATTGAAATGATTGAACAAGAGTTTGGGAAAAGTATCCAATATACCTTGACAACTATAAATACTGTAGCAAAATAAACTTTGGAGTATCTGCACTTTGCTTTCTCAAGTATGTTTGGTATTAAGGAAGTTACTAAGCAAACTTTTGCCTATTTTAATCATTTTCAATACAAAAAAAATATCATATTAGTTCAGCTCCTTGTTAACAGTGAATGGTAGAAGTTGGTTGATATTGTGAATGGCACAGAATATTTATCTCTTCATAAAAATGTTAAAATAGTAAATCAGTAGCGTTGCTTAAATTTTGGTTGGACCAATCATTGAAAAGTTGTTTTGGAGATTTTGTGGTTATGAACCACTGTATTTGTTTAAATGTTTACCTGTGCAATTAGTTCTGTATCTTGATGTGTTTTCTCTGATACATGGTCAGATAGATGTAATTAAGTATATCGAAGATATTTTTTTGTGTTTAGTACAATCTGTTTTATGACCAGTAACATCATTTAAACAGCAAACAAAAATACATGGTAAGCTATTTGATGATTTTCAAAATGTACATGATGATTATGTGTTCGAGGTGCATGTCTACAGTAGAGGGCTTTCGTGTCCTTTTAAGTTCCTGATTTGCTTTAAGTGTATCTTGTTCCATCTGTTCACAGCCATGATTCTAAGGCATCTGGACTGGTGTCGTTCAGTTTCAAGAAGGCTATTGGTTCAAGAATAACAATCACACAACCATTTCATCGCCGTGATGATAGAACAGACAGGTCTCTGGGGGAGGTGAAAGTCCTGAAAGAAGCTGACATTCAGGATGACAGATCTACAAATGGAGACAGAGACGCACAAGCTTACAATGATGTTATGTCAAGTGAAACAGCTGAAGTTGTTCCAGTGAAAGAGGGTGAAAGTAAAGTAGACAATAAGCTTATGTGTATGTTTGTGAAAGTTCAAAGTAAGGATGACAGTGGTAAAGTGTTAGATTGGCCTAAAGAAATGATTCAGTACACACAGACTGAACCTAAGTTGATGTTCAGTTGTAATCCATTATCCTTTGATTTCTCACAGTTGTTTAGTAGTAAAAATAAAAAATCACCTGGGCATGCTGGAGTTGGGGTTAGTATTAATAATAAAGTTGGGGAAGATAGGAATGAAGGAGCTGAAGGGAAAGCTGATTTAAAAGTTGATGATGTAGACAAAAAGGAACGTGATGGTGATGATGAAAAGAAAAAATCACATAAAAAGAAGAAGAAGAAAAAGCATAAGAAACATAAGGATAAGGGAGATGATAAAGAAGAAGGTGAGAAAAAGGAAGGAGAAACCAAAGTAGAGGGTGCAGAAGGTACTGAAGAGCATGTCAGCAAGAAAAAGAAGAAGAAGAAACATAAGAAGAAGAAAGAAGAAGGAGAGAAAGAGGAAGAAACCAATGCTGATAATAGTGTAGATAAAAAGAAACATAAGAAAAGTAAGAAAAAGAAGCATCATTCAGAAGAGGAGGAAGGTAAAACTGCTGATGATGAAAAGAAACACAAGAGGAGAAAAAAATCAAAGAAATCAAAGAAAAAGAAAAAGAAACATCATCATAGTGGTTCTGAAAATGAGAAAACTGATGTTGAAAATGAAGATAAAAAGAAAGAAAAAGAGATTAAAAAGGAAAATAGTGAAACATCTGCTGATGAATCTGATGGGGAAAAGGACAAAGATGGAAAGAAGAAAAAGAAAAAGAAAAGGAAACACAAGAAGAAGGATGACAATAATGAAAGTAGTGGAAGTGAACATGAAAAGGAAGAAAAGGAGAAAATCATAGAAAGTGCAGATATCTCAAACCTTCAACCAGTCAGAAAAAGGAAATTTCCTGGTGCTGATTCTGATACTGAAAGTGAAAAAATTGTTGCAAAATTACAAGCCCTAAATAGAACTAAAGCTGTTCAAAATCAACTTAATAACAATACACTTTTGCAAAAAAAGATTACTAAAGAATCGTTAGAATCAGTAGAAAAGAAAATTCCTTCAGATCGTAAGAGGGGTAACAGTGAATCTAGTGTTAATGAGTTAACACCAGCTGCATCTAAAAAATTAAAAGTTACTCCAAAACGCCTGTCAACAGGACCAAAAGACAATGTACCTATTGCAACAGTTGCTCCTGTAACAAATATTAAAATTGAAAAGTCAGAAGAATCTTGGAGTAAAATTGAGAAACAGACAATGGACAATGTGAAATCTAAATGGGATACAAGTGACAGTGATATGGACAATGCTTTGGATGACACATTGAAAAAGCAAAAAGTGTTAAAAAAACAGAAGCCTGTTCATGGTCCAATTAACAAAACTGCTGTTAAAAAAGGTTTGAAAAGTCCAGTTGGTAAAGTGTGTGTAAAAGTTGAAACAGACACTAAGAAAATTGTTCAGTTGAGTTCATCTCAAAGGTCAAATAAGTCAAATGTGTCTGCTGGAAGTGCTAAGAGATTGTCAATATCTTCTGATAAGTATCCAGTTAAGAATCGCAATGTGTCGCATAGTCCTGCATCTAGTCATAGCAGTAGGTCAAGGTCAAGAAGTCACCGTAGGAGATCATATTCAAGAAGTTCATCTGGGTCAAGAAGTAGATCGTATAGCTCATCATCAGGTTACAGTGATAGAGATTCCAGACACTCAAGCAGACATCGAAGAAATCGTCGCTCAAGTTCGCGATCATACTCTCGCTCTAGTAGTCGCTCTCGTTCAAGATCTTATCATCGTCGAAGAGGAAGGTCATCAAGTTATTCTGATTACAGCAGGTCAAGGTCATATTCATCAAGTAGGTCAAGAAGTAGGTCACATAAAAGACGCAGAAGGTCATACACTAGAACTAGGTCTAGGTCATACAGTTCTAGTTCTTACAGTAGATCAAGAAGTAGAAGTCGATCACACCGTAGATCACGGCGTAAAGCAAGACGTAGGACAAAATCTAGAACTAGGCTGTTACCTTTACCCACACCTGAAATCGATGCTGATGCAAAGAAAAAAGTGAAAGAAAAAAGTGAGGTAGAAAATTGCAAAGAAAAAGAAGTGGCAAAGGTTGATCCATCAGATATACCTCTACCTGATCTCTCTGGTAAAAAAGAAGATGAAATCTCAGAAGAAAAGCTATTGAAACTGAAAGACAAAAAACCAAGAACTGATGTTGGTAAAACTGTTGCGAAGCTTGTTGAGTCCTTACCATCAGATATACCATTACCTTTTAGTGAAGGTGCAACAAAAACTGTCTCATCTGATTCCCTTCCAACTGGTCCACCAATTGAAAAGAAAGAAACTGATACAGGTTTTATTGGACCACTTCGTCCAAATATGCCTCCACCCCCGCCTCCACCTCATGGTATGATGGGTTCTAGGTTTCCCCCCAACCATGGTCCCCCAGGTCCACCGAGACCTGGCTATGGTCCTGGTCATTGGGATCACTGGGATGGTCCTGGGCCTTGGGATGGACCAAATCATTGGGACGGTCCTGGCCATGGACCAAGACCTCATTTCAGAGGAATGAGACCACCATTTGACCACAGAATGCGCGGCCCATATGATCCAAGGATAAGAGGGCCTCCCCCACCATTCATGAATCGTCCTCGTGGTCCCCACCCATATATGGGTCCAAGATATCCCAGTGGTCCACATGGACCACCTCCAGAATATGATAACCAATACACAGAGGATGAGCCTCCAAAGAAGGAATCTCCCCCACCACTACCTAAGGAGCCCCCGAAGGCACCATCTCCCAAACCCCCACCTCCCAAGAAAAAGGAAACCAAAGAACCAGAACAAAATCCCAATATTGTCATTCCCCCTGAACAAGCTGAGCAATACAAACAGTTACAGAAACAGGCAGCAAAACATGCGCGTAGACAGCTACGAAAACAACAGAAGAAAGAATTGGGAGAACCTGACGAGGACTCTTCGTCATCAGAGGAAGAGCCCGAAGAACAGTTGATGGAAGAGCCAACTGAGGAAGAACAGGTATTAATGGAGGAAATGCAGACACAGTTGATAGCAATGCCACAGCAGTTGGTATTTGCACAACCACAGCCTGCCAGTAGTCCCTCAGGTTATATGGTGGCAGTCAGTGGTAGTCAGCAAATACTCATCCAGAAGCCGCAGTATATTCAAGCGGGTATTCCGGTGCAGGCTGGACAACCCGTAATCGCAGTCCCACAAAATGCCATGTATGCGTCTGCAGCAGCTGCAGCTGCTGGTGCCCAACCAGCCCACATAGTGCAGCAATTACCAAGTGGACATATGGTGGCTACTGCTGCACCAGCTGCTGCCCAGCATGTCGCAGCTGGCGGGATGCCAGTAGCAATGCACACTGCCAGCTCCCTCCAGCATCTCCAACAGGTGCAACAGATACAGCAGATACAGCAGATGCAACAAATTCAGCAATTACAACAAGCCCAGGCAATACAGGCCTATAATGCACAGGCCATTCAGGCCCACAATCAGGCAGTGGCAGTCCAACAAGCTGCCGCAGCACAACACGCACCCATTATTGTTGGCAATCAGATATTAGTTCAAAGAATTGGGGTAAGACCAGGATTATAAATAGAAATATTATTTAATGTGAAATATTTGACAGTTTAGTTCTAGGGTTAAAAAAAAATCCCCTCTATTATATACAGCAAAAAAAAAAGAGTGATTTAGTATCCATTCCCAAACTGTAATTAAATACACTGTTCAAATTTTGATGAAGACGTTATTCTGCGACATTGTTGTATAGAAAGTGTGAACACACATCATGTGGTACATACATATCCAAAAGTTATGTCTGTATGTTGTAATAAATCATTTCTGTGAGTCGATCGGAAAAGAGCAAGTGAAAGAAGAGTGATATAAGTGCGGGCAGTTGATTATGTTTTATAATCTGGATTTTGGTATAATCATGTAATGAGTGAAAGAAGTTCAAAACTTCACATGTGTAGCGGTTTTCTGTTGAACTAGTTGCAACCTTTATCTGAGTGAGATTGGTTGTTATTTTAAAATGCAAAAATAAAATCTCATTTATGTACATTTTACAGGCTATAAAACTAAGTTTTCAAAAAAAAACTGATTCTGTTCAATCGTTAGAATATTTAATAATGATATTAAATAATAATGTCTTTATTTAGAGACGGTAAACTCATTAAGTTTTATATACAACATAAATCTTATTTTCAATGAGGTCCTCTGAATAACACATTTAAAATCAATAATACCAATAATACACTGTTTTACATAAAACAATATTTCAATGAAACTTGGCAGATACTATACTTAATTCCAATCTGAAAAGTAAACACCTGTAGATGTAACACAACACTGTTGTGGTATGTAAGAGTTCATAATGTACCAAGTTCTTTTTCTATTCTTAAACAAATATTTTTGTCAAAAAAGGTTTGTATTGTTTAGTATTTTTAATTGACATTATTAGTTTGATTTGTCAAGATTTTCCATCAAAATATTGATCCGTTTGAAATAGACAGTACTTTGCTACATGTACATTTTTTGTCCCTAATATCAATTGCCCATGATTTTATCTTTGTTTCTTTCAAATTACATTGAAATACTCTCAATTTATACATATATGTATATAATTACCCACATGCAGTACATATATGTATATAATTACGCACATGCAGTACATGTATGTATATAATTATGCACATGCAGTACATATATGTATATAATTACGTACATGCAGTACATATATGTATATAATTATGCACATGCAGTACATATATGTATATAATTACGTACATGCAGTACATATATGTACATAATTATGCACATATATGTATATTTGTACTCGACAAATAAGAAACTTTTGTAAATTTAAAAATATATATACACATGTACATACACATGTACATACATTCATGTGATTATATACGATATTTCAACTGTAGTATAATTCAGCATATCAAATAACAAAATAATCTCTTGACGCCTTATTTCATGATCAGTATGTCACAGAAAACGTTCTCATTCTTTAATAAAAGTATATCCAACAGTAAAAAATACAACTAACTGGCAATAAGCCGTGGAGGCTAACATCATCTTTATGCTTTGGGGAGTGATTATAATTGCCTTTTTTGAATTGTAAAACAAATTTTTTTGGTAGGCTTTCAAAAGTAAAAAACAACGAAAAAATATATTTATCACTAGTTTACCAGTAATGAAATTTTAAATTTTTTTATAAAAGTTTTAATTTGTTTTTCAAATCAACACGTTTGCTAATTGTGGTAAAATTTAATCTTTTGCTATAGGAACAATTTGTGCCATGGGTTATTTTGGAATGTGTGTTTCATTAAATTGTAAATAGGACATCGTAAATCAGGAGTTGGAAGAGTGATGGTAGAAAGTTAACTAGTTGAACATTTTGTACAACATTTTAAATGATTTATCATTACACTTTGTACATTCATGAATATTTATGATTATTTTTTGCTCACTTGTTTTTAATAAAATACATATGTGGCCTGGTTGTAGACCAGGATCTCTTCTGTTTTTAATGCCATTTATTATTGTTGACATTTATTTTAATTTTAATTTTAAAGATCGTATAACTGTAGTTACTGTGTGGAATACATCGATCAGTAGGATAAGAAAGTGGTTAAATTATTTAAAAGAAAAAGAAGACATTTTTGCTATTGTCCAACTTCAATAAGATTCATTAGCTAATAATAATGCAATCAAAAATTATGTGTTTGGATTGACTGCTTTGATAGCTATAAAACACACAGTTTTATCATAAATGTAATCCATTTTTTTCTTTTATTATTTACTTAACTGTTCATAGGATGATATGAAAACATATTGACAAACCAAGAGAAACTGGTGTGTTGCTTTATGTTGATAGACTATACCATTAATTTTACTTTCAATTATTGCATGCTGGACTCTTTTAACTTTTGTTCTATTTTTGCTTAGATTGGTTGAAACTGTCCTGCTGAAAATTGGCAACAGATATACGTGTAGAAGCGTGGTAAAATTGTATGCCAAACGTTCAATCTTACAGTTTTTCTTGATTGGATGATTGTATGTATTCATACATCTGAATTTAGTTCAGCTTCTCATTTTTTGAAGTCTGTGAATATGTTCATCTGTGATGCATCATTCATGCATCATTCACGCATGTTCTGCAATATCATTCACATTGCTCTGGTCGTGCTTTGCTCAGTCTTTTGTAAATAAGTATTTGTTGCATTCAAACTGTCGTGTTAAATATTTATCTGTCATGCCATCTTATTGTTACTATTTATAAATCAAATGTTATTAATTTGTAGATAAATGAGGACTGGGAAATCTGAACAGGTGTTTTTGGAGTAAATTGTAATAGATGTTCATTTATGTGTGGTGGTAAATTAATTGTAGACAGAAAAACAGGACAGGTGTTCTTGAAATGAATTTTAATGGGAGGTTATTCGTGCATGATGACATTTGAGAGGGAAAGTTAGATGTACATGACAAAACTGAACATGTTCTTGGAATGACTTTTAATGAAAGATTATGCGTATGTTTGATGAGTGATGGTAGAAGTATGATCAAGTGTTGACTGAGTGTGTGTAGTATGTTGGTGCTGTGTATGTCAGGTTTTATAAATGAGAGTTTCTACATTCCCAGGATATCGTAACTAGTTGTTGCAGTCGAGCGATCTTTAATTAAATGGTTTACTTTACAGTCCACACTTTGTGTGTGTCTGGATATTTGCTACATTGACTTTATGCCATCAAATCTCATTTAAAAACACCATAAAACAAAATTCAAGTAATGAAAGTTTCAGGTACATTTTTTCATGTTTTATTCAAGGTGTTTTGAAAAATATCACTAAAAACTAAACAAATATAAAAAATATATCGAATTTGGATTTGAGTCAGTAGTTTTACTTTTAATAACTTTCCAAACACATATTTGCTTATTGGTATATTGACTAAGATTTATATTTACATGTATTCATAAGATGGTTATCAAATTAGTTGATTATTCTTTTGGTCTCAAATGCTGTTTATTCGTGTTGTCAGCAAGTTCAAAGAATGCAAGTAATGCATGTGAAAAGAGTAAATTTGTGTGCAAAATAACTGCACATTTCCTGTTTCTATGTTACAACATGATACACCATATATCATTTTATATTTCAATGTTCGACTTCTGCAGAACACTTGTGATATTCTGGGTTTGTAGAAAGAAATATAAGCAGGGATAGAACCTGTGCCTTGACTGTTGACCATATTTATAAATCAGAGATGTGATATTCATGAATAATGTTGAAAATTAAACCGTGAAACCCGCAATTACACGTGTTTTATTTTTCTTATTTGTTCCCAGTGATGTTGATTTGAAATGAGTCACTTTATATAATGGCATGTTAAAATGACCCAGGAAACTGACATGCAATGCATTGAGACAAAAAATTGTATAAAACCATTCTAATTTCATGTTAAATGTACAATCAAAATTGATCGGTAAGATTTCTACACAATGATAATACCTCTGCTTTAGAACTACATTTCCCCCAAATTACTAAGACTTTGGTTTTGTGGATAGGGTGTTTGCCACTCACACCCGAGGCAACGGATTCTAATCCAGTCTTGACCTTGAAATGATGGCCAGTACTGGTTTTACCCAGCAAACCCACTCAAGTAATTTGCAGTTCTTCGCTTACTTCACTAAAATGAATTTGTATGAATGAAAAATAATGAAGCATTGTCTGTTGACAAGCGGAACTGACCAAATTAAGCGGAAGTAAATGAAAGTTCAAGACCACTTTTGGTTCATCGCATTGTAGAATAAGGTGGGCCTATTTCACTGGCATCTGTATTCCTTTTGGTTTAAAAATACATTGCAAACAGACTTAGTACAGAGAAATACTTTACTACTAATGTTCCAATTATACCTCTGCATTTTGAAGAATGAAATGGGGCCATATAGTGTGACCCCTGTCCATCTGCTGTGAAATGGTTTCCGCTCAAAAATTTGTTTCCGTTAACATAATTCGTCCCATTGGTGCAATAAGGTACCAAGTGTATATAAAATAAGAAAGCACTTTGTACTTTCTTGCACCAATGGGACAAATTATACTACGACATTTTTTTTATTAATATTTAATTTACTAATTGATTTTGCTTTTTAGTTAAATCACTTCATGGTCAAGGTTACTGAAAAGAAAATGTTTACCACTAAATAATTCCAATCTCTTTATCATATATGTATTTAAAGCATTTTCATTGGACAACGTCAATTTTTTAAAGACTTATTTTTCGATAAAACCCTGGAACCGGACTACTTTTACTTTCTGACGTAAACAAAGAAGCATCGCCATTTTGATGGTCGGTTTAACAATATACGAACTTAAATGACGTTCACAACGGTTCCACACGTTTTTTAATAATAAAACAACAAAAACAAATGTTAGATCCGGTCCTAGCTGTTTTCTTCGGGTTATTGTTTTATAGATTTCCATGGTTCAGCGATTTAACCAGGCATCGCAATTAGACCGTAAGTTGTTTTGAGAAACACTGAAGTAGGTCATAAAATGTTCAGATTTGAGATGCATAGTGTACCATTGAACACAACCCTGGTTTACCAAACGTGAATGCTAGTTGTTGACAAAAATTTCCACAAGAAAAATTAAATAAAAACATGTACATGTAGATCTAGTTGAAGTTCAAAAGAAAACGATCGTGAGACTATGTAAATACACAAACCTTGCACATAAAGTCGTTTAAAACGTTCCAAATTCGGATTCTCCATCAATGAGCGTGAATTTATATGACCTTCGTAAATATTGATACATTTTTTTTTTTAAAAAACAAGCGTGTAGACAAAAACTAAACAATGACATCATAGTCTACATATATATACACACACTTCGTGGGTATTTCCTGGAATTATTGATTTTTTATTTGTTTAAATCGAGAGATAAAAGGCGGGTGTTTAATTTTTTCACCGCAATATATTTTGTCATTTTACCATAAACCAACTAATGTTACAGAGTTCATCTGATAATGGAAACAATAGCCCTTACGATATTATTGGATATTAGATCTAGAGAATTTGATGTCAACCAGGACAGAGGTGATGTATTCTTATGCGTTTACTTTGTAGCGTATAGTTATTTTTTTTTTTTTTTATTCACTTGAGGAGTCTCAAATTAAATATAATCATCAGGATTGGAATTTTAAGGATTAAATTCATTTTTTTCTGGTTTTTATGCATGTGTAAAGAATGTTGAATCGCGCATAAATCTGACATAAAGTCCTTTGGACTTTATTTGATTTGTGCATGATTCCACATTCTTTATAGATGCATAAAAAACAGAAAAAATGAATTTAATCCTATAATAACTTTACTTTAATATATTCTGACAATATTAAGAAACTTGAAATAGAAGCTGATTACGACTTTTTAGCTGAATCAGATGATGGCCAAAGTTGCTGTTATTAAAAATACAGTCAAACCTGTATTAAGCAGCCAGTCACGGGAAGGAACGAAAATGGACTTTAAAGACAGGTTGTTGCTTAATACAGATTAATTTGCTCTGAATGCATAGAAATGGGAAATAGCAAATGTGGCTGCTTAAGACAAGTGGCTGCTTAATAGAGGTGGCCACTCACACAGGTTTGACTGTACACCACTTTCTTTCAACGTTATTAATTGGATGAAAATTTGTGTACTTTTCTTACTTGATAAAAAAGCTTGGTATTGACTTTGAATCAATCGATAGGAGGTAGGAAATTCATCAATGTTCTGAAACTTCAAATGGGGACAGATCTTGGAGAAAGAAGAACTCTAGTTGGTTTTTGGAGAAGTTGAAATGTTGGTGTAACTAAGGTCCAACCAAATTTGTCTGTGGAGAAATTATTTCTGTAAAATAATTATACCCAAAGCTGTTGCATATATAATAATGAAACTTAACACGAGTATTGCACTTAATGCGTAAAAAGTCCTCGATAAAAATGTTGTAAAAGTTGGTGTGAAATCCAAGTTGGCTGCCACAGGTGAAAAATGGCTGTGTTCAGTTCAATAAAATGTTTGCTAAAGTTAGCCAACATATTTTCCTTGATACTGGCTCAACCTCAAATTAACACAGTACACAATTAATTTAAAGAACAGGCAGTAAAATGGCGCTGAATGCAGCCCAGATTATCATTTTAGTCTGTTATTAATCTTAACAAGAGTTGTCAGAAGACAACAAAACTTGCTGATGGGATAAAACTCACCACCAATGCAAAGATTGAGATTGGAGGCTAACACCAAAACTTAAACGCATCTAAACGCAAAAGTTTAACCTGGGTGTCAACAGACGAAAAATTAAGTCTTAAAGGGTCATAACTCTGCCAAAATGCAACCCAGAGTTATGGTTTTTATCTGTGTGTGTTTCAGTGATGATGGTGAACACACATGCAAAGTTTCATTCATATCCAACGAGTGGTTGCATAGATATCTTGCCTGATAAAAAAACTTTAACCTGAAAAATTAAGTTGAAAAAGGGCCATAACTGTGCCAAAATGCAACCCAGAGTTATGGTTCTCATAGGTGTGTGTTCCATTGATGATGGTGAACACACATGTGAAGTTTCATTCACGTCCAATGAGTGGTTGCATAGATATCTTAAACTTAAACGCAACTAAACTGAAAGATTAACCTGGGTGTCTAAGTCCAAAAAGGGCCATAACTGTGCCAAAATGCAATCCAGAGTTATGGTTCTTATCTCTGTGTGTTCCATTGATGATGGTAAACACACATGCAAAGTTTCATTGACATCCAATGAGTGGTTGCATAGATAACTGAAACTTAATCGCAAAAGATTAACCTGGGTGTTTACAGACAACACCGACAATGCCGACGCCGGGGTCATGACAATAGCTCTCCTTGGACTTTGTCCCGGGAGCAAAAAATTATAATGGAAGGGAAAGAACTCATTTTTTCTGTTTTAAAAAATTATTCCAAAATAATTGTTTCCCTTTGTAATTATAGCTTGACTGTCTGACAAAAAAGAAACCATTGTTAATCACAATCAGTTAATGGACCATTAAAACAAAATTACAGAGGACAGTGGGACAGCTTGATCTTCTAGAAACATATTAACTATTCGCCCAACTGTCTGGAGTAAGCGAGACTAGATACAGATACATGTATATTATGCACCAGTCATTTATTACCCCTGCTCCATCCAAGCCAGGACATGGCGGTGGACAGTAGGATTAAATGCCATTCTCTTACCGCATCATTGTCCCTGCAGTGCAGCAGATATGCATAAGTTTTACTTTACACCAAACATATCCCAGATTATAGCGGCGATTCCATTCTTTAACTGACCATGATCGTATAATGACTGTCCATGTAAGGTAGATATATTTATTTCAGCATCACAGAATCTGATGTACTGCATACATAAATAAAACATGCGCAACACAATTAAAAATTAAATATTCATTAATGGGCTTATATCATACTATGCACACCAATACCAAAGATAATACAAAAAGAGAGTCCCACCATCTTTTATTTCCATTGTGGTCCTTGTATTTGAGTTACCTGCCATTGAATTGTCTTAATGTGCATTATTTTCTAATTCGCTTTGCTCAAACATAAAACAAATCATTTATTTTCTTTTCAAAGCAATCTGTGGGAATTAAAGAGAACAAGACATTGTATAGGTATTGTCACTTGCATTGCTGTTATAACATTTTTTACAATAAAGATGCACAAAACGATCTGTCAAACATACTGTCATAATAGGAGGATATGCAACAGCTGATACCATGGAGGTTTTATTCGCATGAAGTACCCTTGTCTTGCAATGGCTACATGTATTTGTCAATATACAAACTGAAATAAAGTACAACCTTATACCATTTATAATGTCCAACATCTGGCAGAAAGTGTATACCAACTTTCAAAAATAGTTACTTCATAACACAGTATTGACCTCATTTAGTTGTATATATACAGACAAAAACACAATGTTTTCTTTTTAATACTTTACTTTGACCACTTTTTGGGGTGGGAGGAGGGGGTTATGTTTAAATAACGTAACTATTTGGCAAATGCAATGACCTCGAATGGAGAGGGCCTACACTTGTATCACTCATGTATCAACTGTATCGCACGAGTTGGCTCGTGCTCTATACTCTTGACTGAACATTACACGTATATGTATTCATTTGCTTTAAACCCATAATAAATACATTGATTATGTATATGAGAAAGCACTCTTTATTTTTTTAAATGGATCTTAACTAAACTTACTCAATAGTTATACATAAGGTACCTGGTGGCAAAAGTCTTTTAGCAGGACTTTGTTCAGCAAAGTGTCCCTGCAGGGTAGTCTACCTGGATTCTGCAGAGAGAAAAGTCAAAGTTCCCACTATACCCAAGACTGGGGAGGGCAGGTGTTACAACTGACTGGTGCAGTACTACTAATGCAGTCTGGATAAAACTTTAACTGGGTCAGGAAGCATGATGTTCTGACCAATTTGTTTTTTTTTCAAGTAAACATGTCACAAATCTCCTAGTTTCTGGTCTGTCTGTCAGAACATTGTATTAGTCGGCCATCTGAAGCTATTTCAAATGACTTTGACATATATAATATGCATTCAAATTATTTTATCTAGTACAATGGCCAAATGGCTGTGAATATAGATAAAAGCAAGTAAAGAGCTCTATCTATTATTTTGATGTTGTCGTTTTGATCTACAGTAAAGCTGAGATTCTCTGACATTTTTTTTTTAATAGGGTTTAATGCCATTTTCAACACATTTCAGGTTATATATGGCATATCCAGTTTTACTGGTGGAGAAAGACCTCAAACTTAGTAGTACCACCATCCTTCCGTAAGTAACTGGCAAACTTTCTCACAAAGTTTTTGGAGCAAGCGTGACTTGTACCTATGACCTGAGTGGTAAGAAGCAAGTGATCTTGAGACAGCGCCTTAGACCACCTCTCTAACATCAACTATGTAAGATGTAGTTAATTCACAATATGCCTCCTCAAAGTCTTCTTAAGCGAGAACATGAACATAACTGGAGTCTGATTTGAATGGGATTTAATGTCGTAATCAACAAATTTCAGGTTATATCCAATCATATATATTTAGGCATATCCAGTTTAATTGGTGGAGGAATACCTCAGAATTTATCTGAGTAGATTCGCAAGTAACTGGCAAACTTTCTCACATAGTTTTTGAAGCAAGCAGGACTCAAGATATGATCTTAGCAGTGAGAGAGACAGTCCCTTAGACCACTCTTAGAGTCCAATTTGAATCGGTAAGTTGGGAAAAAAATCAAACAGATCAGTTGGGACTTTTGTATATGTTTATTATTCTTGAATCAATAAAAATTATCTAGTAGATAACAAACAATGTCATAAATATTTATCTGGTAACAACAGGGTAAAATTACGTCACAAAAATAGTTTTTTAACAATTTCAGTATGTATGCCAACATACATATTTAATCCCATGCTGATAACTAGTTGGATAAAATCACTTATCAAAATAATTCCCATTTCTTTAATATTTTTTGTTTCAATTTTTGCATATTAATAAAGTAAGCTATACACAAATGATTATCTTCGGACTTAAACATTAAAAATAGTGACAGATGATACTGAATGAAGAATTTATTGTTTCGCTGTTTTAACATATAAACTTAGTATTGAAATACATGTACATGTATATTGAAATATACTGAAATTTAAACTTATTTTCACCATAACGGGATAATATAACCTTTTGTTTCTGACTTCAATGCACCTTGCAATATATAACAAAACTCCTAAAACAAACATCTTTTTGGATTTTGTCCTTCAGCATTTTTATACAGCATAACTTGATGAACTTTTAATCCACATTTGTTCCATGTAATACCGAGTATGTATACAAGTTAGTTTAGTTTAAACTTATTTATTTTACTTCGATTGTGAAACAAGTTCTTACAACTTAGACAAATCACGCTCGAAGTCTTCCTGGGTTGAACCAGTACAAAGCATATGCGGAAAAAGTGTCTTGCTCAAGGACACTACACATAGCCGTAGCGGAGGATCGAACCCAGGGCCCTCCGATCATGAGTTTGGTGCTCTACCGCTGGACCACGCGCTCCACAAGTTATATAGTTACATTTGTGCTAAGATATAATTATGAACTTAATATAATGAATATATAATTAACTGTTTCTACACTGCTGCAATAAGTGCAGGAAAATATCATTTTCAATTTATTTTTTTTATGAAAATTACATATTTACAGTGTTATGCTGAACCCTCAAAATATGAAATTAAAATACCCTTAGTATGTATGCTGACCCTTTATTTCGTTATATGCATAATTCTGTAAATGGTTGAACAGGAGCCTATTTGACACTTTGGTTGTCATCTACGAGGAAACTATAAACACAGCAGTTTAATTTTATCATGAATTTTAAGTACGATAGAAAAAAATTCCAGGAAATATCTACTTGTAGTTTTAAAAAGTTTTTATTCAGAATTTCAAAACCAGCATGACATCACAAGTTTTGTAGGAACTTCATAAGTGTAATAAGTGTCAGACAGTTAAACTTGGAGATAAATATTAAATGGTTATACTTTCATAGCTGAAAATTTATGTGGTACGCAACTATAATCAATATTGCCCTGCATCCCTTCACTATATGCACAATCACTTTGTTTTAGTGAATTGATAAACTAAAATATACTCCAGCAGAGTCTTTTCTTTAATTAACACTGAATCTTAGACATAAATACTAAATATAAAATCAGTCTTTAAGTAACAATTGTAAAAAAAAAAAATTTAAGCGACAGAAAACATTTTTTTTTATATTCAACAGTAAAACAAAAAGCAAGAAATAAACAAATTGTATAAGATATAAAAGGCATGGTAAATGTCAATGAATTAAATAAATAAACATCAACGCTATTTCAACAAATAACTACATGTAAACTATCCATTTTGCAGGAAGTGCACCATTTGCATATAAATATACTATGCCATCATTAAATGAATGAATGAATCAATGAATGTGGTTTTATGGCATAGCAAAACTTTCTAGGTTATTCTATAACAGCAAGGAAGATTCCAAGTTAACTATACATATACAAAAACAACAAATTACAGATACAGATTAATAAAATCACACCAACAAATGAATATGCAGAATGAACGTAGAACCTTGATACCTGCAGAACTGCAGTTTCAGCAAATTCTATCATATTACTCAAATTGTTGCTTCTTACGACATGCACGAGCCAAAGTGATCCTATATTCTTGCCATCACTCAAATGGCTCCCTAGACCAAATCATTAAAAAACATACATTTGATCTTTTACCAGACAAATGCATCACATGCACACTCTTCATTTGAAGGATACAAAATTTTGTAAACTACAGCAATAAATTTGGAATCCCTCAGCAAATTTTTGTTATATCATATTTAAAATTATTTCACATAGAAAAGTCCAAATCAGTGATCCCAGAGGCACTTGTCAGATATTTGCCCATCTATAGGGAACATCTGAGTATGAAAAAAATAAATAAATAAAGAGAAGACTTACCAAAATAAAAAACATTTTAGTTTTGTTTGAATATTTAGCGTCATTTTTATACCACGAAGAGCTAACAGAGTAACAGTTAACCTAACATTCTAGAAGGCTAACCAGTAATCGAGCACATCCATCTATGCAAGTAATTGATAACTTACCCACTTGAATCAGCAAAGAGAGACAAATGACAATGAGGCACAATATATCAATCATCATGGGCAGGGATTCAAACTCACGACCCCTGGATGGAAAGTCAGACCCTACTGGCTGAGCTAACCAGACCAGGCACTGTATAATATATAGAAAATACTATACAAGTGGCAGCTTCCTTGCCACGTTGGATCAGATGCTCATTGACAGCTATGTAACAACAAAGTATCTATTAAACTGGAATGAGTATGTACGCACTCGACTTCACCGGAACTATCCGCTACATACATTATAGGTTTTGTCTAATATAAGATCTGATTAAAATGACAGTCAAACATTTTGCAGTTCTGCAGTCTTTCCCAACTGTACTGACTGGTCCTCAATTCATATTAATTTAAGACTAGAAAGATAACAACGGTCACATGGCCTGACAGTGATAAGGCAACGCCAGCTCAATGTGCTACATGTATAAATAACCACGGGCAGGAGATCGGGACTTAAATTTATCAAATGTTTGAGCCCAAAACCCCAGACTCAAACTTGGAAGTGCTGATTTTTTAAATACTTTGTAAAAACAAAAAATTTAGTTAAAAAATATAGACCTTTGATATTCTCTGACAATGTATCACCAAAATAAAAATATTTGAAGAAAAATACCGGTAGTGTTCATTTCAAGTTAAATTTTTTAATGCAAATTACAACATTTAAAATTTAGAGTTTGAATCCGAGTTTTAGATTCAAAACATTGATGAGTTAAAGGTCAGTTGACTCGCGCGCATGCACAAACACACACAATAAGTAGGTGTATAGAGAGAGGTAGATGACGTATGTACCAAGTGGTTATAATGCCTGAAGTTGCTTTCATGTCATATCAGCCTGATATGTACATGTAAAACAGAATAATAAGTTTATTTATTTTCAATCACTAATTGTTAAAAGTATTCCTAGTAAACGCATGCAAACTATTTTCAACAGAATTTAATGAAACTTAACAGTATATGTTTACATAACCATGTACATTTCAGTGAGAAATAAGAACAGAATGTGCAATAAAACAAAATGCAAACTACAGCATTTTACAAATGATTCTTCTCAACACTTTTACAACTTGTATTCATTTTTTCAACAATAACAACAACAGAATACAAGCCCATGTAAATAGCATTCATATTGCATGAAGGGCTGAAGGGCCAGTAATTTAACATTCATATACAACTAAAGACAAATTCATAATGCACTGAAACACAAAGTAACATAAATTAAAGAATGAATGAATAGGGTTTTACGGCGTACCAACACATTATAGGTTATTCAACGCCAACAGGAAGGAAGATTCCAGGTTCACTCTACATGTACAAAAACAACAAATTAACATACAGATTTAAAAAAAATACACCAACAAAGGAATATGCAGAATGAACCTAGAACCTTGATACCTGCAGAACTGCAGAGTTTCAGCAAATTCTATTGTATTACTCAAATTGTCGCTTCTTACAACATGTATGAGCCACAGTGGTCATATTCTTGCCATCACTCATATGGCTCCCTGAAACCACACAAGGGTTGATAATTTAGCCACAATAGAAAACATGACAAAAAATGATAAAATGAACATGACACCCATTCGGAGGATTCCTACCCCTCTGCAGAGATCGGCAGTGATTCTATTCTTAGCAGGAACCACATGGGTTATAAATTAAAGAACACATCTTCCTGCCACACATTTACATGCATGTGCCTATGTATTCAAACATGCTTATATAAATGCAAGTTGTTTTGTTTTCATTTTACAACCAAAGTGACAGATTTTTACTTAAAACAGTGCAAAGAGATTCGGATAATTTACCCTGCTGTTTTGTTCTCATTATAGGTGTAACCCCACCATTGAGTTTGTGTTCTTTATTCTATAGTAAATAATAAAAGTTTGAAGCTTGTCATTCATAGAGAGACCCAAATGAAAAAAGTGAAACTTACATTTTACTGTTTGTCAACCAAACTACAACTGCACTACCAAAATATGATGAGAAAAGCAGGGGTCATGTGTCATATAAGAGATCTTTTTTCTGCTCAGTGTGTACACTGTTGACAAAGTGAAAGAAGACTTCCAAAATCATGTACTCAATCCCTAATTTCTAAATTCACAATTCAAACATGACATTACTTTGAAAATGTTCAACATACATCAACAATACCATTCAAATACAAAAATGAGCATTAAAAAAAAAAAGGAAAATGCATTTTTAAAGAAGAAGAAACAGGGATTATTTATAACTGCCGTTTGCAACTACCCCACAGAAGAACTTCCTTTTTCCAATGGTGTTATATGCCTATATGACCAAAGTGATAGATTTCCTCCTGAATCAGTCTTTTGAGATTCTGATACAACCAAGGTAGTCGTCTCACACCACTATTACATTTCCCATAGGGCTCCAGTGTAACATTTATGTCCAAAACACAAAAAACAAAATCTGCAGTATGTGTCTGGGCTCAATTCTTCACTGGTTCAAGATATGTAATTATAAAGGGAAAAAAGCATACTTTGACCATTTTTTTTTTTTTTTTAAATTCAATGCTTTTGTGAGACCTATCAATTTCCTGAGTCAACCATTCGCCACTGATGCGGTTCGAACCAACAATTCTGTAATGAATTGCCCAAAAATCTGGTGTCAGCATCAAATCGTCAGTGGTGATTTCTAAAATACTGACATTTTAACACATGGTAAATAAAAATAAATCACTGGCAATACAAAGCCTAGAAAAAATGAAGAAAAAGAGAACTAAAGTTTTTTCTGCTTCCTTCATCATTCTGTAGGTCTGGAGTACTCAAGGGAGACAATAGTGGAGTGAGTCGAAATACTTTTACTCCTAAATCAGTCTATATAACAAATCAGAGTTATAATACATGCGGGCTACATATTTCAAAATAAATGGAGATAAATATAGCTGTAAGTCAGTTTAACCATTATGTGTTGTATTTTAAAATTTTGATCGCCATTTAAAAATGTTTGTATTTCCAGAAAATAAATCATTTTATGTATGATTTGAATCAACTTTTAGTTTATTTGGGTGAATATTAAAACTACTATGAATAATTGTTAGTTTATGTTTACGACGTAAATCTTTTTGTGAAATGCACACCTGTTACAGAACACAGGTAGAGAAGCGACTGATGAAGTATATGTGCATATATATGTACACGCATCTAATAAAGACCTGTTTACCAGTATGGAAGGATATCACAACTACACATCACTTAAAATCACAGAAAAATCAATTATATCTAGTAAAATAAGAAATAATTGAATGACAAAAAAGCACAAACAAAAAATAAGCCAAACAAAATTACCGGTACCCGGTAGTTTGAATTAGTAGAAAACAAACAGGTTTTAGTAAAATCTGAAAAAAATAAACAACACTCTTGTATATAGCAAGTTTCTGCAGTTTTTTGTCTGTCGTAATGAAGTAACATGTAAATATGGCCGCTCAAAAACAACACTTAGTACTGGTTCTACCCAGAAAACTTTTACGAGAGAGCTTCATAGCAGCTCTGAGCTTACTTCGAAATCGAGCTAAAATAAATAACATTTAGTATAATCCTGTACAGGCATACAATACAAACACAATTCTTCAGGGCTTTAATGATCTGACTATTGGTCAGGGCTCATTTTGTTTCACTTTCGTAAACACAAATTTTGTGTGGGGGTGAGGTAGGGGATTTGGGGGGGGTAATTACGGTATTCATCATGAGAATATTTTCTAAAGGTTAAATAACAAGGTATCTTTTCAAAATTCAGTAAAATATTAAAATACAAGTTACTGGCAAACCAACTGTTTCCAAGACAACATCACTATTAGTATGTATCATCATACATTAAGCAGGGACTGAGTACAGCGGATAAAGTGTTGTGTGATCAGGCCATAGGTCAAGGGTTAGATCTCAGGATCAAACCGATGTCCTCTTAAAAATAACACTCAGTACACGAACCAGACTTGAGAGCACTTCATATAATTTCTGAACTAACTTCACAATCAAGCTAAAATAAATGGTATTAAATATAATGATGTAAGAACTTTTGATCTCACTTACATTTTGATACAAATCATCAGTAAATGAAGCATATGTGTTTGTAATCATCACTAAATAAGACTGATTAAATAAAATTGTACATACATAATGATGCATAATGATCAACTTATATAATATAGTGAACATCCAGTAGTGTAAATTTGTAAATTCAAAGACTTTTTTACTCAAACATGTACACGTTTATTTGTTTGAATATTTAGCATCATTTTTATGCCATCAAGGGCAACAAACGATCAGTTAACCTGGCCACTCTTTCCTGGGATCTTTGAAGGTAAACCAATACTCTCTGCAAGTAACTGATAAGTTTCCCACTTAAATCAGCAGTGAAAGACAAATGACAATGAGGCACAATGTCATATATCAATCATCATGGAGACTGTGGTCGGACGGGGATTCAAACTCTGAACATTGCAAGTACAGGTATGTGATAAAAGTATACAATATAATTATTACACATTCGAACAATCAAGAAATATCTTAAATATCTATCTATCTAATACAGCTATATCAGCATGAACTACAGATGTTTAAATATCGTCAAAGACTGCTGTCAGATCTAGGAGTGTAGCTACCGAGTTCTCCTGTCCTTAAACACCACCAAGCTGTCAATAAGATGTATAAGTACAGTCAAACCTGTGTAAGCAGCCACCTCTGTTAAGCAGCCACTTACCATAAGCAGCCATATTTGCTATTTCCCATTTCTATGCTTTCATAGCAAAGTAACTTATATTAAACAACAACCTGTTTTCAAAGGTCACTCTCCCACCTTCCCTTGGCTGGCTGCTTCAGACAGGTTTGACTGTACGCACATCCATGTAGGTCAATTTTATATTTCATAATAGCTTATAGATGCTCTGGATGGCTCCGTAAACATTCTAAAAAGTCATGTGGGTCCATCTCTCTTTGGCAGATTTTATAAATAGCAGTGAATAATGGAAACCTGAAAAGACAAAGAAAGACACTAGAAGATTCTATCATTTAAAGCATAAAGTTCAAAAAGTTTTATCTTCCTATATATACAAATCAATGAGAAGGACGCCTTTTGTGAGAAAATATTTTTATTATCCTCTAGCATAACAATTTTGACCTTTGACCCCTCCCCAATATAGCAAGGACCAAACATGCATTGTTAACAGCACACCTGTATAATGTGTGGCTGTAGAAGGCACTGTTATTACGAGTAAAACATACTGAATGCAAAACAGAATAAAAATGTGACCATATTTTCTATATTCTTCAATAAACTTTGTAAAGAGGGTATGATTGTAATAAAGTATTTATCTTTATTTTGGAAAGAGGCATACATTTGGCAAATGGAAGAAGGGCATCCTATTTCATACATTTCTGTTATTATATGACAAGAACCACAGTGCTGGTCTTGGGGGTAGAGCATCCGCACTGCATGCAAAAGGTTGTAGATTCGATCTCCAGCCAGGTAATACCAAAGACTAAGCGTTCAGTTTTTAGAGGATAGTTCTAGGACTGGTCAACCCAATATCAAAATAATGCAACTCATGGTTGGGTTATTATATCATGTGTCTGTGGCATGATATTCCAGTATTGCAACAATTAAAATACTATCTCAAGTAGACACTGTTGTTATATATCTGAAAAATTAGTGAAAGTTCAACACCATAGAACCAACCACCTTGGGTAAAATTATTTCATCAGTTTTTATCGTTATGAGCATAATGTTTTATTATATCTTAAATATGAAATGTCAGAAGGAAGTACTTGGTAATTATGATCTTCATATTGGCTGTGAGTTGGACATACCTATCAAGCATATCCTTTTCACTGAGAACTGTAAAAATCTCCTTGGCAACTAAGGGACCTTGAAAACTTTGACCTTTTAGAAGTTCCTTCTCAAGCTGTCGTATAGTCTGAAAATTGAATACAGCACAAATCCATTACAGGAACATTCCTTCACATAACTAAGAATGTATCTGACATACTTACCATTCTGTTATATAAGCTACAGTATTTATAATTGGATTATATATAATCTACCTATCAAAATTTACCATAAAATATTTTTATTTACTTGAATTTGCTAATGCAATGACAGTTTATGGTATCGCACATTTTAGTGTTTTTTTATTGGACATAAAGATACAGGACTGTGTTTCACAAAATAACTTATGATAAAAATCTCCACAAGCTAATTTCAAAATTTCTTTGTTCATGTTCAAATTTTGGTCAACATTTCATAATGATTGTTTTTCCACACAAAGTATCATTTACTGCATGATTTGAGCCAACTTTGGGTTTTTCGGATGAACATTAAAAGTATTATGAATAGTTGTTGGTTTAAGTTGACGATGATTTCTGTGGCAAGTTTGTTTGTGAAACACACCCCTGAAATGTTTATTTCTTTGTCATTTTAAACAAGTGGAAAAATAAATAATTAAAACATTTGTCTTTTGAATTCAGTTTGATGTAAAGCTTAGTTTCTAGTACATCGGGAAGGATAGGAAACTTGCATCTCCAGACTTAGTATTGATAAAATATCATGTGAAAGACTATTTTTTTGGTAAATTAAGCATTGAAAATTCACAGGCAACTGTTTCTTGTACACAACATAAAATTTAAATTTTATGTTAACTTTATTGTTATAGGACTGTATGATGTTTTCATCATGAAAAATTATCTTGCATTTAAAACATTGCAGCTTGAGGTAAGATTTTAAATAATTGTGTTCATTTTTGAGTGGCTGTCTACACATTTTGTAACCAATACTACACCTCAACTGGGAATGATCTCATATTGTGGAGATGGCATTCTGCAAAGCAACACATTTTGTAACCAATACTACACCTCAACTGGGAATGATCTCATATTGTGGAGATGGCATTCTGCAAGGCAACACATTTTGTAACCAATACTACACCTCAACTGGGAATGATCTCATATTGTGGAGATGACATTCTGCAAGGCAACACATTTTGTAACCAATACTACACCTCAACTGGGAATGATCTCATATTGTGGAGATGGCATTCTGCAAGGCAACACATTTTGTAACCAATACTACACCTCAACTGGGAATGATCTCATATTGTGGAGATGACATTCTGCAAGGCAACACATTTTGTAACAAATACTACACCTCAACTGGGAATGATCTCATATTGTGGAGATGACATTCTGCAAGGCAACACATTTTGTAACCAATACTACACCTCAACTGGGAATGATCTCATATTGTGGAGATGACATTCTGCAAGGCAACACATTTTGTAACCAATACTACACCTCAACTGGGAATGATCTCATATTGCGGAGATGACATTCTGCAAGGCAACACATTTTGTAACCAATACTACACCTCAACTGGGAATGACCTCATATTGTGGAGATGACATTCTGCAAGGCAACACATTTTGTAACCAATACTACACCTCAACTGGGAATGACCTCATATTGTGGAGATGACATTCTGCAAGGCAACACATTTTGTAACCAATACTACACCTCAACTGGGAATGATCTCATATTGTGGAGATGGCATTCTGCAAGGCAACACATTTTGTAACCAATACTACACCTCAACTGGGAATGACCTCATATTGTGGAGATGACATTCTGCAAGGCAACACATTTTGTAACCAATACTACACCTCAACTGGGAATGACCTCATATTGTGGAGATGACATTCTGCAAGGCAACACATTTTGTAACCAATACTACACCTCAACTGGGAATGATCTCATATTGTGGAGATGACATTCTGCAAGGCAACACATTTTGTAACCAATACTACACCTCAACTGGGAATGATCTCATATTGTGGAGATGACATTCTGCAAGGCAACACATTTTGTAACCAATACTACACCTCGACTGGGAATGATCTCATATGTGGAGATGACATTCTGCAAGGCAACACATTTTGTAACCAATACTACACCTCAACTGGGAATGATCTCATATTGTGGAGATGGCATTCTGCAAGGCAACACATTTTGTAACCAATACTACACCTCAACTGGGAATGATCTCATATTGTGGAGATGACATTCTGCAAGGCAACACATTTTGTAACCAGTACTACACCTCAACTGGGAATGACCTCATATTGTGGAGATGACATTCTGCAAGGCAACACATTTTGTAACCAATACTACACCTCAACTGGGAATGATCTCATTTTTTTGGAGATGACATTCTGCAAGGCAACACATTTTGTAACCAATACTACACCTCAACTGGGAATGACCTCATATTGTGGAGATGACATTCTGCAAGGCAACACATTTTGTAACCAATACTACACCTCAACTGGGAATGACCTCATATTGTGGAGATGACATTCTGCAAGGCAACACATTTTGTAACCAATACTACACCTCAACTGGGAATGACCTCATATTGTGGAGATGACATTCTGCAAGGCAACACATTTTGTAACCAATACTACACCTCAACTGGGAATGACCTCATATTGTGGAGATGACATTCTGCAAGGCAACACATTTTGTAACCAATACTACACCTCAACTTGGAATGACCTCATATTGTGGAGATGGCATTCTGCAAGGCAACACATTTTGATTTGTGTTTCTAACCATAACTTCCATTCATCTTAGGAATACAAATCAGAATTCTTTACCTTGCAGATAATTGAGATTTCACAAGAGATTGTGTGAATATTCACAAAAATTAGTTGCATTAGCCCTTGGTTCAGCATATAAAACATCATTATAACAGCATATCTCCAGTCTCTGGTTAAAAGATTTGAGGGTATCTGTGTAAACATATATGGTGTTTAGAAGATTTGAGGGTTCCTGTAGCTGTGTAAATATAATTGGTGTTTAGAAGATTTGAGGGTAGCTGTGTAAATAATGGTGTTTAGAAGATTTGAGGGTAGCTGTGTAAATATATATGGTGTTAAGTCGATATGAGTGGGTAGCTGTGTAAATATATATGGTGTTTAGAAGATTTGTGGGTAGCTGTGTAAATATATATGGTGTTTAGAAGATTTGACAGTAGCTGTGTAAATATATATGGTGTTTAGAAGATTTGAGGGTAACTGTGTAAATATATATGGTGTTTAGTAGATTTGAGGGAAGCTGTGTAAATATATATATGGTGTTTAGATGATATGAGTGGGTAGCTGTGTAAATATATATGGTGTTTAGAAGATTGAGGGTAGCTATGTAAATATATATGGCGTTTAGAAGATTTGAGGGTATCTGTGTAAATATATATGGTGTTTAGAAGATTGAGGGTAGCTGTGTCAGTATTTATGGTGTTTAGAAGATTAAGGGTAGCTATGTAAATATATATAGTGTTTAGAAGATTTCAGCAGGTAGCTGTGTAAATATATATGGTGTTTAGAAGATTGAGGGTAGCTGTGTCAGTATATATGGTGTTTAGAAGATAAAGGGTAGCTATGTAAATATATATAGTGTTTACAAGATTTGAGGGTAGCTGTATAAATATATATGGTGTTTAGAAGATTTGAGCCGGTAGCTGTGTAAATATATATGGTGTTTAGAAGATTTGAGCCAGTAGCAGTGTAAATATATATGGTGTTTAGAAGATTGAGGGTAGCTATGTAAATATATATGGTGTTTAGAAGATTTGAGGGTATCTGTGTAAATATATATGGTGTTTACAATATTTGAAGGTAGCTGTGTAAATAATGGTGTTTAGAAGATTTGAGGGTAGCTGTGTAAATATATATGGTGTTTAGAAGATTTGAGGGTAGCTATATAAATATATATGGTGTTTAGAAGATATGAGTGGGTAGCTGTGTAAATATATATGGTGTTTAGAAGATTTGAGGGTAGCTATATAAATATATATGGTGTTTAGAAGATATGAGTGGGTAGCTGTGTAAATATATATGGTGTTTAGAAGATTTGAGGGTATCTGTGTAAATATAAATGGTGTTTACAATATTTGAAGGTAGCTGTGTAAATAATGGTGTTTAGAAGATTTGAGGGTAGCTGTGTAAATATATATGTTGTTTAGAAGATTTGAGGGTAGCTATGTAAATATATATGGTGTTTAGACGATATGAGTGGGTAGCTGTGTAAATATATATGGTGTTTAGAAGATTTGAGGGTAGCTGTGTAAATATATATATGGTGTTTAGATGATATGAGTGGGTAGCTGTGTAAATATATATGGTGTTTAGAAGATTTGTGGGTAGCTGTGTAAATATATATATGGTGTTTAGATGATATGAGTGGGTAGCTGTGTAAATATATATGGTGTTTAGAAGATATGAGCGGGTAGCTGTGTAAATATATATGATGTTTAGAAGATTTGAGCGGGTAGCTGTGTAAATATATATGGTGTTTAGAAGATATGAGCAGGTAGCTGTGTAAATATATATGGTGTTTAGAAGATTTGAGGGTAGCTGTGTAAATATATATGGTGTTTAGAAGATTTAAGGGTAGCTGCGTAAATATATATGGTGTTTAGAAGATATGAGTTGGTAGCTGTGTAAATATATGTGGTGTTTAGATGATATGAATGGGTAGCTGTGTAAATATATATGGTGTTTAGAAGATTTAAGGGTAGCTATGTAAATATATATGGTGTTTAGAAGATATGAGTGGGTAGCTGTGTAAATATATATGGTGTTTAGAAGATTTGTTGGTAGCTGTGTAAATATATATGGTGTTTAGTCGATATGAGTGGGTAGCTGTGTAAATATATATGGTGTTTAGAAGATATGAGAGGGTAGCTGTGTAAATCTATATGGTGTTTAGAAGATTTGATCCGGTAGCTGTGTAAATATATATGGTGTTTAGAAGATATGAGAGGGTAGCTGTGTAAATCTATATGGTGTTTAGAAGATTTGAGGTAGCTGTGAAAATATATATGGTGTTTAGAAGATTTGAGCGGGTAGCTGTGTAAATATATATGGTGTTTAGAAGATTTGAGCGGGTAGCTGTGTAAATATATATAGTGTTTAGACGATATAAGTGGGTAGCTGTGTAAATATATATGGTGTTTAGACGATATGAGTGGGTAGCTGTGTAAATATATATGGTATTTAGAAGATATGAGCGGGTAGCTGTGTAAATATATATGGTGTTTAGAAGATTTGAGGGTATCTGTGTAAATATATATGGTGTTTACAAGATTTGAGGGTAGCTGTGTAAATATATATGGTGTTTAGAAGATATGAGTGGGTAGCTGTGTAAATATATATGGTGTTTAGAAGATTTGAAGGTAGCTGTGTAAATATAAATGGTGTTTAGAAGATATGAGTGGGTAGCTGTGTAAATATATATGGTGTTTAGAAGATTTGAGGGTATCTGTGTAAATATATATGGTGTTTACAAGATTTGAGGGTAGCTGTGTAAATATATATGGTGTTTAGAAGATATGAGTGGGTAGCTGTGTAAATATATATGGTGTTTAGAAGATTTGAAGGTAGCTGTGTAAATATAAATAGTGTTTAGAAGATATGAGTGGGTAGCTGTGTAAATATATATGGTGTTTAGAAGATTTGAGCCGGTAGCAGTGTAAATGTATATGGTGTTTAGAAGATTTGAGCCGGTAGCAGTGTAAATGTATATGGTGTTTAGAAGATTGAGGGTAGCTATGTAAATATATATGGTGTTTAGAAGATTGAGGGTATCTGTGTAAATATATATGGTGTTTAGAAGATTTCAGCAGGTAGCAGTGTAAATATATATGGTGTTGACAAGATTTGAGTGGATAACTGTGTAAATATATATGGTGTTTAGAAGATTTGAGCCGGTAGCTGTGTAAATATATATGGTGTTTAGAAGATTGAGGGTAGCTATGTAAATATATATGGTGTTTAGAAGATTGAGGGTATCTGTGTAAATATATATGGTGTTTAGAAGATTTCAGCAGGTAGCAGTGTAAATATATATGGTGTTGACAAGATTTGAGGGGGTAACTGTGTAAATATATATGGTGTTTAGAAGATTTGAGCCGGTAGCTGTGTAAATATATATGGTGTTTAGAAGATTGAGGGTAGCTATGTAAATATATATATGGTGTTTAGAAGATTTGAGGGTAGCTGTGTAAATATATATGGTGTTTAGAAGATTGAGGGTAGCTATGTAAATATATATATGGTGTTTAGAAGATTTGAGGGTAGCTGTGTCAATATATATGGTGCTTTATTAACCTATCAAGAAAAAAAAAAACATACAGTAGAACTTTGATGGCTACAACCGGACGGGACTAGACAAAATAGTTCAGGTATTGGTTGTTGAGCCAAATATTGTTAGACATCATACCATACATGTTCATGTATATAGATCTACATCGAAATAAGAATTCTGTCGGAACCAGATTAGTGGTTTGAGCTATATGTGGTGTTCCAGCAATCCATGTTCCAGACAATCAAGTTCTACAGTATTAAGATCTTTGAATTTTTTATAACATATCAAAACATATTTCCAATCAATTTATATTACATATCTGTCAAGATCCCAGGTTGCAAAATACAGTCCTAACCCTAAATCTGAAAACTGCCTCAATCCAAACTGATCAATGAAGGAATTTATTTATACACAAACAACACAGTGTATGAGGAAACTTGATTGTGTTTTCATATTTAAAGCTTCAACTACAAGATTACTTCAACATTAAATCACTTCAAACACGTAACAGCAATAATGTTAGGAATAACTATATGTTAATATGTACACAAATATATATATTACCAAACCCTCTATTTTGGAGCTAGTTTCTATACAAACTAATAGATTTAAAGATGCATCACCTATAACTTTCTGTTCAGTAAATGATGGAAAGTCTATTGTATCACAAAGAGGAAGATCCCATTTGAAGATATTGGTTGATTCCGTACTTGTAGTTTATCTTATTTATAATAAATTTGTTAATACATGTACGCAGGTTGGCATTTTCCATTTTATTCAACACTGTTTTAGCATACCTTGATACTGACCAATAAGTGACTTTATCGCGGGCCACGATTTAGTATTTGGTTAACAAAAGTAAAGAATTTTACAATACAGAGACAAAATACAACAGAAGTTATTGAACAAAATATCTATAGTATATGATGTTTGATATAAATCTTTGACTGCGAAGATCGAAAAAATATAGGTGAGGCCACTTTAAATAAATGTATACCATGAACCAAAGATTATAAAAGATTAAATGGGTTCTCAATTATAGTTCAATGTGTTCTTAAATATAATGATAAGTAAGAAATGACATTTATAAAAAAAATTGAGCAGGTTATCAGCAAATAATTTTATGCTCATTTAAATTTATTTATTTTGTGTTATTTACACTGATTTTAACAAAACAATCAATCAATCTGAAAATAATACTACAATAAAAGTGAAAATTTATTTTGGAATTTAGAATGAAGTAGGTTTTCAGTATGTACATGATTTAAAATAAAATGAGAACCAGTCCTAAATGAACAAGTAGAATTTGAAACTATTTACCAGTATATAAAAATAGAGAAGATTACAGTGGACCAGTTTATAAATTATTAAACACAGCACAGACAGCGTACCATTCTAAACAAGTTCACATTAAAAGTAGATTATGTACTTCACTTTTGATGCATTGATATGAATAAAACAGGGAACCAGATAAGGCAGGGATTGAGAATAAAACAGGTAAATATATATATACTGTAATAGATATACAATACAAAAGTCAAAATATATGGTCCACCCCTGTTGATACAAGTCATGAAATTGTATATCAAATTTTGATTTCTTTTGCAGGAAGGATTGTCAAATACATCTTTTTCTAAAATTAACAATGACAGACGTGTTTCTTGTACAAGATATAAATTAGATTACAAGTTGATATGTTTGAATGATTGATTGATTGAATATTTGTCATTTTTATGCCATCATGAGCTAACAGACGATCAGTTAACCTAACCACAGTTTTCTGGGATCCTGAACGGTTAACCAGTACTCAAGCACAACCCATCTCCACAAGTAAGCGATAACTTTCCCCCTTGAATCAGTGATGAGAGACGAATGATAATGAGACGCAATGTCGTGACTCATTTATCAATCATCACTGAGACTGTGGTGGGGCAGGGATTCGAACTCACGACACCTAAATTGAGAGTCAGACGTGCTACTGACTGAGTTTTCCAAGGTCTTATGATATTAGGTAACTAAATTGTATAGTTAAAGTTTGATGCAGATATAATGGTAAATAACGGTACATTATGTATTAAAGTGCACACACGATCAAATAGTCAAAAAAAAATTGATAATTAAAGGACCATAATTCAGTCACAAAAACTTAGTCACCTCTATTAGTGTTATGTAGTAATTACCTAAGTTTGGTGAAGATTCAATGAAAAATGCAGGTGCAAGAATGCTCACAACCTAACAGTTTACAGACAGACGAAGGACATATAGTTATGGGAATGATTTATTTTTCTCAAAGGGTGATATTTGTGCAGGACTGTTATAAATTAAGTTTAAGGAGCTCCTATATAAGAATAATGATCATTAATGGAGAACTGACCTAGCTGTACAAACCATGTCTCATAAATATGCTTTTGTGGTTATGAACACCAACGATTATTTCATCAAAAGAAAAAAAAAGTTAGAGATTAGACCATTAGAGATGTAAATTACATGTATATGTGGGTGTGCAATATATTTCAAGAGGTATCTAGAAGAAAGCCTAGGAGGAAGATCTTGGAAGTATGTGGTTTGTGCCTTGAAGCTTTGTGCTTTTACCAGATAAGGCCATAATAAATTAATTGCTAGATTATCATCCCCGCCCACCCCATAATTTTCATGCCGCCTCCGACCCTTTTTATTTTCATCAAAAAAATAATCATAAAAAAATTGTTGTTTTTTATATAATAACATCCAATTTTTTTTAAAAAAATATAATAATAAAAATAATAAAATACTTAAGCACTCCCCCTTTTTAAGAAAAATTTGGATGATAATCTGGCAATTCATTTATAATGGCCTAACATTTTTTATAACATTTTATTGTTTTGTTTTTAGTAAGTGATACACCTCAAGGAATATTCCCCAACCTAGATGGCATTCAATAAAAGATCAGAACTTGATCCATCGTATATTTTTTTTATTTAAATGAAAAATGCTAGGCCTGTCTAGCTCAGTCGGTATCACATCTGGCTGTCACAGTCAAACCAGGGTTGTGAGTCTGACTCCCTGCCTAACCACAGTCTGTTGTATTTGATAATGAACTTTGCTCTATGGCAATGAGTCTCTCACCTCTGAAAATGTGAGGAGGTAGTCAGTGACTTTCAGAGGTAAGGTGTATCTAGTACTGGTTTATCACCTAGCTAATCTAAAGAATAATGATTATGTGCACTGACCTTGGCTTAACAACTGAAACACAGTTAGAAAAAGGCAGATATTAATCCCATACAAACGATTAAATGTAAAGTTAAACTAAAAGATCAGACATACTGACATTATTAACAAGTCCAAAGTAACCTTATTAGTTTATACCAATTTATTTTAGCTTGATTGCGAAGAAAGCACTGAGCATATATGAACCGCTCTCTAGTCCACTTCCTGGGTAAAACCAGTACCAAGTTGTTTTTTGAAAGGCATCAGGTCGAGCTGGGGATGGAACCCGCAACCTCTGATGCAAGCAGCCAACACTCTATCCACTACACTACTGCCCCACTTATACCTGTAACTTTGTTGTACTTGCAGAGTATGACAAAGACAAAAGTGATACCTATACGCCTGCCATGTCAGGCAGATGACAGAAAAAATGACGTTTTTTTGTTATAATCAAACTGTCTGCAATACCAACCATTAAGACAAACTTGATGAAGTGAACTGATACAAACCGATGTCTTTAAATACCTTTTCCTACATAAAAAAAAGCAATATGAATAAAACATGTGAATTGGGTAAACATAAAAATTACATTATAACAAATGATTTGTCAGATTAAGTGAGATTTCTTCATGTCCAACATGACCAATTTCAAAGAAGAGAAATTCTACGTATTATTTATATAACTACTGCTGTAAGTTGTTTATTTTTTTAATGGGTTTGAGCACCATTTTCAACACATTTCAGGTTATATATGGCATATCCAGTTTTACTGGTGGAGGAAGACCTCAGACTGAGTCTCAATAGAACCATCATCCTTCCGCAATTAACTGGAAACTTTCTCACATGAAGTTTTTCGAGTGAGAGGAACTCGAACTTACAACCTTAGTGGTGAGAGGTAAGTGATCTTGAGACGGCGCCTTAGTCCACTTGGCCATAAGTTGTTTTTAAGTCAGCTGTGTCCATTTGCTCTGTTAAAGTACAGGTTTTTAACTAGTGCAGGTTATATATGACCCTGTCTTTAAAAAAAAAAGGACCAACTTTCTTGCATAAGTATTTGGACCAAACAGGGCACCAACCCACAACTTCAACATGGAGAGATGAGTGACCTGGACAGAGCACCATAGATCTTTCAACTATGGAGAACTGATCTGTATCAACAAAGAAGGTATTTAAAATTTCATTGACAATTATTAGCTTTGTATTATATTAAATTCTTTTTGTAAAAAAATTCTTGTGCTTTAAATACACATATATCGCAATCTGCCTTAAACATATATTTGGGATGGATTGGTGTTTATACTAATTTTGTAACCATGGCGATGAACATTTGTACCTTATCAGACTTTATAACCGCCTCTCCAAGGGTTCTGTTTCTACCTCCGTGACACGTGGCAACCAGATCTGCAATCCCACAACTCTCAAAAAATGTTTCCACTTGACAACCTGTAGAATTAAGAAAGTAACCAGGAATGGAACAAGCCAAATAAAAACAAATAAAGAGTCCATTATTGAAGTACAAGTAAGTCAGCTTCAAAAGATCTTGCTTAGGCCATCCTTAAAAAATGTTTTTTTTGCTGTGCTCTGATCCAAGTAGTTTTCTGCTGTGCTCCAACCCTGTATTGTTTGTGCAGTTAGGTAGCTAGCTATTTTTTGTCAGATTTTGATTTCCATAGTCATTTTAAACAAAAGTGGACAGAAATCATGAAAAACGAGCAAATTCAGTAAATTTGTGTCCCCCGCTTTTTTCAAAGAATTGATTCAGGCATTCTTAAGTTATTGCATGGAAACCAAAGTGTTGATGGACAGACAGATTCAAATTAGTGTCTCGGGCTTTGTTTGGGTAGCTGCATTTTTGCGTGAGTAGGTAGGAGCACACCAAAGATATTTCTTTAAAGGACGGCCTTTTAACAATATAACTGCATGTTGACATATTTATTTAACAAATGGGATTCTGTTTTAACAACCTATATTGTATACCAGTAGGTTGAATCATGTCTCTGTAATGTAGAATTTGTGATCTACGATGTGTGTTAAAAAATATCTGGACTTTTGTAATATTTAAAGGGAGTGTATCAGGATAAAACGCTTAAAAAATGAAGTAATTATCAAAATGGATAAAAAGCATCCCATTATCGTTAATAAATATAAAGTGAATAGTTTAGTATGTCAAATCCACCAAAACGTGACAAAAATCGAGATGTAAACTGGAGTGGTAACCTTGAAACAAAATTCCCATTCTAACAAATACTGTTTAATGACCTTCCCATTGTTATCCGACTTTTTCTAAGATAGAACAATTTTTAGTATGTGTAGTACAACGGATCAAATTGAAATCAAAATGACTCATTTAACACTTCACAAAATTGTTGCCATTTTAAGCAGGAAATCTATGTTTGGCTAACTTAGGCGCACAACCCCTTTTCAATAATTTTTTTTTGGATGTTTAAACAGATATCTTTTTGGTGAGTATATAGACATGGTATATCCGAAAAAAATATTTTATGCCAATTTTAATATTTTGCAAAATCCGGGTATATTCCCTATTATATAACACATGAATAACAATTACAATGCCATAAAATGTAACATTTCCTCTACCCAATTGCCAAATTTCATATTGATATTGCATACCGTTTATGTAACAACAGCACTAGAAAATATACATTCATGGCTTCATCATACATAAGATGAGCAACAAGGATATAACCAGTCATTTTTGTTCTAATGTCCCTCTTTCAATCATTCATTAACGCGTATTTATAAACAAGACCTCTATAATACATTTAATGATGTATAGTCAAATGGATGTTACACAGTCACCATTTATTTAATAGCTGCCAGTCTTGGACAGCCATATTTTCAACTTCCCATGTTCACAAATAAAATAAAAATAATAATAACTTTTAATATTAAACAAGATAAATATTCACATGAGGCTACAAACAAGTATCAGTCAACCTGGTATTAAGAATCCACTCAATGGACACTTGCTCATTATCTTGAGTTGGTGCTGAAGACAGATCTCATTGTAAATTGTAACATATACACCTTACAGTATTCCTTTTACAACTAAATGAAGCAACTGCTGGTCTAATGTTTCTATTACACTATCAAGATATTCTGAATCTGTACAAATGAAACACTCTTTTCATCTTATAACTGAACCTGCTTCTACAACACAGAGAAAGATGAACATTTGGACTGACTTGGAACCTGCTTCTACAACACAGAGAAAGATGAACATTTGGACTATTTGGGAAAGGAACTGGTGCAAATTCTAAAAATTCACTTTTCTGGTGCGACAGAATTTTTATTCTTTTAAATTCAAAATTTCAATTTGAAGAATGTGACAAAAAAAAAGCGCACTTGAAAATTCTTGATGTGGATTTAAAATTATTTTTCCACTTAAAGAAACAAGTATAATATCTGACCGTCTATAAATAGTTCTCCAAACTTGACCATTTCCATCAATCCAAGTCGTAGTACGGCTGATTTTGTATTGTGCCCCATGTTCATGCCATCTACAATACCCGCTCCTATAGCCACCACATTCTGTCAAGAGATACATGTATCAAGAAATGTATAACTTACTTAATAACTGTCCATCTTCTGTTTATCTACAATGCATATATTAAGTTTATATCATTTTTACACTTAATACAAACTTAGCCAAAATCTCAGTGTTTTACAAAAAACTTTTATATTTTAGTAAGTACTTTGTAAATATAGTAAAACTGTTTAAAACTATTTTTAAGTTTATTATTTGCAAATCATGTTTTTAAAATACCCAATTTGTATACAAGTTTAATTTAGTTATTGGGTAAGTTACAAACAATAATTTTCATATATTTGTACATTGATTATGATAACATTTATATAATCTCCTCCTAATCCCAACAGTGGAACCTAGTCCTGTTTCCAAGTGTGAACCTCCTTGACAAAACTATGCTTCTGTTAAAATATAGGCAAAATCACTTCAGTTTTAAAGAATATATATCAATTAATGTTTATTATAATGACACATGTTCCCTAATTGAACCCTAGGGATGGGGTCATTTTTAACCCTAGGGACACCATTTGAACAAATCTAATAGAACTATACTACTTAATCGATTGATTGATATATACTACACAAATATTTTCAAAATATGTTGGGCAGTTCATGAGAAGATTTTTAAATTTTTTTAATATTTCAAGTAACAGTGGTCATCTTGAATTTCAGATAAAAAAATCTTCTGTACAATCTCCTGTGCAATCAAAATATCCATGCTAAGTTTGAGTTTAATTGGCCTTGTGGTTTCAGTGAAAGATCTGCCAACAGACGACGCACCATCACATAAGTCCTTCAGTCCTTCGGCTAGCATAGTTCAAAACTACACCATACTGGTTCTACCTAAGAAGTAGACTCGAGAGCGGTTCATATAAACTTCAAGCTTTCTTCGCAACCAAACTAAAATAAATTAGTATAAACTATGTAATCCTTGGCAAATCAATAATCTGTTTCATAAAATCAACCTTGCAATAGAAGACTTTCCTTTGTTCAATAATGTTTTGGAAAGAATTTATATTAAAAATTTTAGTGTCTATTTTATTATTTCATCTGATTCTGTGCAAGATGCATTACCTAGTACCTACCTTCAAAGCACCACACATTTCTACAGTTTCCACATCAAAAACAACAGAACATCTGAAGTATGGCTTCTCAAATACACTCTTTAATAGATTACCCTGCTCATCTGATTTACAACCTGCAAACACATATGTGTATTTAGATAGTGCCAATAAAGACATAGTTTCTTAATTCATCTGGACTGTTCATAAATAACATGCATATAAATTATTCTTCACCTCTTTTCAAGTGTAACTGATCTATCACTAGTCCATGACATATTAATGTAGGTAAGACTTCAGATGGTTGTTGTTGTATGGTGTTTAGCATCGCTTTCAACAATTTTTCAGTCATATCATGTTGGTGTCTACCTGAGACAATATTCTGAGCACTGCCACACTGGAGTATCATACCCCAAACTCATCATGGCATGATACTTCATCTAGACACTGGGCCAACCTGACCTACATGTAGAACTATCCATTAAATGCTGAACAATAAGCAAGGAAGCTTCTAGGACCATTTCAAGTCTTTGGTATGACTTGGCCGGGCATTGAACCCACGACCTTCTGTATGTGAGGCAGATGCTCTACCACTAGAGAGGCAGATGCTCTACCACTAAACCACTGCTGTGGTCTCAGAATACTGTAAATATGAGCAGATGTACAAGTGCATTATAAATAAGATGAGGTTTATTTCTAATTTATTTTATTACAAAATACATCCTAAGGTCACACAGAACTCTATCATACTAACTATTGTTACTATTTATCGCATTCTTAGATTATTTTACACACTCAAAATATTTTTCAAAAAATAGCAAAACCTGGTTAACATTATCTAATGGAAAACAAACAAAGATGAATTCAAAAGTATGTAGATGAACTAGAAAAATAAACCTAGAGTAGTTTCACAAAATTGTTCCTCGGCAACCTCGTGGGCTAGATTGGCCCCCATCAACACAGCACAGTCTATGCTTAGTATGTCGGATATCATATTGGATATCATCAGGAATTTACCATCCGGAGTCTTATCGAAACCCTGCAAATAATAATTATAGTATTATGTAAACAGTGCAATCTGTTTTAATGTAAAGTACATTCTATTTGAACCAACATGGTCAACCTTGTTTGAATGTGAATGGTCAATTCTGTTTGAATGTAAATGATCAATTCTGTTTGAATGTAAATGATCAATTCTGTTTGAATGTAAATGGTCAATTTTGTTTGAACCGCAGCCACGCCCGATTAGCTCAGTCGGTTACACGTCTGACTATCAATCCAGGGGTCGTGAGTTTGAATCCCTGCCTGGCAAGTCTCCTTGATGATTGATATACATGCAGACAATCTGAACATACCAACGGACAATCTGAACATAGCAGTGGACAATCTGAACATAGCAGTGGACAATCTGAACATATCTGCGGACAATCTGAACATACCTGTGAACAATCTGAACATACCAGCGGACAATCTGAACATACCAGTGGACAATCTGAACATAGCAGTGGACAATCTGAACATACCTGCGGACAATCTGAACATACCTGCGGACAATCTGAACATACCTGTGGACAATCTGAACATACCAGCGGACAATCTGAACATAGCAGTGGACAATCTGAACATAGCAGTGGACAATCTGAACATACCAGCGGACAATCTGAACATACCAGCTAACAACCTGAACATACCAGTGGACAATCTGAACATACCAGCTAACAACCTGAACATACCAGCGGACAATCTGAACATACCAGCTGACAACCTGAACATACCAGCAGACAATCTGAACATACCAGCGGATAATCTGAACACACCAGCTGACAATCTGAACATACCAGCTGACATACCAGCGGACAATCTGAACATACCAGCGGACAATAGGAATATAATATACCCGCACTATGTTGGGAACATAAAAGTATTATACACACAATAAAACCTGCATTTGCTGTTGCACCATAAAACATTGTTTTGTTTTCAATAGCCATATTTTCAATTGTTCATTCTTTCCTTTTCTCCAATTTAAATGTCAAAGAAAATGTACTAAGCAACCAACTTCTTAAGAATTGTTTATTGCTTCTCTTGCATAGGTGGTTTAGACAGATTTGTCTTTAAGTACATTTACTATTGAAATATACCTGAACATTATAAATAAATAGTGTCAATCTATTTTTTCAGAATTCCATTTTAATATGCTTCACCACTTAGAACAAATATCATTATCATTATCAATGTAAATCTATGTAAATTAAAATATATTTTCAAATTATTTGAAATAATTTTCTCTGTTTATAAATCATATCATATCATATCATAAAATATAGAATAATGAGAAGTTATTGTAATCAAGGACTTATATAGAAAAGGAAAAGCAACTGATTGATATTTTATGAATGCCCGCATTATCACACAAAACCTTGTTTTGAATTATTATAACTTCCATTCACCTCAGAAATGCAAATAAAAATTATTTCTTTGCACAACAAAATTTCGTACAAAACAAGATGATTCCCAACAAATTGTATTTAAAATTGTTAAAATATTAATGATTACAAAATTTGTATACTGCAACTAATAAAACAACAAAAGTACTTGGAATTTTACCTTAAACTGCATTTTTTCCATACAAGATCATTTTACATGTTTAAAACATTATAAAACATCTAAGGTTACCAACACCTTACTTTTAATACATAAGAATTCAGTTGCTTGTGAAATATGAAAGATGAGTTTGCCAAATTATGAATTCTTTGTGCTATTTTATCGACATTAAGTAGAGATGACAGTTTCCTATCTTTCTAACTAAGTCCTTGTTGTACTGAGGTATGTTTTTCATACACAACTTACCTTTATAAGTGATACAGCAATGGAACTGTCCTTAATATGTTCCTGCATAGTTTTACATATGCCTCTCACAAACTGGTGGGGAAGAACAAACACAAGCACGTCTGCATTCTTACTTGCTTCCACTATATCTGGCATGGCCACCTGAAAATAACAAAACAAAATCTTTAGTATTGTTTATAACAATTTATTTTAGCTTGAATGTTATGAAAGCTCAGAGCTTCTATGAACTATTCTAAATTTTGCTTCCTAGAACCAGTACTGAATGTTGTTTTTTGATAGGCATAGCTGGGGATCAACCTGCAACCTCTGGCATGAGCGGCCAACACTCTTTCCATCGCCCCACATTACAAAACAAAACTTTGTAAAAGGCAGGGCTGGAAAATTCCACTTGTCCACTCGCCATGACAAGTAAACATTTGGTCAGGACGAGTAACATTTAAGAAACTGACCTTGATATTTCTTTGATTGTAAACATTCAATAACAAATGTTGGAAAGGGAGGATGAGTAGATTTTATAAGAAATATCAAGCCCTGTAAAAGGGTTTCTCTGTTCTACAATACAAACTTTCTGGGTCAAAGGTTATACAATTTTGTTCCATATAATTGTTTAACTCAAGGGTTCATGCACATTTCAAAAATGAATGGAACAAAATGAATATAAATACCTGTAACTTCCTACCTAAAATCAGCACTAATACTTTCAAATTTGAGGCTAAGTCAAGTGTTTGTGCTTTTATATCTGTTTTTATATGAATGTGTTTGAGTACGAATTTGAATTGAGCATTAAAAATGTTTCTATTATATCACCAGACCTTATTTATCATAATAAAGGGGGCAACTGAATAAACTTATGTTTATTTGACAGGTATCAAAATAAACTGTTTAAATAGCTCCAACTGGTTTAAACTTATTTATTTTGATTGATTATGAAACAAGATATTATGACATATACAATTCATAAAGTCTTCCTTGGCATAACCAGTACTAATCTCATGAGGAGAAAGTGTCTTACTCAAGGACAACACACAGTCGTAGGAGAGGATCAAACCCACAACCCTCAGTTTGATGCACTACCACTGGACCACACACTCCACAATATATATATATATAGTTGCAATTACTGCAGCAAACTGTAACTAATGTTGTTATAACTTCTGATAAAATCCATTTGCATATGTTCCACATTTGCTATCATATGATGTTCATTTCTTAAAGTTTATATCACATACATAATAATCACGGTAAAAACAAACTCTTGTTGTTGAAATAATTGATACAGAGGGTTGGATATCACTGATCCATTTCCTGCATACAAGTGAGAAAGTAATATGTAAACTGCAACCATGAATTGTATAATTGCTCAACCTTAATAATCGCATGGGGGTGACCCCCTACCTGCAACCCACCAATTTGTCCGAGAAATAATAATAAAAAAATCTGTTTTGAAGTGTTATCAGCAAAAACAACCTTGTGAATTGTCTTACTTAAAGAAGGTAATTGTCATGTGTAATTGCTTGTGAAATATTATCAAACAATTGTTTACTAGACCATAATAAATTAATTGCTAGATTATAATCTCCGCGCGCCCGCTAAATTTCATGCCACCCCCTACCCTTTTTAGTCTCATAAAAAAATAATAATTTAAAAAAACACACAAAAAACATCAAGTTTTAAGAATGAAAATAAAAAATAAATCCTCCCGCCCTCCCAGTTTTTAAGAAAATATTGGATGATAATCTAGCAATAAATTTATAGTGGTCTTACAGACTTTTTTTAAATGTCTTGAATATAAATGCCTTGCTCCCGGGGCATTTATTTGGGTGAATGCGGTATAAAATCTTCTTTAATTTAAGCAGTGATAACGTTGAAATTGACATTTGGAGTACATCACACAAGGCAGATTACCTACCACATTCTCTGGGAGACTGATGCCTGGGAGGTATTTGAGATTTTCATGTTTTGTGTTGACAATCTCTGTCAATTTCTGACCCTCGAACATCTCCTCATACATGTACATGTTGACCCTTGCTTCAAACAGGTCAGGTTGGGCAGCAACATTTTCACCAATAATTTTGGCTATTGCAGAACCCCTGAAAATACCAATAGTTTATGAAAATAACAACATAGTAAATATAAATAGAGATTTGCAGACTAAAAAAACTGAAATAATAGTATTGTGAATCTCCTTGATTACTGATATATATATGACATTGCGTCTCACCGCCATTTGTCTCTCACCACTGATTCAAGTGGGACAGTAATCAGTTACTTGCAGAGATGGGTGTGATTGAGTACTGGTTCACCTTCCAGAAAATAATGGTTAGGTAAATTGATCATCTGTTAGTCCTCTAAATGAAACTAAATATTCAAACAAACCTGTGTGGTTCTGGCTGAGACATAGAATCACTGCCAATCTCTGCAGAGGGGTAGGAATCCTCCGAATGGGTGTCATGTTCATTTTATCAGTTTTTGTCATGTTCATTATCGCTGTTAAATAATCAACCCCTGTGTGGTTTCCGGGAGGCATATGAGTGATGGTAAGAATAGGACCACTGTGGCTCATACATGTTGTTAGAAGCGACAATTTGAGTAATACGATAGAATTTGCTGAAACTCTGCAGTTCTGCAGGTATCAAGGTTCTAGGTTCATTCTGCATATTTATTTGTTGCTGTATTTTTTTTAAATCTGTATGTTAATTTGTTGTTTTTGTACATGAAGAGGGAACCTGGAATCTTCCTTCCTGTTGGCGTCGAATAACCTATAATGTGTTGGTACGCCGTAAAACCCTATTCATTCATTCATTCATTCAAACAAAAAAGTAACTTTTAAAAGTTACAGACCAGACAATAAATTTCAAACAGACTCAAAGTGTGATCTTGAACTTTGAGGTACGGTTCTGTGTCTTACGTGCGTCACACCGCCATGTCACGTTGATCAATAAAAACCAAATGCTTATAAATTCCATCCATGTATCACAAAGTTACAGATCGACATGAAATCTCAAACAAAGCATGACCTTGACCTTTGGGGTACCGTACGTGTCTGGGTCTTACACGAGACTACAGTCATGTCTTGTTGATAATTTTCACCATTGTGTTTTGAAACTCCATCCATGTATGACAAAGTTACAGATCAGACACAAAATCTCGGACATACAAACTAATGAAGAGACATTGCTATTGTGTGTTATAAAATATGCCTTCACAAGGGTAGGCATAAAAACTCTCTATACACTGGTCTCTGATATACTCTTCACTTTAAATACCCAATAACATTTAGTTTTTTTTCATTGTTGGGTAATTTTAGAGCGTTACCTTTATTGCTGCGTAGTATACTGGTCATACCTATTACCACAAGTCTAAAACTTTTCTTTCTTTTTCAATTGTTGAGCATATAGAGTTTTTTAAAAAAATTTGTTCAATTGTTGGGTATATAGAATTTTTTATATTTTTATTATTTTTTTTTTTTAGGGGGGTATTTGATAGGCGCCGTACGGAGTCACTTAGTGCATATCAAATAACGTTTTCGAACGATTTTTTTTTTATCGTCCTCTCACCCCTATTACGGCGATTAAATGAGACTAGGGGTCACTGTGTGCTCATGAATCGAAACCATCATATATCATACAAATTTATGGTGCCAAAAAGACTAGGCAAATATATCTGTATTTTAAAGAATATAACACAGTTCAAATACATAAATTTCATAAAATAAAACAATAACGCCGGTAAAAATTATTAACCTTGGGTGTTTTAGGGATGATATTATGTTTCGCAAAACCAAGGTGAAGGTCGAACTATTCCTAAGTCGAATTCCTGGTAACAAAATACATTAATGAATCAGTACATATATTCATTACAAAGAAACCACGATACCATCTTACCAGTTGCCTGATCCCACTATACAAACTGACTTTTTAACATTATTCATAGTTGTCATTTTGTATAAATAAACAGAGTGTATTCCTGGTTTGGTACCCGTGTTTCCACTGCGGCAGGTTCTCGGTCTATTATTTATTTTCTTCGTCCTACGAAGTTTCGTATTTAAATACAAATTTATTTTAGTTCAAAGAAAGCTCAGATGTATATCAGTAACAGTACCTGCAACCTTTCACATTAGCAGACAAAATTCAATCCACTATGTACACAATCTGTGCTCCTTAAGTCCTTTTCATCAGCTTTGAAGTTTTAAATGGCCAGTCGTCAGCCCAGCCTGGGGAAAACCTGGGTCTGCAGGTACTAAGACACCCAAATCCCGGGGGAGACACTTAACCTGAAAGGGGTACATATGTACCTTGTTAACTTCAAAACATAGACACAAACTCTAGATTGCAGCCTAAAATTTGTTGGTCAAAACTGTACATTTAAACAAATTATATAGGGGTCAAAACTCTACTTTTTTTTGTCTAAACAATAGCATAAACTCATGGATTTCATTAAGAATAAAGAGGCCCTCTCAGGGAGGGTCCCTGTTCCCTGGATCTCTTAAAGAAATGCCTATTGTTCCCCAGATCTCCAAAAGTATTTGCCTAAGTTCCCCAAAAGTATTGTGTCCATGCTCCTCAGATCTCTAAAAGTATTTCCACTTTTCCCTACATCTCCAAAAGATTTAAACATAGTTCCCTGAAAGTACCAAATAGTGTTCCCTTAAGTAAAACGTCTACTATAGTCTTCTCTATTATTATTTACACATCATCATAATAAGCAAAATCCATGCACTTTTTTTTCTTGTACTTTTTGCAGGCAGATCAGGCTCACCCTCTGCATCTCTTGTCTCTGTATGTCAACGTCTTGACAAGGGCTGTTTGAATATGTATGTAATCATCATCATCATCAAGTTCAATGAAGTCGTGGACTAGAGGCTACATAGGATATCTTCAGGTGAAATGCCCAAATTTGACCCCGGGAACCCGACTTCTACAACTCTTTCAGAAGACCCCCATAGTAACAATGCTTCATGTAAAATATCTAAGGTCTATTGTTTGAACTTTCAGAGAAAATGTGTTTTTTTAAGTTCCCTTAAAATGTGCATGTAAGCCGTGTGGCAGGGAGCATTTATGGTTCAATCACGCTGGTTCAAGAACTTGTCCGAGATTGTGTGGTTATATAAATGCTGTGCAAGTTTGGTTAAGATTCATTGAAAAATGAGGGGAATGCTATCGCGGTTACAAGAGAAAGGTTAACGGACGGACGACAGACAATTTACCACGACATAAGCCTTGCTAGCCTTTGGCAAGTAAAGCCAAAGAAGAGATCGAGGGAAGGACAATTTTTTTTGAACAGCTGAACGGTTAATTTTCAAAACGCATTAATAATTGACTTTATTGTGTAAACACGATCTAATAATTAAAAAAAAATAGACGCCGAATGGGATTGAACACCAGTCCTTACGATCCAAAATGGACAATGATAACCACTGCACTATTCCGCCTGTTACCATAAATAGTGTAAATATATCTTTGTTCGGAATTACCACCCAAAATTTATTTTGGGTACATACGATTATAAAGCTGGGCAGGGTCCCAGACTAACAGGTTGCCAGAAACCACCAAAGCTGTCAAAAGCTGTTTCAAACAATCAAAATGTCATTTTAAAAGTAAAATACGATCTAGTATAGAAAGTATACATAAAATCAGTGACTTAATTACAGAGACTGACAGGCTATTAGCAATATAATGTACAAGGCACTTTAATATGTCTTTAATAACTCTTCGAATCTTTGTCTGAATTAAATAATATTGATACCAAAGTAAAGCTGATAAAAATGATTCCAAATATCAATTATTTAATATTTTTCTTCTGGATTTAAATTATTACGGATTGAAAATGAAAAATGGTGAAATGTTCACAAAAAAGTTTTTTTTAAACAAAAACGGTAATAGTAGTCCAAGTCTTGATTTAACAAATACGTTTAAACAACACACACTATAAAATAGAAATACATACTGGTCACACCTATTACTGTGAGTCTAAAACTTTGTTCACCATGTAAATAATGGCATCAATAATAAACAGTAATAAAGATACTGAAGTGTGCTGAGTAATAAACAGTTGAGGTACAAAATGTAAATAAATGCCGACGATAAATGAAGTTGGAGCTTTGCACATGTCTGAGATATTGTTATTATACGAGCATTTGTGGCAATAGGTATATCGCGGTATTAGGTATACAAGGGATAATATGTAGAAAACGCCAAATGTGCCATCTGAAATTTAGACAAGTGCATCCAGTTGCCTATCTCTGTTTATATGTCTCTGTTTAAATTTATCAAATAAGGTACTTTTTTTCTTTTTTTTTCTTTAAGGACAATATCCCTAGATATGCTACTACATGTATATCAAAAAGCAATAAAATATGTTTAAAGTATCCATAGATCTCTAAAATTAGGCCTTTGATTTCTGGATCTCTGAAAGTAATGACGAATTTTCCCCCAGATCTCTGAAAATAAATGGCCATGTTCTCCAGATCTCCAAAACCCTCAATAAAATACATGTCTTATGAACAAAATATTTTTTTTGTATTTGAAGAAAAGTATTACAGTTAAAACACTGACACAACTATACATTTGTTGATGCTATTTGTGTTTTACTGTGCGTGCTTACAATTTTGTGAATGGAACTTGGTACACGAATATGTGCCGTAAAATGAATGGTGTTTAAAAGTTCAAGGTCAAATATCGGTAGGAGAGTTCATGTGTACTGAGCTCACAATTCTAAGTTTAGATGCACGTGGTTTATCAATACCTACATTAATTTCAGTTTTGTATAGTGATACAGTTTTCTTTTAAGTCTTATGATAAATTAGATTGGCTCTATTTATTCAACATTGGCGTTTACCTTACCACTTTGTGAATATCTCCGTCACTACTTGAGCTCAGAGATATGAATGAGTGTAAACCCAGATGACTATTGGCACAAATCACAATACATATTAGTATAATGCAATCATTTTATTTGTACAAAGACTTAGGCTTCCAAAATTTTACTTTTTATTTTTCACTTTTAGGTGAAAAGCTCACTTTATCGAATTTTAATTAGACCAATAAAAGCATGCACAGATGGTGTTGAATGTATTTGAATCGTTAACACATCCCCGGATGTTGATCAATATGTGATTGTTGACCAAGTTTGCCAATGTCAACTTATTCTTTAATTAATTCCCAGTGACGCATTTACAGTTACTAGCAGGCTGATATCAATTCAACACACATGTCTGAAATTTCGGGTGTCACCTTGAGTAATTTTTTCGGGTTGAATTAAAGATGTTGACAACTAAATATGTTGGACTATTTACGAAATAAATTACGAAAATGTAGTGTAGCTGTTATGAGTTTTATGCAGAGAGATGACGAAGTAAGATATCCAGGAATGACGAAAAATTAGTATCGATACTAAAGATTATTTTTTCTTATTCCTTACTTCAAAAATGGGCTAAGTGACAAAATTATCACAAAAAATATGTAAGCGAAAAAAATATCAATTTTTTAAAGGAAAATTTATCACCAAAGATATAACATCACAAAAAATATGTTGGCTGGTTCAGAAGGAGATGTGTTTCCAAGATTTAGAAAACGTCAAATGTGCCACCTGAAATTTAGACAAGCAACTGGCTGCAGTCACTTATCTCTGTTTATAGTACTCAGTATTTGACCGTAGTAAACCACAGGCAGCGGACTTCCAAATGTCTTTGTAAATCACAAAGAACGACGCCATTTGATGATTGCAATATTGCTGGCGGTTCCTTTTGTCACCTCGTATACACATGTATGTTTGCATGTATGTGTGTGTGCATGTATATGTTGTGTGTGTGATTTTATACATAATTACCATAAAGTGACGTGTCCTTGCATTTCATGCCGTTTAATTTCTAAATGGGTATAATCTCACGATAACAGTTCGTTCATCTAATACCCATTAATCTCATCGAACGTCACGCACGTGTTTATTCAAACGTTAACAGCTGGTTTCGGGATATTGCTACTTTCATCTAATATCCCACAATATTATGGAAAATCACTCCAATTTAATTAAACTCTCTCATTCATATAAATATATGCTTCTGATCATTTACCACAGATGGATTATTTTTTTGAGCAGCTCAAATCGCCAGAATTGTTTTTCATACAAAATAGTTAATATGTGTGTCCGGGCGTGTTTTGTTGTGTATATAGCATTTTCATGGGGAATATACCAAATACAAGCTAACCGGGCTATCAGATGGGAGAAAGATATGCGAATGGATGACAAAATAGCGGACACCGATATTTTGCTACAGACAGATACAGCGTCACGTATTGACTGCGGTAAACGCTGTACACTGACCGGAAGTTGCATGTCGTTTTTCTTCATCGAATCAACCCAACACTGTCAGTTACAAAGCAATTCGTTTGTTAGTAGTTCCACAAGAAAAACAGAAGGTGCAGTGTTTTACTTCAAAGCTGAACACACAGTGCCTAACTTTCAGTATTTTAAAAACATAAGAAAAACTATTATGGTTAGAACATTGGCCAGCACATCAGCAGCTCAGGCAGAAATAGATTGTCACAAAGATGGTGGACGGTTGGTTCAGTTTAAATCAAGAAATGAAATAGATCCCATAAAAGGTGTTTTAGATGATTTGATTGGCGGATCGGTTCATTATGCGGCATTCTGGGTAGGAGCACACCTAAATTCCTCAGCAAATCGTTACGAATGGTCAGATGGGACTCTGGTCCATCCACTTGTGTGGGCGCAAAATCGGCCCAACACTAATGGGGTATGTGTGATCCTTGCACCGGCGCAAGGTTACAAGCTCTCTGATTTCATATGTAATGTGCCATTAATCGCCTCGGTATATGCAATATGTGAATCCATATAAACGAATCAAACAATCACGATGTGTTATGTAACTTGATGTTTATCATGTGCGGATTCAGGACTCCGTTTCACTAACGCTCGTAAGTTTATGTTTATCATGTGCGGATTCAAGACTCCGTTTCACTAACGCTCGTAAGTTTATGTTTATCATGTGCGGATCCAGGACTCCGTTTCACTAACGCTCGTAAGTTTACGTTTAACTTCTAGCGTAAAATTTGAAGTCACGAAAAAAGTCCGGAAATTCTTTAATGTTTCGCTAATATCATTTTACGAACTTTAGTTAGGCGTGTTAAGGACCCACACCACTATTATCTCTCTTGAGTATTCCGGACCTACAAATGAAGGAGATAGAAATAAAACTTAAGTTCTCCCTTTCTTCTCTTTTTTAGGTTAGGTGTTGCAGTGATTTATGTGAAATGGTCAGTATTTTAGGGTTAGGTGTTGCAGTGATTTATGTGAAATGGTCAGTATTTTAGAAATCACCACTGAAAATTTGATGCTGATACAAGATTTCTGAACAATTCATTGTCATTACAGAATTGTTGATTAGAACCGCATTGTTTGCGAAAAGTTGTTCCTCTGGTAACTGTATGGTATCACAAAACCATTGAATTAAAAAAAACCTAGCCAGGGTCTGCTTGTTCCTTCATAATTGCATATATTGAACCAGTGAAGAGTTTGAGCCAAGCCACATGCTGCAGATTTTCACTGTGTTTTGGACATCCTTTTTAAAATTTGCAAAAATACTGCGTAAAGAAACGTTCCTGGATGTCATAATCTGTTCTCACAAAAATCTTAAGACTTACAGATGTTATTGAAAAGGGTTCCAGATCGGTGTGTGCTTTTCTTTTGATGTATTATACTTAAAGTTATGCGACATGTGGATTCTTAGTTTTAACACGTTATATTTGACACTCTCTGTTCAGTTACCCCACGTGCATATATATTCAAACACGCGTTACTAACTGAGACATGCAACGCACACTATGCATTGATCCATGCAAAAACATGTTGCTCTCTGCTTCTAAAAATGTGTTATAAGAATGAATTGTGTTTACTTGTCTAATATTCGTTTTTTCCTGACCCAAAGCGGACATGTTATTTGTTTGGGATGTTTATTTTGCATTAGTGTTCAATGAATATACAACTACAATAGCTCGACTTTATACAATGTGTTTGTTCTCACTACCGTAGAGGGCGTGGTCAAGTGGTAGAGTATCGGACCCAAAATCGGAGGGCCGATCCTTCACCACGGCTTTGTGTGCTGTCCTTAAACAAGACACTTTATCGGCATATGGTCTGTGATAGTGAACTTGTATACAAAAGGGTTTGATCAAGTTTTAATGTAATTATTATATATATACTAAATTGCATGTACATGTTCCGTCAGCCAGGTAAATTTCTACATCTTAATCCGTTTAGTATAATCTCTTCGACTTATTGTATATGTTGTACATTTCAAAGACGATGGGTTTATTTATTAATTGCGCAACTTCTCTGTTCTTGTTTTAAAGTTTTAATGCCACCTACGGCTAATATCAATTCAAAACCTTTTACAAAATGGTTAGATTTGTTTTTTCTTCTGAATTTGTATTAAACATGTTGTTTAAGTTATGAAATAAGAGTTAGTGGGTCAGGCCGCTATACCATTCGCCCGTGATGCGTGACCCATGTCCTAAGTCCGTATGCGTGAACGCTCATATAGAAAACACAATTTTGTTCTTGTTTTATAATTATCTTAATTTGTATATTATTATAGCAGCAGAAATATCAAACTCGTGTCTATGCTACTGCACGTGGACGAAAATTTGCCTTCAAACTTGAAAGTTGCAATTACAAGAAATATGTAAAAAAAACTTATTTATTTGGTGAGTGATTTTGGTTTCGAAATGTTTTTTTTTTTTTAGATTTCGTGTGATTGCAGCATTTTTTGAAGGCATACTTTCCGTCAACGTGTTGTCCATGACTGGTTCGTGTGCGGGTCGCCCACAGCTCGTTTCGTCATGGGCAGAGATACGAATCACGGACGAATGTTTCATCACGGTCACGGGCCACGCACCAGGCCGCTATTCCATTCATCCGTGATGTGTTCCGTGAAGCACTATATAGATATATTACATACATATATCCGTGAAGTCTTTCTTTTGTATTTGTTTGGGTTCCGAAAGGCAAACACGATCCTTGAAATAAAACTAGAATAATTTAATATGCATTTAACCATGGCAGCTGTGATGATCCCAGGAAGGAAAAATATGAAACTAAAACATTGCTGCCGATGCGTTCAGTAATTAATCAAAGTACAGACAACCTGGGCAAACAATGGTCAAGTAGAAATGACATAATAAAGTGCCATTTGTAGCCTGGAACATTATATAAACAAACCGATTAATTGATTGATTGATTGATTGGTTGATTGATTGTATGATTATTTAGCGTCATTTTTATACCATCGTGGGCTAACAGAAGATCAGTTAACCTAACCACTGTTTCCCGAGATCCTGAAAGGTTAACCAGTACTCGAGCACAACCCATCTCCGCAAGTAACTGATAACTTTCCAACTTGAATCAGCAGTAAGAGACGAATGATAATGAGACGCAATGTCGTATACCATCACGGAGATTGTGGCCGGGTGGGGATTCGAACTAACGACCCCTGGGTTGGTAGTCAGACGTGCTAACGACTGAGCTAATCGGGCCAGGCAAAACTGAAGGAAAGTGATTTAGTCAAGGTTACTATTTACAAACCGCTTTTTGTTGTATGGCTTATTAAATAAATAAATACGAAAGGAATAATCAAATAAACAATAACAAAATTAGAAAGTAATGAAAATAGTTCCAGGCTAGCTGGTTTATGTCTCCAAACTAAATTAGAATTATTGGCGATTCGGAACTCAATTGTGGAACTATTTCAGGACATCCTTCGGGGTTTGAAAGTTGTTACTATTTATAGAACATCTACCCTACGAAGCCTCGAAACGCGACTACTATACCTAGGCAAACGTGTCCAGGTACCGTTTACAGATAATATTTAATTGAGACTGTTAATTTAATCAAGGCACCGTTCGGGAAGCTCTTCAATAGAGTTAAAACAATCTTGCCTCCCTTACATGACGGTTGTTCTTGCGCCCGAGCATTTTATTTTGTCGGGCATTTTATTTGTTGAAATGAAAAGCTTAATATGGTCATGTGATTTGTTTCTTTGTATCTATGAAAACAATTGAACATATTCATGAGTTATGCCAAATTTGGATGACTTTGGATGCTGTTGGATGAAGATATGACGGTTTGAAGATGCGCAGTGAAACACTATACAACACATTATATAAAGCCGAAATTCCAGAAATTAATTTAAACAGTTGAAATTTTGAAAAACAATCTGGTCAACCCCGTGTTTTTCCACTGCATATTTGGACAAACACTTTTAGAACCATTGGTAATGTGTTCAGTGTGAAATGCATCTATACTAAAAAACAATGCAAAATGAGTGGTGCCAATGGTCGTCTGGGTTCCTTTGACAGAATCGTAAAAAGGAGACAATGGTGTCATGAAGTGGAAACTCAAACACTGTATTTTGCATTTTTAATATATTTATTTTTGGATTTAGAATTCTATTTCAATTCTACCAATCTAATAAATATATCATTTTTTGCATTGGCACTATTTAGAGCCGCAAAAATATAGAAACATGTACAGGTTAGAAGTTATTCCATTATAAATTCTAACCAGCTTAGATATTGATCTACTTTCTCGTTCATTGAGCGATTTCATTGGCTAAGGAAGTAGATCAGCATCCACTGACGCTCATGAATATGGGATGGTCTGTTTTGAAGAATTTGAGCGATTTTATTGGCTGAGAAAGTAGGACAACATTTAATTTCTTCCCTGAAGCGATTCCATTGGCTGAGGAAGTAGCTCAACATCTACTGACAGTCATGACATTTTATGTGAAATGGAATGTTCTATTTTGAACTGTTTATATTTTTTCTGTATTGGCTGAGAAAGTAGGGCAACATCTGAGTAACGTTTTTATCAAGAACAAATAGAATTTATTGAAATCTACAAAACACAAATTATGTGATCTCGTTCCGTGTAACTTTTTATTTGTAGTTTGTTTGACATCAATACTTTTTACCTAAAAATCATAGGCAACTGCATGTGTCTAAACATAGACATATGATGCTTATCCTTTTGGAAGAATTATAGTGGATTTTCCTTTAATTAATATATTGATAAAGCATAAAGAAGAAACACCTGTGCAAAGTATACAACTTTAATTGAACTTATACAACAGTATAACTTGTCAATCAACAACATATGAATAGAGATAAATATGATCATGGTGATACAGATGCTAACATTTTATATACCGTAAACATTCCATTAAAGGCCCCACTCCCCATATATAAACTATCCCGCCCCCATAATTTTCAAAAATTAAAAAATAACAACATGTATCATGACTAAGTATGTTTAATCTATAAAAATACAAGTTAACTGATTTAATCCACATTGTAAAACTAATTGCATAAATTGATAGCATACTTCATTATTGTCTTGTGTTGAAAATTTTTTAGAGAAAATTGATCAGAACTCTCGTCTGTAAAATACCCATCCCACTTCTGAAAAATGTTATGCCCCTGGGAGCATCTAATAGGGGTGTCAAAGTATTATACCATGCATACATAAATATTGCAGTAACAGTAATATCGTTCGGGGCACATGTTAATTTAAAAGTTTCTCAGCATTTGTAAATGAAATTTTAGTATTAAGTGTAAGGAGAATGTGTGTTTTTTAGATATTTTGACATAACATCATTCTGATAGGTGTGAAATACTGTAATGAAATCTTTAGCATTTCTTAAAACATGCATTTACCATTAAATAAATTGCATATCTCCAGTGGTAGTATGCATCCTAGCAAGTTCCATAAATTTCCAGTTTTTAGTTAAAGAGAAATGGCGAGGACAAGGATTTGGTAATGGATGGAAACGGCCATAACTCTGTCAAAATTTATCAAAGCGAAACACAAATATAGTATGCACATCTCCTCTTGGTAGTGATGCATTGTACCAGTTTTCATAAAATTCAAAAAGAATTTGTGGGGGAGGGAGCAACTATATGCTGCAACTATATGCTTTAACGTCTCACACCACTATTACATTTCTCATAGGACTCCATTGTAACACTTATGTCCAAAACAGAGTGAAAAATTAAATTCTGCAGCATGTGTCTGGGCTCAAATTCTTCACTGGTTCAAGATATGCAATTATAAAGAAAAAAAAGTATACCTTGACCAGGTTGGTTTTTTTTAAATTCAATGCTTTTGTGAGACCTATCAATTTCCAGAGTAATGATATGTCAACTATTCGCCCTAGATGGGCTTCGAGCCAACAACTCTGAAATGACACAGAATTGTCCAGAAAGCTGGTATCAGCATAAAATTTTCAGTGGTGATTTATAAAATACTGACCATTTAACTCATGCTAGCAAAAAATAAAACATTGCAGTACAAAGCCCTGAAAAAAGAAGAAAAAGAGAACTAAAGTTTTATTTCTACCTCCTTCATCTGTAGGTTCTGAGTACTCAAGGGAGATAATAGTGGTGTGAGTCCTGAACTCATATTTTTCAGGAAGCATAAACATCATATATCAAAAATTTGCATTAAAATTTACCTGTTAAAATTATGTTTATGTTGTATTTCCAAAAGTATTCAATTAAAAAAAAGTACTTTTATTTACCACTAAAAGTGCTTCATTAAAATACATAAATCTTGTTCGCAATATCCAAAGAGACTATGACAGAAAGTAGCGCCCAAAACAACAACAGTATATAACCAAATAACAGATACAATAAAATATGATTTCAGTGTAAAGTTCAGATACAATAAAATATAATTTCAATTTAAAGTTCAGGGAACCAGTCATAATATGTAAAAGGTACAAATATAGAGACAAACTGGTGAGATCAAAATATCACATAATACATATACCATTGTGGGTGGGGTATGTGGAGGTAAATATTCAGCATAGACTATTTGCTGTATGTCTCTTTATACTAAAACAAAAGAATAAATACAAGATCATTGTCACACAGGGACAGCTGTATGTATGGAGAGGGGAGAGAGGGGGGGGGGGGGGGGGGGGGGGGGGGGGGGTTGATGTATGCAGGGAAGGGTGGGGACAGATGTATGCATTGAGGAGTGGGATGACAGCTGTATGCAGAGAGGTATGGGGTGACATATGTATGCAGGGAGGGGCAGAGGGACAGATGTATTCAGGAAGAGTTGGGTGACAGATGTATGCAAGGAGGGGCAGAAGGAACAGATGTATACAGGGAGGGGCAGAGGGACAGATGTATGCAGGGAAGTGTAGGGTGACATATGTATGCAGGGAGGTGCAGAGGGACAGATGTATTCAGGAACGTCTCACACACCAATTAATTTTTTACTGTTCTACATATAGAGACATGCACTTCTGGAACACTGGATACATTACCAATGGTTCTAAAAGTGCCTTATTCCCATAGATAGTCCTCTGTTGGTCCAAATATGCAGAAAAAAACATGGGGTTGACCAGGTTGCTTTTTCACAATTTCGATGGTTTGATGGCACCCCTTCATTTTTGACAATTCCGCCCATTTGTTGCAGTGTATCACTACGCATCTTTAAACTGTTATAGCACCATCAAACAGTTCCCAGGGTCACCCAAACTTTGCAGAAATCATGAAAATGTTCCAATGTTCCCATATGCACAAAGAAATATGACATTTTATGCATTTTTAAAAAAAAAATTATCCAACCGCTTTACACAGCTCTAATTTCTTGGGCGTAATAATCTTGCTACCGTCATGCAAGGGAGGTAATTGTTCAGTGAGACCGGAAGGGTTGGGTGACAGATGCAAGGAGGGGCAGAAGGAACAGACGTATGCAGGAAGGGTTAGGGGCAGATGTATGCAGGGAAGTGTGAGGTGACAGATGCATGCAGGGAAAGATGGGGGAACAAAATTTTTTTTCAATAATTAAAACACATTTAACAAGAACATATTTCACTGTACATATTCGTCCAGGCACACTTTTTATGGTTCTAAAGCAAAAAAAGTGCCTAATACACAATCTGAATATTAGACTCTTAATTATATAAAAGGGAGTATATCAGGATTTTTAAAAACTTTAAACATTTTTTCTTAATATATCATGCCTATATATACTCATTGACACTGTAATGCCAAAATGATTTCTATTTAAACATGCTTAAATAATATATTAAAAAAGGGATTTCCTAACTTGGACTGTGCGCTTAGGTTAGATTGAAACAGATTTTCTGCTTACAATTGAAACATATTTTGTGACTATTAAATGAGTCGCATGATTTCATTTTGATTTCAAATTGATCCATCATGCAGGTTCACAGGTTGTTTCATTTTAGAAAAAGTCTGTCAGTGATGATGTAAAGGTCTTCAAACAGTATTTAAGTGCTGTCTGTTTTTAGAATGGTGATTTTGTTTCAAGCTTACCACTCCAATTGAAACATTGATATTGCCACGTTTTGGTGACTTTGATATACCAAACCATTCAGATTTTATTAATTTGAGATAATGAGATGCTTTTTATCAATTTTAAAAATAATTTTATTTTTTCAAGACATTGATAACGTTTTTTCCTGATATAGTCCCTTTAAGGCTTGACGTTAGCATCAAAACATCGCTATCAGAACTTGTTGAACATCCAGCTTATACAAGAGATAACCAGTGGTAAACAACTTAAGTTTACAAACCAGGTTTTAAATATATACATACAGTTACACAACAGATCTATATTATTTTAACATCAGATCCATATCATGATATACCTGCAACAATTCTTTGAATATATACTGAAATCAATAATTGGATGAATGTAACCAAATCATAAATTTGCTACTGAAACTATCGTTAAAGAATTTCAGTGTGCGTTTTTCATCTATAGAATTTAATACCTAGAGAATATCAGCTGTTAAAAGTCCAAATAGTTCGTCTTCTATTCATACATCAAATTTCTCATTTACACTGACACAACCTATACATTTGATAATTATCAATGAAGCATAATCAATATGACTATTGTATAATTATATACCCAAACCAGATCAAAATTTTCCACTGTTGTACTAAAAGCAACATTTTAGGTAATTACATGTAATATCCTGACAAATATGGAAATTTTTGGATTCCATCTATAAACAATTTGAAAGAAAAAATGAATTGTGTTAAACATCTGAAAATATCTCAGTATATAATAATTCAATGAACATTATTGCATGAACATACTGTCATTCTTAACAAATAGTTTTACAGCAAAATTTGCTGAACTTTTAAATATTAAACAAGGATATAATTTAAAGCTGGAAGGTGAAAACTACTGGTGAGCAAACAACTGTCCAATAGGACTGTTTTCATTAAGCTGGTATTGAGAGTAATATTAGAAATAAACATAAACATAGACTATTCAGTACTATAGGCCGGTCTAACAGTGGTCAAAATACAATAAACATATACAAACATTTGAAGTGAAAATCAAATAGAAGTAACAAATTTAGCTTAATATATTATGGATTTATATTTCCTAATTCTATATTTCTTTTACCAAAAAACATTAACATTTAACAAGTACTTTGAGATAGAGATAAGATCTTGATTTGAATTCATATCTCAACCAAACATTTTTTAAAGTACAGGAGAGCGTGTCACACAAAAACTTACGGCATAAATCACTGTAAATGTAAACCAACCGTTATTCAAAATATATTCAAATAAATGACCTTCAAAGTTGGCTCAAATAATGCAGAAGATTATATATTTTCTAGAAATACAATCAATTGAAATGTTAATAAAAAAATAGATACAAAGGTCATCAAATAGTATTTAAATGCAGTCTATTTTCAGAATTGGGATTTTGTTTCCAATTCAAATATCAATTTTGTCACGTTTTGGTGGATTTGTTATACGAAACCATTCAGACTTTATTTATTAATAAAAACGAAATGTCTTGTATCCATTTTAATTATTATCTTAGTTTTTAGGTCGTTTATGGCATTTTTTCCTGATTTACTCCCTTATATACAAACTGAGGTGAAAATATATTTTGCAGCATCATCTTTAAACTTTACATGATAATATAAATTAGTTTATCAAAATATGTCAATACATATATTACATTGTTTATAATATACATATATTACAATATTTTAATGACATAAAAACAAAGTTTGAAGTCTGAAAAAGCGCGCTGTAGATAAACATTACGATGGGCACCATATCACTCATAACACTGGAAATACAAATAATAATAAAACAAAACAAGGACCTTAATAGAAAGATAGGAAACTTGAATCTCCTGACAAAATGTTGATAAAACAGTACAAAAAGGATTAGTTAGTTGGTACATTATCATTTATAATTTACAGGCAACTGATTTCTTGTACATAAAATGTAAGTTGTATGTAATCTTAGATGATTTAGAATGTTTCAATCACGGAAAATGATCTTGAATTAAAGATATTGAGGTTTGAAGTAAAATTTCTCGTAATTTGATGTTATTCTAACTGTAGTATACAAATTTTGAAATCAGAAGTACTTCAACATTTTTAAACACAAACTACTAACAATGGTATTATTTTGATGAGAATTTCATTCTGAAATGTAAAAATTTTGATGTGTGTTCTTGAGATAAATGGAAGTTTATTATGTGTGAATACGCGGGCGTTCATAAAATATCAATCATTTGCCTTTCCTACTCTATATAATTCCTTGAAAAAAAGCAGAAAAAAACCCTCACATATAGATATCTATCTAAAATAGACAATAACTAATGTAACAGTCTATTCTACTCTTCTATATATAATGAACAAACAAATATTAACTGCAGATGCTTTGTGGTAATTAACCATGTTTTCAGTGTAGATCTTGTCCAGCAAGGAAAAGGTTATTTATTTTACAAAAGCTCACCTGTGAGCCTTCGTCTCAGGTGAGCTAAAAATAGCAGATTTGGATTTGTTGAGTTTGTTATTGAGAGGTAATGAATTATCAGCAATACCCTGATAAAATTTCTAATTTTTAAAAACTTTCGTAAACCTAAAAAATGTTAATCAGATATTTTTGCAAAATTATATCTTAATAAATAACTAAAATTACATGTCTGTGATTAAATTAGTAACTCTGTATATTTTTAAAATTCAATGCACAAGTAACACTGAAGTTTAAATTTAGTTTACAATTAGTTTATAATCATTTAATATAGTTTGATACAAGAAAGCTCAAGGCTTATATGACCTGCTTTTGAGTCCATTTCTTGTGTGAAACTAGGACTGAGCGTTGTTTTTATGAGAGGCATCGGGTAAAACTGGAGATTGAAACCGCAACCTCTTGCCTGAGCAGCCAACACTCTGTGTACTAAACTACGGCTCTGCTTTATATTAAATATAGTATAGCTATTTCAAACAAGAGTTGTCAGAAGACCAACAAAGCTCAAAAGTCCAAAAAGGGCCATAACTGTGCCAAAATGCAATCCAGAGTTATGGTTCTTATCTCCTTGTGCTCCATTGATGATGGTAAACACACATGCAAAGTTTCATTCATATCCACAAGTGGTTGCATAGATATCTGTAACTTGTACGCAAAAGTTTAACCTGGGTCTCTACAGACGACGACTCCATGGTCATGACAATACCATTCCTTGTGAGCTAAAAATGACAAGTTGATATTTCTTCACTTTCGTTTTTTCTTTTCTTTTGAAGACTGCAGTACTAAATTAAGACACAGTTTATAATTTCATTTCCTTACCAACTGTAAGCTAAATATTCATTTAAGATATTTGATACTTAAAACTCCAAGTCCTGCAAGCATACAGACTGTGTACACTTCATATGATTATATTAAAATGGTGCATCGAGGCAAGATGTACTTTATTACAACAACAACAAAATATCTAAATAAAATGAGGTGGTTCTGTAGTGGACAGTGTCCAGCACTTATTTCCAGGTCACGATTTCAGTCCGAGGCTTGATCCACTGGTCACTCAAAAACAACACTCAGTACAGGTTCCGCCCAGGAAATGGGATTCGTATCGAGGGTTGAAAGGGAAAAAGGTCTAAGTGCTTCTTTATTTATATACACTTAGATCTTTTTTCGCTTTCACCCCTTGATATGAGCTCTGAGAATACTTCTCAATCAATACAATCAAGCTACGTTAACTAGTATAAACTAGAGTATCTCCAAATGAAAGATTATTTAAACAGTCAGTATGAGATTCTTAGTATTGGTAACTGTGTTAAAGCATTCTTATTTTGTATAAATCTCAATTGTGAATCAAGAATCATAAACCTTCCTACACAAACCAGTTAATAATGAAAATGAAATTGGCCACACAACAGTCTGGACTGGTTCCCTGATGTGTGTAACATTATGTGGAATGGCCACACAACAGTCTGGACTGGTTCCCTGGTGTGTGTTACATTATGTGGAATATAAAGTTTAAATGCAATTATCATAATATTATATCAATATCAAAAATATAGAATTAATAGAGAATACATGTAGATGTTGGTTTCCGTGAAATATCTTTATTTCATTGAATGACCACTGAAGTGTATGGTCATAAGAATTGTTGATTACCCATGGGTTATCCTTTCTGATACTCTTTTGATTCATGGATGGAGAGTATCAGAACTGACACCCGGGGTATTAGATGATGTGTCTCAAGTGCACATTTCAGAGGAGTGAACTTTTATTAATATTTCATAGAAACCATCAATTTTTATTTTTATTTTATAACTTGAAACAAAAAATTACCATTTATAATTTCAAAATATTAAAAAGTGAAATATCTAGCTGTACGAATCAATAGTTCAAGTTTGTTTTTACAGTTCACACACATCCTTTAAAGCTCCAACTGCAACATAAAAGCCACAACACAGCTCTGAGCCAGGTTTTATATAATTCTATACATTATTTAATTCAGAGAACCCTTTTTCAAAATTTTAGTCACCACTGCATTGTTTTTGTTATAATTTTGTATTCTACTAAATTAATGTTAGTACATTTAATTCATATTTTTTTTTAAAAAGAAATTGTTTGTTTTATGCAGTTTGCGCTCTAAATTGTAAACACATTGATTTGTGCTTATACATCTACAGCAGACATCAAACAGCCGATTAATGTTTTATTTTTAGCACACTAAAGCCTAACTGACAGAATTCATCTCTGCCATGACATTGGTATTTATTTTAAACTTGAAGTGATGTTCTTCCCTCCTAGTTAGAATAATTAGAATGTGTGGAACAATAATCATATTTTATCAAAACAATAAATGAATAAAATATTAACTCCTTTAGCCAACCAAACCACTTTTTTCTTTACACTAATTTAGAGTGGTTGCTAAATGTCTGAAGAAACTGCCTTCAAACAAACTTCAAATGAACAATGCCTGAAAAATCGGAAATTACCTGTTTTTTTCTGGACATTTCCATAACTTTTGATTGTCACTTACAATGAAAAATGGTAGATAAAACATTTAACCTTTCATAACTTAATCATTTTTAAACCGCCTTTAAAGAAAATATACTCCGAAAAGCTTTAATTTTTTACTATTACAGGTCCCTTGTACACCTATGCAAATTTCTAACAGCCAGGAAACTTTCTACCTTGAAAATTTATTTGCTTTCGTACACTAGTAATTAAAAAAATGTCTACAAATCTTCATTGCAATATTGATTTAAACCATATTTTTCTTCTTTACAATTAAAGTGATTCGACTGAGCTGATGCAAGGCACAGTAAATATCTATGATTCTTTCCATTCTGGTGCTTCATGTCCATCTATAAAAAGTGAATGTATTATTCCATCTCTTCTTTTCCCACTACTTACAGCCGTGATACACGCGGAATGTACCCCTACAGTAAAATGAGTTTCAGTTCCATCATCAGTAAACTCTCCCTAAAAAAGAAAACAACGATTACAGTATAACCTGTCTGAAGGTCCCACCCAACAGAAAGCAAAGAAGTGACATTGCATTTCTTTGACTCAAACAAAATTTTACATTTACAGAATTAAGAAAATGCAGAATCCTTAAAAGATCAGTTATAAAATTATATATTCCAAATACATGGAAATAATTGTTGAAACTTGAAGAACTAAATAACATAGAGATATACATGTACAATCATATTTTAGGCCATTATAAATTAATTGCTAGATTATCATTTAAGTTTTTCTTATAAACGGGGAGAGCGGAAGGATATTTTTATATATTTTTTTAAGAGGGCAGGCAGGGATGATAATCTAGCAATTAATTTATTATGGCCTTACAATTACAATATTAAACAAGAGTATTCATAGAACTAATGGATACACCCCGAACAAGTGCTTGATTGAGCAGTTGGTCCCGCTCTCATATTGTTGAAGATATATTACCAACAAACAAAAATAACCCATATAAAGTACAAAGGGGAGATAATTATGTCATTATTAAGATAAAGTTATGGTTCTTTCTCTTTGCTGTTACACACATTTTCAGCCTTCCATGTTCCAAGTTACTTTGGATTCCCTTCAAAAGTTCTGAAGATATGCTCCAGACAAGCAAAAATAATAAAAATAATATGGGATGAAATGGGAGTAATTCTATGATTATTAATTATATATGAATTCCCCAACACCCTCCATCCACACACTTTACTTCTGTTTCATAAATGTTCTTCAGCCCCTGTCTTTAACTTATCCCCTGTAATACTACTATACCCTGTCATCCACTCTCCTATGTCATTCCCTTATCCCCTGTAATACCATTATCCCTTGTCACACTATTATTCCCATGTAATACCATCACCCCATGTCACACTCTTATCGCCTGTCATATCTTCATCCCCTGACACAAACTAGTGGGGTATTAGAACTGCAGTTAGAGGTGGTGGTGATGGTGGTGATGGTGGTGATGATGATAATGATGATAATGATAATGCTGATGATGATGCTGATGTTAGCTGGAGTTGGGAATACAGGATAGTAGTTCATGTAAATGTAATGATTATATCATACTGATGTTACATGTAGCTACAGTGAGGAATTAGTATAAGTACTGCAGTTAGAGATGATGATGATAATGATGACGATGATGATGATGCTGATGTTAGCTGGAGTTTGGAATACAGGATAGTAGTATATGTAATGATTATATCATGCTGATGTTACATTTAGCTATAGTGGGGTATTAGTACTGCAGTAAGAGATGATGATGATGATAATGATGATGATGATGATGATGATGATGATGATGTTAGCTGGAGTTGGTAGCTAGGGGTGGTAGTATATGTAATGATTATATCATGCTGATGTTACATGTAGCTATAGTGGGGTATTAGTACTGCAGTAAGAGATGATGATGATGATGATTATGATGTTACCTGGAGTTGGTAGTTAGGGGTGGTAGTATATGTAATGATTATATCATGCTGATGTACAACAAAACATTTTTGTAAAACATATATTCCCCCACCCATTCTGGCCTGTGATGTCACTCGGTATTTATGCAGAAAATATGATAAGTAGCATTTTACAAAGATGGTTTTTAATGACAAGATCACTGTGACCTTGACCTTTGATGTACTGAACCTAAATCAATATGTGTCATCCCCCCCCACCCAAATTTGAGAACCGTAAGTTTAATCATTCTTCAGTTATTCATCAGAAATCTTTTTTATCCATCGTCATGAAGCGGATTGGGGATATTACATGAAAAGTGTTTTTTTGTCAGTCAGTCTCCCATTTTAATCTCCTAAACTCATTAAAGAATTTTTATGAAACTAATGAAACAAAAATGTTCATTTCCTCAAATATTCAGTCCCATGAGGATAACTATTTAGTTAAACATAATTGGTGGGGTAGGTGTAAATTTACAAACCTAAACCAGAATGCAATTTTCAATGAATTCCAAGAGATGGTTCCAGAGAAGCATAGACAAGATATGCGTAACTTAATTTCATTCAGATTGCCAAAAGGAAACATGCCTAAATAAAATATTGAATATAACTTAAGTTGGACTCAAATAGATTTCTCGCTTCAAATTGCAACATATTTTGTGACATATTGTAATTTCAGTTTGATTTCAGTTGATCTCTATACAGTTTAGTAGTAACAATTCATCTTAAAAAGCAACCTAATGATGATGTAAAGGTCATCAAGAAGTATTTATGTGCTGTCTATTTTTAGAAAGGAGATTTCATTTCAAGTTTACCAATCCAATTTAAAAACTGATTTTGTCACATTTTGGTGGATTTGACATACCAAACCATTCTGATTTTATTTACCAAAATAATGAGATGCTTTTTATCCATTTTAATTATTTTTTATTAAAACATTTATAGTGTTTCTTCCTGATATGCTCCCTTTAATACCACTATTCATTGTTTATGGATGGATGTGCATACGGACAAAGAGTGATCACAATAGCTCACCTTCAGCATTAAGCTCAGATGAGGTAACAAAAATAACACAAGAGGCCCAAGTCACTCACCTAATTTCACCTGTCACTTCTAGTCAAATTTTGAGATTTATCTGTGTTAACATACAGTATTCCTATGTAAAAACTGAAGTCCCCTAACTGGACCTCAGTGAACACTAGCTTCTTTATTTGCACAAACTTCAAACCCCTACTTAGAGGGACCGTTTATACCATATATCAAGGAATTATATATAGAAGAAAAGGAAACTGATTGATATTTTGTGAACACTCATGTATTCACGCAAAATCTTGCAATATCTCCTTTTCAATTATCTTAATTTCCATTTATCTCAGGAACACAAATCAAAATTCTTACAATGCAGGACTTCATTGCTTCATTGTTAAATGTATGCTAAATATATGTACTTATGTGAATAAAATATCATTTAAACTAAACTAATAAAATTCTCATCAAAACAATACCATTACTAGCAATTTGTGTTTAAAATTGTTGAAGTACTTCTGATTTCAAAATTTGAATACAGCTTAAATAATAACAAATTACAAGATTACTTCAAACCTCAATATCTTAAATTCAAGATCATTTTTTGTGATCGAAACATTTAAAATCATCTAAGGCTATATACAACTTACATTTTATGTACAAGAAATCAGTTGCCTGTAAATTATGAATGATTAATTTACCAAATAATTAATCCTTCATGTGCCTTTTTATTAACATTTAGTCAGAAGATGCAAGTTTCCTCTCCTTCTTTATAAGTCCTTGCAAATATGAACAAATTTGGCTGATTTGTTCTTGAGAAAAAGTAGATGATAAAAAGAGAATTGACTTTTTTCCCATATAGTATTCCTATGTAAAAGCCTTTTAAAGAGCCCAGTCTCAACTGTTTTGACTAAACAATACCAAAAAAACCTGTCAAGTGGTTTCAGAGAGAAGAAGTCATTTGAAACAAAAGTAATCGCCAGACGACGGACAATGGGTGATCAAACTAGCTCACCTTGAGCTTTGTTCACAAGGTCAAATAGTGCATTTTTCAAGGGTCATAACTCTGACATTAATAATCCGTTATGATCAGTTCAGGAACTTATTCAATAAATTATGGTTACAAAACTACTAAATAAGTTTAGTGAAGATTCAATGAAAAATGCGGGTGCTAGAGCACACACAACAAAAAGTTCACGGACTGACGGCGGATGACGGACAACAGGTGACCAGGTGAGATAAAAACAGTTGTAACTAAAACTTACTGTAGATTCCACTTTTGTTCCATCTAACCAAATATCAAGTGAGCCTTTTTCTACAAAAATATAAAAATAAAGAAGTACACAAAGAGTATTAAACATGTTTTATGTTGAAATCGAGTTTAATTCACATAAATCTTTTCACATATCAAAGTATACTCATATAATCCAAGACATAGTCATATAATCCAAGATATACTCATATAATCCAAGACTTACCCATATAATCCAATACCTATTCAAATAATCCAAAACTTACTCAGAAAATTAAAGACTTTCACATAAAATCCAAGACTAACTCATATAATCCAAGATTTACTTTTATAATCCAAGACTTACCCATATAATCCAATACCTATTCATATAATCCAAGACTTACTCATATAATCCAAAACATACTCATATAATCCAAGACTTACTCATAAAATCCAAAATTTACTCATATACTCCAAAACATACTCATATTATCCAAGACTTACTCATAAAATCCAAAATTTACTCATATAGTCCAATACCTATTCATGTAGTCCAAGAATTACTCATATAATCCAAGAATTATTCCTAGAATCCAAGATTTATTCATAGAATCCAAGATTTACTCATATAATCCAATACTTACTCATATAATCCAAGATTTACTCATACAATCCAATATTTACTCATCTTATTCAAGACTTACTTAAAGAATCCAAGACTTACTAATAAAATCCAATATTTACTCATAAAATTCAAGACTTACTCATATAATCCAAGATTTACTCATAGAATCCAAGACTTAATCATCAAATCCAATATTTACTCATATAATCTGATACCTATTCATATAATCCAAGACTTACTCATCAAATCCAATATTTACTCATATAATCCGATACCCATTCATATAATCCGATACCTATTCATATAATCCAAGACTTACTCATCAAATCCAATATTTACTCATATAATCCAATACCTATTCATATAATCCAAGACTTACTCATATAATCCAAGACTTACTCATCAAATCCAATATTTACTCATATAATCCGATATCTATTCATATTAAATCCAAGACTTACTCATATAATCCAAGATTAACTCATATAATCCAAGACTTACTAATAAAATCCAATATTTACTCATATAATCCAAGATTTACTCATGTAATCCAAAATTTATTCATATAATCAACGACTTACTTATAGAATCCAAGACTTACTAATAAAATCCAATATTTACTCATAAAATCAGCTACCTTTTCATATAATCCAAGACTTACTCATAGAATCCAAAACTTACTCATCAAATCCAATATTTACTCATATAATCTGATACCTATTCAAATTATCCAAGACTTACTCATATAATCCAAGATTAACTCATATAATCCAAGACTTACTCATTAAATCCAATATTTACTCATATAAAAATGCTAATGAGCCCGTGTAGGGCAGTTGTTATCAAATCATGTTGGTTCATTCAGATGTTTGGTTATATGAATTAACTGCTGTGCAAGTTTGGTTAAGATTGAATAAAAATAGGTGCACTATTACAAAAATGTCATATTTTACCAATATAACTCTGTGTAAAATGGTGACTCATGAGGCTGCCCCAAATTTGATCCCAGGGACCTTTTAGAAATCTTTTAGGGGACCATGCAACGCTATATGTAAAATATCTAAGATCTAGGTCTTAAACATTAAGAGAAAATGAGTTTTTAAATTTTTCGCCTAAAATGTGCTTATAAGCCGTGACAAGAATGTTTGTGGTCATACCTGGCTAGTTCAAGATAGTCCGAGAACTTGCGGGGTGCTATCACACCTGCACCATTTTCTCTATAGAACTCCATGTAAAACAATCACCCATGTGGAGGCTCTAAATTTGACAGCGGGGGCCAGATTTAAATAAAACTTTTTGGGAAACTCAATTCAGTACAAAAAGTAAAATATCTAAAGTATGAACTCTAAACTTTCTGAGAAAATGATTTTTAAAATTTCCCTTAAAATGTGCTTATAAGCCGTGTGGCAGGAGGCCTTTGTGGTCGTATCTTGCTGGTTCAAGAACTTGACCAAAGTCTTGTGGTTATATAACTGTTGTACAAGTTTGGCGAAGATTATATGAAAAATATGGGTGCTATCATGTTCACACAAAGATTTTAACATTTTCCCTATATAATTCTTAATAAAACAGACCCCACCCCCTGTGACAGCCTCAAATTTAACCCTAGTGACTTTAATTCAAAAAACCTTTTATGGGACATCCATACAAAGCTACATGTAAAATATCTAAGGCCAATGCCTTGAACTTTGATAGAATATATTTTTTAAAGTTTCCATTAAAAATATGTGCTTTTAAGCCCTGTGAAGGGGGCATTTATGGTCAAATCATGCTGATTCAAGAACTTGTCCCAGATATTTTGGTTACATATTGAACTGCTGTACAAGTTTGGTTAAGATTCAATGAAAAATGGAGATGCTAATGTCTACAATAAAAAGATTAACAGGCGGACGCCTGAAGGCGTTCAACAGACAATTTACCATGACATCAGCCAGACTGGCATTTGGCCAGTAGAGCTAAAATACAAATGGATATTGCTCTGTTTTCGTTATATATGACTATGAATATGTGAAATATGATGCCTTTTAACCATTCACAATAGTTGCACCGCTTAACAACATTCGCTAGATTTTTGCCCCTGTATAACATTCACAATAGTTGTGCCCCTTTACACAATAGAAATGAAACTAAGAACCTAAATACATACATGTACTGCAGTAAGCTAAATACATACTGCAGTAAGCAAAATACATACTGCAGTATGCTAAATCTGTACTGCAGTAACCTAATATGTACTGCAGTAAGTTAAATACATACTGCAGTAAGCTAAATACATACATGTACTGCCGTAAGCTGAATACATACTGCAGTAAGATAAATATGTACTACAGTAAGCTAAATATATAATGCAGTAAGCTAATTATGTACTGCAGTAAGCTAAATACATACTGCAGTAAGCTGAATACATATTGCAGCAAGCTAAATACATACTGCAGTAATCTTAATATGTATTGCAGTAAGCTAAATACATACTGCAGTAAGCTAAATAGGTACTTCTGTAATCTAAATATGTACTAATGTACTGCTGTAATCTAAATATGTACTGCTGTAATCTAAATATGTACTACTGTAATCTAAATACATACTGCTGTAATCTAAAGAGTATTGCTGTAATCTAAAAACATACTGCTGTAACCTAAATATGTACTACTGTAATCTAAATACATACTGCTGTAATCTATATATGTACTGCTGTAATCTAAAAACATACTGCTGTAACCTAAATACATACTGCTGCAATCTAAATACATACTGCTGTAATCTATATATGTACCACTGTAATCTATATATGTACCGCTGTAATCTAAAAACATACTGCTGTAATCTAAAGAGTATTGCTGTAATCTAAAAACATACTGCTGTAACCTAAATATGTACTGCTGTAATCTAAATACATACTGCTGTAATCTATATATGTACTGCTGTAATCTAAAAACATACTGCTGTAACCTAAATACATACTGCTGCAATCTAAATACATACTGCTGTAACCTAAATATGTACTGCTGCAATCTAAATACATACTGCTGTAATATATATATGTACCGCTGTAATCTAAATATGTACTGCTGCAATCTAAAAACATACTGCTGTAATCTATATATGTACAGCTGTAATCTTAATATGTACTGCTGCAATCTAAAAACATACTGCTGTAATCTATATATGTACCGCTGTAATCTAAATATGTACTGCTGCAATCTAAAAACATACTGCTGTAATCTATATATGTACCGCTGTAATCTAAATATGTACTGCTGCAATCTAAATACATACTGCTGTAATCTATAGATGTACCGCTGTAATCTAAATATGTACTGCTGCAATCTAAATACATACTGCTGTAATCTAAAGAGTATTGCTGTAATCTAAAAACATACTGCTGTAATCTAAATATGTACTGCTGCAATCTAAATACATACTGCTGCAATCTTAATACATACTGCTGCAATTTAAATACATACTGCTGTAATATATATAAATATATATACTGCTGTAATCTAAATACATACTGATGCAATCTAAATACATACTGCTGCAATCTAAATATGTACTGATGTACCCTATTTCATATTTGCATCATGTAGATATTTAATTTCAGAAATATGTGACAATTCATCAAAATTGTGTTGTGTTTCTCTAAGTTCAAATATATAACAAATGATGCTTTATTATTATTATTATTATTATTATTTTAACTGTTCCATATGGCACTAGCCTGAATGTCTGAAGAAACTGCTTTAGCCTTCAAATGTGATGTCATGAACAATTCCTGAAAATCATAAATTTGCTGATTGCACTTAATTTTAAAAACTCAACAACATTTTCTGAAATTTGCTGACACATGGGAACTCTGTAAAAAGTTACAACTTACCTAAAACAATCCTATGGACCATGTTACTATCATCAACTTTAACCCCCCAGACCTTCTGGATTTTACCCTGATTTTCACGAAATTTTTGCAGAGGTTTGCCGTTGACTTCAAGTGTATATTCATATGCAAAACCTGAACAGGCATCTATTGATATAGTACACTTTGCCTTTCCAACTTCAAAATATTCCTTTCCAACCAGTTTAAACATCCAGTCTTTCCTATAAATTTCCTGAAACAGATATACTGTTATTAGTACCCTGCAGATTTCCTGAAACAGATAAACTGTTATTAGTCCCCTGCAGATTTCCTGAAACAGATGTACTGTTATTAGTCCCCTGCAGATTTCCTGAAACAAATATACTGTTATTAGTTCCCTGCAGATTTCCCCGAAGGGGATTATAGGTCTCACTACACAGTGGAATTTTGTTCTTTGTTCTATATAAAACAAAGTCTACGATTTCCATGGTCAAAAAAGCAGTTCACAAATACATTTTATCCACAAATTGTTCCATCAACAGAATGTAATATTTATATAATGTTAATAAAATTGTTTGTGGTTACATGGATGTTTTTTGTGTGATTTGTGCAGATGTAACTTTTCATAACCTAGGAAAGTTAGTGTGTTCCTTATGTGTAAGTAATAAATATTTGCATTGAAAACTATTTTGTGACAGAGGTATCTAAAAATGAAAAGACTTGGAAATTTTCATGTTTATCTTAATAGAGACTAACTTAACTATTTAGTTCAAACTCAAAAAAAAAATATGTATACCTTTCCATCTACAACTATAACACGTTTTCCAGACGTCGTTCCATGCTCAAACTCGACAACGTGATTCCCATCTGGCATCGACACCCTCCATGATGCTACCTGGTCTGGATGATTACCTCCTGACATCTTCTAAATCGGGCAACTGTCAAACACAAAACAATACACTTTTTTTATGAAATTCAGATTGTGTAAAGTTACCGGCATAGCATCATTGGCAACAGTTGACATGTGTAATCATCATTCTAATTATTCACTCTGCGGAAAAAATATACTGCATGCATTTTCACTCCGTGTGCTGAAAATATTGCCGCCAAGTGGGTTCAAGGCGTAAGTCTGAGTGCAAATGGCTGTCTCTCTAATTAACTCCGCGTAGAAATACAGGTAAGTGATTTTGTGTGAATTAAGATTTACAATACATTTACATATATATATATGTTCAGTACGAATGAATGTAATATGACTATAGGGAGATCATGTATGCATATCAACTCGATGTTCCAAACTTTGTTTATCAAAAGTTGCATATCAAGAAAGTATTATACTTCAAATCTAATATTACAAGTAGATGTGGTTGATTATGCACATGTAGGCACACATATACATTTTGTAGATTTTTTTAGTTTTCTTTATTTAAATATTTGTTTATTTATTTATTGTATTAAAAGTGTGCACCATTTTAAATGTACATGTAGTTCAAAAGGTAGCTCATTCAGACGAAACATCAATAATGCCGCAGAAAATGATGGTTATCTTATTTTCAGCAAGGCTTTTTAACAACAACTGTAATATAAAAAAAAACAACAACAGATCATGCACAAAACCTGAATAAAATTAATACTATTTCAATGAAACTATGAAAATCATTGACAGATATATGTTGCAATTTTAGGTGAGAAGATTATTTTAGTTTAACCTAGGCGTCTAGACCAAGTTAGGAAATTCCTTTTCAATTTTTTATTCTAACATATTAAAATAATAGTCTTATAGCAAAACAGGTTGTATGTGGTAGTATCGGGTAAATTATGCCATCCCAAAATTAAACCATCTCATGCTGTTCACAGTCTGAGCCAAAGACATTTCAGGACTATAGTCCTTTCGACTAGAGATATTCCAAAATTACATAGTCCGAATATAATTCTTATAGTCGGTAAATAACAGAAAACCTAAAACTTACATTAAGTATATTTTCTATATTTATATCATTTAATCATAATTATATTCAGTTTCAGCAAAGAAACTACACAAATTTCATCCCAATATCTTGCTAAAGTCATAGAAATAGTTGGGCTATAGCTTATGTTTAGAAAACTTTTGTAGTCAGGTTAAAAATGTCATAGACTGGGTCTCAGACATTATCTATTTTTCGCAGACTGTTTCACTCATGTGAAAGATAAATGCACTTTTATCTACTTTCATATATTTGCACTTATACAGCCTCATGTCATTTTAGTTTGACACATTTAGTCAGTCAGTCATGTGATCAAAATCTCCATTCGCCCTTTTGTAGGAAGTATATTTGGGTCACATTGATATACATCTACTGTGAATGGTGAAGTCAATGAGCGTGTATTTGTTTTGTAGAAAATTATGATTTGATAGTTATTTAAACATTATATACAAGCATTTAGTGTCAACATCCGGTTTGCACATATTTATAGCGACTCTTAAGTGATCGAAAACAGGCAACACCATAATATTTTTTTTTATCAAGCGTGAAGACTACGAAATCTACATCTACATTGTATGTTGTTGAACTGTTTCATAACTAGACAAACACCAAACTAATACTCAATTTTGAAACCTCACCACTAACGGGCTATCCCTGTTATATCGTCGTTCATATTTAATTGGTTAGATTTGTTAGTTTCTTTAATTTGTTATGTTACTGATCATTAAAATTATCTGAAATAAATAAGTTTCAGTTGTTTTGTAAATTTCTTTACCGTAGTAAACATAACATTTATTAATTGATTTAACAGTTTGCATTGAAATGGTGTGTGAAGAAATGTTTAAATATTTCTGAAGTATTTATTGATTTTTCCTCTATCTACCAAACTTAATTCTTATGTACTATGAAAGCAGTATTCCAATGATTGCACCGGAAATGCATCATGAAACAATGGCTAGGCATTATTTCCTTGTCTATATGATGATCTTTTCAAGCTTTTCAGTCACACTTATCCAGGCAAGTATAGCTAAAATACTTCTAAACTGTCAGTGCAATTCATGGTTTGATGACCCCATTTTGTCTGACAAAAAAGATAATAATCGAACTGAAAAATAGTGTTGTTTTAACTTACTGAATGATTTAGGAAACTAATTTTCCTTCAGTTTTAACAATGAACTATAAGAATACAAGTTGCTCTCGTAAATTTCTGTTTACCTAAGATCATCCTAAAAAAATATTTGTTTGCTGTGTTCCGACCAGTATTTTTCATGCGGGTAGGAAGCTATCATTTTTTTTCATTAGCCAAATTTTGATTTTTTAAACAACAATGGACAGAAATCATGACAGTCAATAAAATGTTTGGGTAACTGCAATTGTGAGTGAATTGATAGGAGCATGTCAAACATTTTTTTAAGAACGGCACAACCTCATATCAATTGTAACAGTCTGTCAGTGCCCAAGGATAAGTCAATCTGATGTTTTGAGCTATTCCCTGAGGTTGGAGAAAGCACTTATATCACATGATCCGATAATGGCGTAGTTGATCCGTTATTGGTGCTTACACAGCCTCTTGTAAAATGCAGATACCCATGTAACGGTGAACTAGTTCAAGGAAAAGTTGGCTGGTGTGTTCAGAGGGAATATTTTTCTTTCAGTTAACATATTTTCTAAAATAGTTTATGCGGTTAGATTAGTGTATGCAGCAACTGTTTCATTAGTGATCCGCTATTGGCACGTTCACTGTATTTACAGTAACTACACATGGAAATATCAGACTATAATGTGCCTCAGCAACTTGCGTAATAAAACCCAATCCCATTAATAAGTTCTAGGGTCAGTAAAAGGATAAAATTAATTATTATTAAAGTATACCCTGCGTTATTATACAACTCTGGAATGTATAAATTAAACACAAACATGGATTATTTATCGCTGCTCGGCAACTGTTATTATTGTTTACAACATCCGGGTATTTTAAGTACCTGCATATAAGCAAAAACAAAAGTAAAACAGCTGAAAATTGTACAAAGTACAAAAATGACATTAATGGACCACAAGGACATTGAATTGGCGCAACATGTTGATTAAACTTAAAGATCCACGTATATCTTTTAATATCATCGAGTGAGCACTGAGATGGCATGGTTACAAGAGACTCAGTGTTCATAAATGAAATTTGATTGACACCAGTGAAATTACCATTATCAAGGAATTATATAGGGAAGGAGCTAGATTGGGAGCGAGGGTCATACAAGCTAATTACCTTTCTTAAAATTGCTTGTCATTTATGAATTGCAAATGTTATATAATATACTATATACAGTTCTTGAATAAAATATCGTCTAAACCAAATGATTGAGATTTTGTGAACGCTCGCGTTTTCCCGCAAATTCTCGAAATACCTCATTTTAATCGGTTACAATGAATACCGAAATCGACTTCACTACCGGAATCTACAGGAATCGGTTTTCGATTACCGGAATCGACTTATTACAAGCGTTCTATATTCTTTATTGTATTAAATACATGTAAATATGATAGAATGTATGATATTTGACTCGTATGCAAAGTTTTAGAAAATAATATTCAGCCAAAAATGACTTTGGGAGAGTATATTTTTATTATAGTTAAATATGTTACAATCGGTGTTCATAACATTTGCGAACCTGTGAGATTCACAATTATACCTCAAATATAACTTTTTGAACGCTTCATTTTTTATGAAATGCTTATGAATTAATAATATTTTACATGCCATAAGCTAATACAGCATTTTGACTGTAACTAAAAATTGTACCTTTATTTTTTTTCAAAGTTATACTTGAGCTATTTAATTGGTGTGAAATGTTAACATATTGAAATGTTTTACTTTATATCTGATATATGAAATAAATCTATATATTTATCAAAGATTTGCGTTATCTGTTTCATCCATTTGGCATATCCCTCAAAATATTTAATTTGAAGCCCTAGCATTGGACAACCAAAGTCTCGTAATATTCACGTGAAATACGGCCAATTAAAGGCTGCAATTTTACACAAGTGGAAATGGGACAGAAATTGTTATTACTCAGACGTATGTGTGAAAGAGGCGATTATAGATATAAAAAAACAAACAAATATGATTACCAAGTAATGTTTTTAAGTAACTGCTGAACCAGTCTTGTCGTTTGCACGTACCATCTTTTGATTAACACAATTTTAAAGGCGGTGAAATTAGACGTGTGGAAACATTAAGAATTATTAAAGCTCAACTTTATCCATCACATTACAAACAATTCACAATTTTCTTTAAACAACATCTCCTCCTAAACTACTGGATGGAATCAAACCCGGGGTCAAAAATGGCCCCACCCCCGGGGTCAGTATTTTAACATAGGCTTATAAAGGGAAACTCTTTAAAAAAAACTTCTTCTCCGAAACTGTAAGGCCTAGGGCCACCAAATTTGGTGTAAAGCATCATCTAATGGACCTCTTCCAAGATTGTTCAAATTATTAGCCCGGGGTCAGTATTTTAACATAGGCTTGTAAAGGGAAAATCTTTAAAAAAAAAATTATTCTCCGAAACTGTAAGGCCTAGGGCTACCTAATTTAGAGTGTAGCTTCATCTAGTAGAACTCTACCAAGATTGTTCAAATTATAGCCCCGGGGTAAAAATAAGCCCTACCTCGGGAGTCAGATTTTTAACATAAGCTTAAATAGGAATATAGGACCATCATGATCTTCTTGTTTTAAAAATGCATTTAATGCCAAGAAGTAAAACATTATAAGTTTTATACAAAAAGTACATTTCCGCCTTTAAGAGATTTGACTCAGTAAAATAAAAGCTACATGTACTTATAATTGTATTTCTGGGACTTTGAACTGAAAATATAATATAACTTGCACAGCTTTTACATTAATTTAACGGTTGGAATATAAGGCACCTTTTGTCAGTTAGCGGAACATATATTTTCATATCAATGTAAAAATATTTACACGCTACCACTGTTGTAATTTCAGACTACAAACTGCCTTGCTGTCAAACCGGAGAAATGGTTTGACAAACCAAACTAAATCAGAGGCAAAACTTCTACATACATATAGAGTCTTAACTTCCATTCATCTCAGGAACACAAATCAAAATGTTTACATTGTAGAATGAAATTCTAATAAAAACAATACAATTCCCAGTAAATTATGTTTAAAATTATTGAAGTACTTTTGATCACAAAATTTGTATTTTGCAGCTAAAATAACGACAAATTACGAGAAACTTTCCTGCAAACCTCAATATTTTGAATTCAAGACCATTGTGAGTGGTCGAAACATGTTTAAACATCCAAGATTAGATACAACTTATAGTTTATGTAAAAGAAATTAGTTGTCTGTGAATTATGAACGATAAATTAATCCTTAGATGTTGACCTACATTCTCAGCCAATGAAATCGCTCAGATTTTTCAAAATAGAACGTTCTATTTCACATAGAAACTTCCATTTTCCATTCCATGAAAAATAGATCGTTCTATTTTGGACAGACCGGAACAAAGACGAATGGTACAACTTTTCTTACCACGGTGGCGAATCCACATGACCCTATGCTAAATATCGAAGGAAAAGTGCCCATTCCTGGTAACATTTTTTCCGATAACTTTTATTAAATTTACATTTCATAAAAAACAACAACAAAATAAAACCCAACCGACGAATGCCGTCTCTGTATAAGGTAAACCATTGATTCTATTAACTGGCTATGCAAAACTCATATTTTTTGGCAAAATGTACAACGGCGTAGTTCTGTAAATTTCACCACTCAGTTTTTCAACTGAGCAAAATACGCCGTTGCTCCTTTTGCAATTAATAGCCTACGACTTAGTCGGTTTAAACTTATTTATTTTATTACGCTCAAAGTCTTGCTGGGTTGAACCAGTACTAAACATATGTGAAAAAAAAGTGTTTTGCACACATAACCGTGACAGGGGATCGATCCGCGACCCTCCGACCAAGATCCGATGCTCTACCACTAGACCACGCACTTTAATTTATAGCACCGAAAGGTTCATCTCAAAATAGAAACGACGTTCATCTTTGTTTTGTAAATTTTCATGAAATATTAGGATAGTGATTTGCAAAACTGTTACCTGTAGCAGACATTTCTTTCAAGGGTTTAATTCTATAAATAAAAAATTATACAACACATCAATGACTGGAACCCAGGAACGAAAACGTAGACCAGCATCAAAGCAGGTTACAAAATTTCATGGCATTTTATCCTGGCGTAGAAATTACAATACAACTTCTAACCTATACTTAGATGCTGACCTACTTTCTCATCCAATAATTATTATATCAAAATAGAAGTTCCATTTTATATAGAAACTTCCATTTTCCATTCCATGAAAAATAGAACGTTATATTTTGGACAAAATGTAGGTTAGAAGTTATATTGTATTTTCTACGCCAGGAGAAAATTCCATGTAACCTCTAACCAGCTTAGCTGTTGATCTACATTTTCGTCCCTGGGTACCAGTCATTGTCTTGTTGCATATTTTTTAATTATAGAATTAGGCCAATTAAAAACACGAACATTGATTGGGAGACACAAACACGAGCGCGTGCGCGTCACCAAGTTTCAAGTTTATTCAGCAATCGGCAAATTATGCCTTTGGTCATTTACAAAGTATTACGAAGAAATATGGCAAATACAGTACATATTGTAACAAACATATAAAACAAACATTCACAAATAACAACACATCACATGTACATTAATCCTGCGAAACAATCATACTTTCAAGGGTGTTTTTTCTTATTACAAGAGCTTCTTGAATAAATTTTGAACAACATTTTTTCATTCTTAAACGACATGATATCTATAAATTAATTTACTGTAGGCCAAGCCATGCGGCCTAACTATTTAGTACGAACTTCATTGTATTTAGTACAGCACAGCACGAAATGATATTCTGACTCAATAACATTCTGGTTACAAAGTTTACATAACCTATTGGCACGATCAATACCATTATATCTTCCGGTCTCAAATTCAAGAGAATGTGAACTTAATCTTAAACATGTATATTGCTTTCGTAGAGAATCATTTTTTTTTTTAATTTGTCAAAATAGTCTTCATAGCAAAATATGTTTTTAAATTTTACGTAATAATCAAGTTTAGGTGAGTTATGTATACTCATACTCCATTCTTGAACAAATTGGTCTCGTAATCGCCTTTTAAGTAAAGGGTAATAATTGGTATTGTTCCGAAAGTTGTTAGTTAAGTTCGAATGACCAAGATTGTCAATAATAGTTCTAATCCGATTTGCCCAACAGCTCCCATTTATGTTATTACATTGGTCAATATAAATACTGTATATAGGTGAATTAACATCACTCATTATCTTTAACCAAAATGTTAACGACCTTTCCCTGCTTATTACAGTTAATGGAAATCGCCCTAAGTCCCCATAAACAGCATAATTTGACGTTTGTTGGCGTACTCCCAAAATATACTTGCAAAATTTGATATGCAGTTTATCTACTTCTAATTATACACGCCCCAGACTTCAGCTCCATACAATAAAATTGGTACAATTGGAATCGAATAGTGACAGTTTTGTTTTAATATCTAACGGTACTCTGTCAAACACCGACAGTAAATTATGATATGCCCTAAGGGCTTGATTAGATAAAGTTTTAACAGCGTTTGACAGGTTACCGATGTGAGTAAAATTAATACCTAAATATGTAAAGTTATCTACAATTTCAATTTTTTCGCCATTTATAAAAAAATCCACATTTTAATTTGTTTTCCTTTTTTCGAAAACACATACTTTAGTTTTGTTTACATTTATTATCAAACCCTATTTATGCGAGTATTTGTAAATACTGTTAATCTGAGCCTGTATGCTGTCTGGGTGCGTTGTAAATAACACAATATCATCGGTGAAAAGGATAAGATATCTTGTCAACATATTTAGGTTATTATCAGTTAGTGCCTCAAAATTGATATTAGCGACAATATCATTAATAAACAAAATGAACAAAATGGGCGACAGTGGCTCTCCTTGCTTCAAGCCCAAGTTGAAGAACTTTGACAAATCCATATTCGATGAAATTTTAACACATGATATATAGATATAGATTTTATCATATGAACCATTTTACAGCTGATACCAGATTGAAGTAATTTCACCCAGAGGTCATCTCTTATAACAGTGTCAAACGCTTTTTCATAGTCAATAAATACACACCATAATTTAGAGTTAGCGGATAATACCTTTTAAATAACAGAATGTAAAATAAATACTGCATCTGTGGTAGAGCGTTTATCACTAAAACCAAATTGTGCGTCATTAAAAACATACTCGGTTTCACACCAATTATTTATTCGGTTTCTTAAGGTTAGAGAAAACATCTTACCAATTGTATTTACTAATGTTATTCTGCGATAATTGGAAGGATTACCAACATTTCCTTTTTTATGAATGGGGACACTTACACCGTTACACCAAGCCTCGGGGTAAATACCCGAGTCATAGATAATATTAAACATCCGCTTCAATAAAGAAGATGGCTACATTGTTATAATAATATTTTCCTATTATATTTATAACTACACTCCATACTGACAATATTGGATACTCAGGGAATATTTTACTAATATTTTGTCAGGATTTTGTACGTCATATTTAACCTATGTATATAATAGAGTATTTATGAATTTTGTATATAATTACTTTCTTGATTATCCTGGTGACATATAGGCCCAATGGGCCGGGTGCCAAATAATTTTGTCAATTGTATATATGTATAACTTAATGAATGTATGCACATGTCACAATAATAAACAATATCTTATCTTATCTTAATCGGCGCTTTTGTTTCTATTCAATGAAGAAATTGTTTTTCGTATTTCTTCGACACTAAATTGAGCATCTAACATTTCAATGCGTACCGTCTCATCACGAGTTCGGTTGTAATCATCCATGTTTACATGGTTATGAGGTGTATTAGAAATTGACGTAAAATGATTATCAAAGTCGTTCATACTAATATCGTTTTGGTTATTGTTTTTCTTGTTAGTGAACTTTTTTTTATATATTTCCAGAACTTTTTGGGTGAATGTTTACTTAAATTGCATAGGTTACGTTTCTCTTTCATATCAAAGGCACGTTTAACATTACTTTTAAATTTGCTCCGATTTGATAAAATAACAGTTTATTTTCCTCAGAGGCATGTTCGGCAAGATTGCGTTTACATCTAAGGAACTCCGATTTAGCTTTGCGACAATTGTCATTAAACCACGGCGTTTTCTTGGTTTTAGTATGTGGTTTTGATGAGTAAGATTTACCAAAACATTGAAAAGAAACATTATACACTATGTCGGATAGAGAGTCAATACTCCTATTTATATCGCATCCACCGGATATAAGTGTATCTGATATATCGTCGAAATGGTATTTTTTTGAGTTAAGTATGTTTAAAAAAACTCTCCGACTCTGCAGGGTTCCATACTATTTTATCGACATTACGGCGATTAGCTTGATTTATAGTTTAAAGAAAATATAATGGAACAATGATCAGAAAATTCTGTCATATCATAAATATAAACATCAGATACGGAATTAAAATTGTTGATATTAGTAATTAAATAATCAGCAGTGCTAGAAACAGCCCTGTTTCTGAACACGCTATGATAAGTACATTTACCATGACAAAGACGTCCGTTCACAATATGTACATTGTTTTCCTTACATAATGTCAGTAGCTTGTTACCGAAAGAATTCACGTGCAAATCATTATTAGTACGAATTGATAAATCGGTATCGTGTAGATTTTCATTCGGCATATTTACATAACGGTCTAAATGTATGTCATCAATGTAATCAAATGATTACCCGTGCGTGCATTAAAGTCCCCTGACAAAAACACATCGCCTAGCTCACTAAAGTGTCTTATATCATTACTCAAGTGATGAAACAAATCGAATTCAAAGAGACTGGAATTAATATTCTTTTATAAATTAGACTCTTCTGGAGGAATATAACAAGTACAGAAAAAAACATCATCATCGGTATGTAGGAAACATTTTTTAAGTTTAAACCATATTATACCATTAGAATTTGTACTAACCGGTTCTAAATTGTTTAAAAAAATATTTTTATAATATATAACAACACTTCCCCTATTCCTCTTTGCCTTGCGGTTGAATTTAGGACGTGGACAATTAAAATAACTATATCCGTCAATATCAATATTCGATAGTTTAGCACTGTTTGATGATAATTATTTTGCGCGCTTCTCGTCAGTTTTCATTGGATTAAATGGTGTTTTGTTTCATTGTTGTTATGTTCGTAGTGGCACCGTCACATATTTAACTGACCATTGTAATAACGTTGGCTCTGTCATTTCCTCATGTTATCTGACATATATATCTAAATTCTAAAATAAGATTGTATGTAGTTGTTTTGGAACCAATTATTCTATGTTTATTACAATGTCAAAAGAACATATAATTTATTTTGCTAATGTTTTTAAATCCCTAAGCTTAAATTAGTTGTACTATTTGTTCTATTTATCACTGCAATGTGACATCAAGTGCCTACAATCATTGAGGTATAAACTTTTCTTGAAAACATTGAAAATACCTTTAATAACTGACATTGTGCAAATAACTTTATGTTGATTTTTTGTCAAAGTATCCGCGAGATGATGTTGTTTATCTAAGTACTATATAACCTACTTCTTTAGTCCAAATATCGATCCTTATATACACAAAATGCATTATGTATATTATAGCTAACCTCCTTTCCATTTTTACATGCCGAAAACTTTCGTGTTTTTCATAACATCAGTTTTTGCTTTCTTTACCAGTTTTTTCTTTAGACGTTCTGAACTCATGTATGGACTACTTGTGCGACGGTTTGATCTTAACACTTATGTTTGTATTTTTAGAAATCTCTATGTTTTCTTGCCTTTGAAGATCAACTTTGTGCTGGTGTTAGATCTGTTTCTAATTTACCTCTCTTCAATTACATGATTTGTTTGAAAACATATTCTGGCACAGGCACACCGTTGATAAATGTTAGAGTCAAATTTTCAGCCTTACTGTAGTTTATTGTTTTACTGTTTATCTACCACTCTTTTGTCTATACCATTTCGTTCTTTATATACATTAAAAGCGCTTCGCAGTGTCACTCTGAGATTGTATATCCCAATAAACGTATATTATTAGGCAAACATGTTAAAGATAATTCGTTTTTAACAAAATGCTTCATACGTTCCGTTTGTTTAACAACACTGCAAACATGGATCTTCATTTTGTTGCTGACTTGTGAAGATATTCACCCAAACCCAGGTCCTGTAGGCTCAACTGCAAATGCAGTTTCATCTTCCTCGTTCCTATCAGATAGTTTGGAAGCCTTGAGCTTTTCACATAATCTTTTTCTTGTTCATTATAATGTTCAAAGTATTAAATATAAATTAGATACAATCTACTCTGAACTGTATGGGTTTGATATATTTACATTCTCCGAAACCTTGCTTAATGATACTGTTGCGTCAGCCGATCTAGAATTTCCATCATTCCATAAACCAATAAGAAAATATCGCATTGGGGATAGCCACGGTGGTGTTATTATATATATATTAAAGAGACAATTCATTTTTCTCGTAGAAATGACTTAGAAATCAATCGTCTAGAATGCGTATGTGTTGAAATTACTATTAAGCACAGACATATACGCTTAGGAGTTTTTTACAGACCTCCAAATTCTGACGCTGCTTATAATAATTTAATTGAAGATTCTTTAAATTTTGCCGTCGATACTGGTATCAAAGATATAATTGTTACTGGTGATTTGAACTATAATATACTGAATGATGTTTCATCGCGAAGTCTTAACAATATGTGTCAACAGTTTGGTCTATTTCAATCTATTAAAGATCCCACCCACTTTACTGAGAATTCATCGCCTCTAATTGATATTTTTCTTTTAAGTAATAAAGACAGCCTTATTAAAAGTGGTGTCGCAGATCCGTTTCTAAATCAAGATATCCGATTCCATTGTCCGATATACGGTATATTTAAATTCAAGAAAAAACAAACAATTAGCTTTTGAGAGACATATTTGGAAATATGAACTTGGTGACTATGCTCTTTTAAAAATAAAATTATTCAAACTAACTGGAACGAACTATCTAGCGATGATGTAAACGTGTATGCTACCAATATTGCTAATACAATTAATGAACTTTCAAATTTATGTATTCCAAATAAAACCATTAGAATTAAACCGCATGAACCTCCGTGGATATCCACTGAGTTAAAAAAAAGAATATAAGGGCCCGTAAAAGACTTTTTAAGAAGGCAAAGAGATCTAACGAAATATACCACTGGAACATATTTAAAAAGAAACGTAATGAGGTCGTCCAACTTATACGCCAAGCAAAGCAGTCATACTACGATAATTTAGCAAGTAAACTTAATTCTGTATCTCTCTCTCCCAAAGACTGGTGGAAAATATTAGAGTCGTTCATCTCTTCAAATGACAAGCCAGCAATTCCTCCACTGAATGACAATGGAACTATTATTTCCAATTTTGAGCTAAAAGCCAACTTATTAAATTCATTTTTCCAATCTCAGTCAATCTTAAATGACGATAACATTGCACCACCTATTTTGATACCTAGACAAAACATCCCAGTTTTACTAGATCTTGCTTTACTACCCATCGATGTGTGCAGTATTCTTAAGTCGTTACCAGTTGGAAAAACCTCAGGTCCCGATGAAATTAATAATTATGTGCTCCGTGAACTAAGTAATGAATTATCGACCCCACTGTGTGATTTGTTTAACACTTGTTTAACAAACGGTTTTTATCCTAAAGTTTGGAAGGAAGCGTTCATATGTACTAATTACAAGAAAGGAGACCCGTCTTTGGCAAATAATTACAGACAAATTTCACTTCTTAGTGTATTGAATAAAGTATTTGAAAGGCTCATATTTAAGCATATGTTCAATTATTTTCGAGATAGTAACTTTCTCTCTTCATTTCAATCTGATTTTGTGCCTGGTGATTCAACTATCAATCAGCTATATTTTCTTCACAATACCTTCTGCAAAGCGATTGACGATGACAAAGAGGTCAGAGTTGTATTTTTTTATATAAGTAATGCCTTTGATAGAGTTTGTCACAAAGGGTTGTTGGCTAAATTGAAAGCAGCTTGTATATCTTGTCAACTTTTGAATCTTTTAACTGACTATCTTAAAGACAGACGCCAATGTGTTGTCATTCCAGGCGCGAGGTCTAATCGGAGACCAATTAAAGCCGGTGTTCCCCAGGGATCTATATTAGGTCCTCTTCTGTTTTTAGTTTGTATAAATGACATAGTATCTGATATTCACTCCAACATACGACTTTTTGCCGATGATACAAGCCTTAACTTTATAATTAATCATAATACTGATATTGTTAATGCTGCACAGACATTAAATTCTGACATAGATAAAATATCTGAATGGTCAAATAAATGGCTGGTTATTTTTAATCCATCCAAAACAGAATCAATGCATGTAACTCGCAAACGCACTCAACCTGTTCACCCCCACTTTTTATGCAGAACCAACAAATTATAGATGTGTCATATCACAAACATCTAGGAGTATACTTATCAAATAACTGCAGCTGCTGGCACACTCATATTGACTATATTAAGAATAAAGCTTGGTCTAGAATAAATATTATGAGAAAACTTAAATTTCAGTTAGATAGAAAATCACTAGAAACAATCTACATGTCATTTATAAGACCCTTATTGGAATATGCCATTGTTATTTGGGATAATTGTACAAATTATGAAAAATACGAACTTGATAAAATACAGAATGAAGCTGCACGAATAACAGCTGGAGTTACAAAACTTATATCTATCAATAACCTGAATTCTGAAGTAGGATGGGAAAGTCTTGAAACGCGTCGAACTAAACACAAATTACTCTTTTTTATAAAATGATCCACGGAATGGTCCCACCATAGCTATGTTCATTGGTTTCTTCTCTTACAAATGCAAGTTCCACGTACAACCTCAGAAATAATTATAATATTCAAAAACAGTTCGGTACTCAAATTCCTTTATTCCTTCCGTTGTCCGTGACTGGAACACTCTCCCGCTTGAAACAAGACAAGCCTCTTCTCTGAATGCTTTTAAACATAAACTCGAAAGTAACGAACCAAAAGTACCTAAATTCTTTTACATAGGTACAAGGAAATGCCAATTATTGCATGCCCGCCTCCGAACGAGTTGTAGTGCACTTAAGCAACATCTATTTCTTAAACACATTGAAGACTCCCCCTGTGTACATGTGGACAAATAGAAAGAATAGCTCATCTATTTCTCAATTGTCACCTTTACCAGCATCAACGCATACCACTCCTGACATCTGTCAGTGAGTTATGTACAGTTTCTTTAAATATACTTCTTTTTGGTGAACGACAACTCTCTTATGACATTAATGGTAAAATATTTGAAGCAGTTCACAAATACATTTTATCCACTAATTGTTTCTCCTGAAGTAAGTCTGAAGAAATAACAAAGCTATTTCTATTTACGTGGTGAGGTCAGCCCGTCTCCCAATTTCGTCCATGCCGTTCAGAACTTGTCCAAACATGTTAACCATTATTTTTATGTGAATTCACATAATTATTCATTACTTTAATCATTTTAATCACCTTTCTTTTTTTTCTAAATACTCACTTCATTTTCTAAGTTTCTTAAATATATCAGAAACAATATTCCTAAAAGTATGTTAAACATTTTTATTAAATATATTTTGAACTATGTTATATTCGTAATGCTAAGAGCATAAATAAAATTGTTAATAATCTACCAAATTTGTTCACAATTGATATATGTCATGGAAAAGAACTTTATAAGAATTTATCTTCCGTTCTAATCCATATTTATACCTAAACTTATGTGTATATATGTACATTTGAATGAATTAATATGTTTAAACCAAATGAAACATAAAAAATATATGCTGTCTCATCTACAAAAATACGTTGTTGCATTTTTGCGAGTTTTGCATAGCCAGTGAAAAGCACCGATGGTTCATCTTTATACAAAGACGGGTTCGTCATTGTTTTGTGATTTTTTATGAAATGTTAATTTTAAGAAAGTTATCTGCAAAAATGTTACCAGAAACGGGCACTTTTCCTTCGATTTTCAGCATACTGTCACGTCGATTCGTCACCGTATTAAAACATTTTGTAGCATTCGTCTTTGCAGCTTCAGGAATTTTAACTCGGTCCAAAATCACGGTCAGGGAACTCTGTCACAATGCGGAGTGATTCGCGTCGACAGTTTGTCACAGATTCACGTCGATCTGATGCGGGACGCACGGCATATTTTGATGTATAAAGTCAATTGTTTACTAGATATAGCTATGAGTTGAACACTGTTTTACATGATTGAGTTTCACTTAATATTAATTAGTATTTTCAAAGATCCAATCGATCATGTGTACGTTAGTAGAGGTTTAAAACGCACGAATTAACAAATCCTCGCTGAATCTGTATGTGAAACGAAAGTAGAAGTGAAATTATTAATAAAAAGCACTCATCAGTTCAGAATATCATTGATAACTGTTGTATAAGTAATTTTGTTTAAAAAAAGGTTATAATAATTGACTTTTTACTTATACTGAGTGAGAAATACCGTTTGAAAAAAAAGAGTCATGTGTCACGGGTTTGCGTCGATATTGAATTAAACGTCACGGGTTCTTCCGTACAGGGTCACAGCTTCTAGTCAACACTTTTTGCAGGACTGGACATATATTTTGTCGAAGATTTCTCGCTTTATTGTGATCTGATTGTACACCTAGCATTGATAACATGTCCTATTTTCTCAGTCAATAAAATTCCATCAGATTTTTCAAAATAGAACATTCCATTTTACATAGAATGTCATGACCATTAGTAGATGTTGACCTCTTTCCTCTGCCGATGAAATCGTTCCAGGAACGAGAATGTAGATCAACTAAGCCGGCTAGCCAAATAATTTCTAACCGATACATTTATCTTTGCACAAAAATTGTAATGAGGCATGTTCTTAAAACGTATAAAAAAGCAAGAACAGTATAAGTTCACCATATACAGAGGTCAAAGTATCGTAACTTGAACCGACAGCACTCACCCTACGCACAAAAATATAAACACAACTCTTGTATTTGTGTGTTTGATGTTCATTTGTAATATTATTATAGAGTGTATTTTAGGCCATTTTGGGGTAATCCTTTTTCTTCAAATTTCTTCAATTTTTCTAAATAAAACCTTTTGTTATGTTAATTGATTGATTGAATATTTAGTGTCATTTTTATGCCATCGAGGGCTAACAGACGATCAGTTAACCTAACCACTGTTTCCTGGGATTAACCAGTACTCGAGCACACCCCATCTCCGCAAGTAACTGATAACTTTCCCACTTGAATCATTGGTGAGAGACGAATGATAATGAGACACAATGTCGTATATCAATCATCACGGAGACTGTTGCCGGGCGGGGGATTCGACCCCTGGATTGATAGACAGACGCGTAACCGACTGAGCTAATCAGGCCCGGCATTTATTATGTTAAAAGTTTAAAAAGGTACTTTGGTTCACAAAGTAAAAGTATTACCCCAAAATGGCCTAAAATGTACTCTAGAATAATATTATATATATAAACTATTATTATAATATCTTTTTTCTTCAACTGAACATATAATCCCATAAAACACATAAATACAAGATTTATTTTTTGTGTGGGTGGGGAGGGTGGGTCCAAAGTACGTTACTTTGACCTGTGTAAATAGGCACATCTCCATAGCCCCAAGTATACTTGCGGGTATTTACGTTACACTTACTCGTGTTCCCTGCAGATCATTATAGTTTTTGTATACATTTTGTTTTATTATTTCATAAAAAAATTAACGTTACCAGGTGTGTTGTGTTTTATGTATCCCGAAAAGTTTAAAAAAACTAAAAGTTGATATCCTACTATTAAATTTGTTATTTGTTATATAATAGAAAACGAATAATGGAGAATAATGGAAGACTTTAATCCAAATCTCCAACTTCGTCTTCGTTAGAACAAGACATGCATCATTCCATGGACTGGATAAATACATCATTCAATACATCACTCCCGCTGAAAGGGGTTATTTTTCAATCTCGAAAATTGACACGCTGAGTCACATTTTAACATTAAATTCTGATCAAAATAGTCGTTGAAAACTGGTCAGTGTTACACTTTGATCAGCCATAGAGTCCTTTTTTAACGGTTTGTTAAAACATCACATGACTGATGTCACATGTTGCAACAATTTAACATAAGCCCTGGTAAACTTTGTTACGATCGGTCGCTATGATTACAAAAATGGTTGCTTTAGCAGTTCTCGTCTATGTTTATGCTGTTAAAATATATTTACATATATATTGACCTTTGACGAAAAGTTATTTAAAATTCCAATCAAAACTAAAGAAGATAAGGTCAGGATAGCAGCGGACCGACGGACGGAGCTATGACCTTGACCTTTGACGAACAGACCCAAGTCATTCGTATGACACATCGACCTGTCCTAGTGAACATTTGTGCTAAGTTATTTAAAATTCCAGTCACAACTAAAGAAGATACGGTCCGGACAAGAGGAAACACAGTGTATACATTGGATTTCCAAACACTTGACCTTGAGCTATGACCTAGACCTAGAATGACTTGGGTCTGTTTGACCCAAGTTATTCGCATGACACATCGTCTTGTCCTAGTGAACATTTGTTATTTAAAATTCCAATCACAACTGAAGGAGATATATTGTGGACGCACGGACGCACGCAGGGACGGACGCACGGACGCATGCACGGACGGATGTAGCCCATTTCTATAACCCACTGCTCCGCTCTACCAGCGGTGGCGGATAAAATGGATCACTCATCCGTTAAAAAGTGTTACATGAAGTCATTTTTCGACGGGGTCAAAATTTAATGTTACACCGGACAGCCTCCGTGCGAGATCCGAAGTGTAAATGGCAGTATTTGCATAGGGTTGCACTATTCTACAATGTTAAAACTATTGACACTGAATCCGTGACATTGAAATACGGATCGACACGCATCCGTTAACCTGTCGTCACAAAGGTGTGACATTCTAAAATTTTGAATTTTATATAAAAGAATAAATGCTTGTTCAGGCATAACCAAAACTTAGCAATAAAAGTCACTACATTTATTATTTATCGTACTGGTTGTGATTTGATGTGGTATAATGTCATTTATTGACATGCTCCAATGATTGAGAAATGCAATTAAATTGGTTTGAAACTTGAAGAAATATTCACTTTATACTTACTTTACTTATAATGCATAACATTCCAACGAATGTAAAAACTATACTTCACGTCTGGATATATTTAATTAATGATCGACAGTTTGATAATAAAGAGTGTCTTGACGTTGAGTGTATCCAAGCTAAAAAAGCTTACCACGAGGCATTACGTGTTTTAAACCAATGTAAATCAACTTTCAGTAGGCAAAATTTCTGCATGCGAAGAAAAGCTTACAAAGAAATATGTAAAAATGACATATCTGAAGATTTGTCATTGAATCACGATTTCGATAACTTAGAGTGTTCTATTCCTGAACTAGATAGAAAAATAACAATTTCTGATTTCCGTAAAAACTTTAAAGGGAGATAAATTAAATGGAAGCGATTTTTTATTAAATGAATATTTTATTAACAGTATTGATATTTTAGCTGCACATATTTTTGATATATTTAATTCAATTCTCGATAGCTGTTTTTCCCGGAGAAATGGACAGAGGGTGTTATTGTACCACTTAATAAAAAGGGAGATAAAAATAGTGTCAACACTTATAAGGGTATAACCTTAGTAAGCTGTATGTCTAAGCTTTTTACATCAATATTAAATAAGAGAATAGCTCAATTTTGTGATGAATCAAATACAATTTCTGATTCACAGTTTGGTTTTCGCAAAGGATATTCTGCAGCATTTAGTTGTTGCGCCACTAAAAAACAAGGATGGTTACCTCCAAAGCAACAATGAAGCTAGAGCTAACATTCTCAACGAGCAATTTGTCTCTGCCTTCACCCGTGAAAACACCACCTACATCCCAGACATGGGTCAGAGTGAAATACCATCAATGTCAAACATTACAGTCGACTGGAAAGGGGTCCACAAATTGCTGATGAATCTCAAGACCAAGAAAGCCACTGGCCCAGACGAGATTCCAGCCTTCATCCTGAAAGCAGCTGCTACAGAACTAGCCCCGGCTCTAGCAAACCTGTTCCAACTATCCCTCGACCTAGGAGAAGTGCCTCAGAACTGGAGGGAGGCATCCGTAGTCCCTCTTTTCAAGAAAGGAGACCGCCACCTAGCATCCAACTACAGACCAGTGTCCTTGACGTCCATAACGTGCAAACTAATGGAGCACATAGTGCATAGCAATGTCATGCAGCACTTTGACAGGTACGACGTCCTGAGCGACAACCAGCATGGTTTCCGCAAGCGACGCTCCTGCGAGACTCAACTCCTAACCACCATCCAGGAAATCGCCTCCAACACAGCCAAAGGGAAACAGGTAGATGTTATTCTACTGGACTTTGCCAAAGCTTTTGACAAAGTCCCTCATGTACGACTACTACACAAGCTGGACCACTACGGTGTAAGGGGCAACATCAAGAGATGGATACAGTCATTCCTATCCAACAGAAAGCAGCAAGTCTTCCTTGATGGTGCCAAGTCAAGAACTGCAGACGTACTTTCCGGCGTTCCACAAGGGACAGTACTCGGTCCACTACTGTTTTTAGCCTTCATTAATGACCTCCCAGATATGATCAAGTCGTCGTCTTCCAAACTGTTTGCTGATGACAGCGCAGTCTTCAAGGTGATCGAGAACGACCATGACAGACAGCTCCTCCAGAAAGACCTCACAGCACTGGAAAAGTGGGAAGAGACATGGCAGATGAGCTTCAACCCCACTAAGTGCACTGTCATCAGGATCGCCCCTCGATGTCGGAAAATCATCGACACTACATACTGTCTCCATGGCCACACACTTGAGGTGGTGGATGCAAGTAAATACCTTGGAGTCACCATCACAGAAAGCCTCACCTGGGAGAAGCACATAGACAACATCACGAGCAAGGCCAATCGGACTCTGGGGTTCATTCGCAGAAACCTGAGGGAATGCACGCCACCTGTCAAGGAAGCTTCCTATAAAGCGATGGTCCGCCCCCAACTCGAGAATGCTGCCACCGTCTGGGACCCATACCAGCTAAACCACGTCAACACTATTGAACAGGTTCAGCGCCGAGCGGCCCGTTTTGTTTTCAACGACTATTCGACTAAGACCCCAGGATGTATCTCCAACATGCTTAAAGAACTGAACTGGGATCCCCTTGAACAGCGTCGAAAACACAGCCGGCTCTCCATGATGTATAAGATCCGCAACAATCTTGTAGACATCAACGCAGACAAGTTCCTCCAAAGCGGCGACGCGCGTACCAGAGGGCAACATAGGCTTTTCCAGGAGCGTATCAAAGACCAGATACTGTCGAACTCCTTCTTCCCAAGGACAGTGCGAGAATGGAATCTTCTTCCTGCCAGCACCGTATCTGCACCTACGTTGGATGCTTTCAGGTTACTCCTGGTGGAGTAACCTGATACTTTCTTCATCAGACATGACTACTGTATATAGTTTTAAATTTTTAACATTTGAGACTTCTGTGCACCACCACCACGCCTAGTTTCGTTGAGCTACGTACGTTCTTTCAAGAACCCAGCTCAGTATATGGAAGAAGAAGAAGAAGAAGAAGTAGACGCTTTATTTGTTTTATTAACTGTGATACAAAAGTTTTTAAATGAAAAATAACGTTTATACTGTGTATTTGTCGATTTTAAAAAAAGCTTTCGATTGTGGTTACAGAAATGCTTTACGGTTAAAATTGCACAACTACGGAATTCAAGGCAAGGTTCTTCGTATTATTAGAGATATGTATCATAATGTTAAATCGTGTGTAAGATATTGTAACAGTTTTTCAGAGTTTTTCGAGAAAGCGGTTGGGTTGCGTCAAGGGGTAGTAATTTCGCCCATATAATTCTCTCTCTTTATTGAAGATTTAGAATTGTTTTTACAACAAGACATTAATTCAGATTTACTGATAGACGATATAGTTATGATTTTATTACTTTTTGCTGAAAACATGATTATTTTAGGAAATACTCCAGAAGATATACAAAAAAGCCTGGACTTATTAAATACATACTGTAGTAAATGGAGTTTAGATGTTAATACATTAAAAACGAAAGTTATGGTTTTTAGAAAAAGGGGAAATTTATTAGATAGTGAAAAGTTTACTTACAATGGCACTGATTTAGAAAATGTTAATGACTTTAATTATCTGGGAACCATTTTTAACTATACCGGGACATTTGCAGCTAATAACCAACAGTTAATTGGTAAAGCCTTAAAAGCCTTAAATGTGTTGTTGATTAATTGTCGTAAATATAAAATGAAACCTAAAATATTATGTCAGTTATTTGATGCGTTTGTAGGGTCACTATTGGGGTATGCATCTGAAATATGGGACTACACCAAATCAAAAGAAATTGAAAGAGTGCATATAAAATTTTGGTAACAAATACCCAAAGTTAGAACTAGTACATGCTCATCGGCTATATATGGCGAGTTGGGTAGATAACCTTTGTACATATTACGCTATATTAGAATTACAAAATTATGGTACAAATTGATAAATACAGATAATATTGTTTTGCAGAAAGTATACAAACTTGTGTATGAAGATTGTATAAAAGGTAAAAAAAAATGGTTGTCTAATGTTAAACAAATGTTATCTGACTATGGCTTTGGATATATTTGGGAAGATCCCTCAATGATTGTCATTAATAATTTTATTCATTTATTTAAACAAAGAGTTATTGACAGTTTCCTACAAAATTGGTATTCAAATAAATCAAATAGTGGTGTGCTAGAATTATATAATAATGTTAAAACTTCTTTTGCCTACGCACAATATTTAGATATGTTACCATGTGATTTGAGAACATATATATTTGTAAAATTCGATTATCGTCACATTCATTAAGAATACAAACAGAACGTTATGCGAGAAATAGAACTCCTTGAAATGAACGCTTCTGTCTATATTGTAATTCGCAGGATTTAGAAGATGAATTTCATTTTATTTTGATATGTCCCTGCTATTTAGATTTAAGACAACAATATATAGGCAACTATTTTTTCAGAGTATGTTTCGATTCATAGAATTATTACAGTCAGATAATAGAAATACTTTTTTTAACCTAGCAAACTATATAAAATGTGCTTTATCTATTAGATTATCTTTGACACATTGTTGAATGTTGTCATCCTCATTTAATTTCAGCACTCGAGCACTGCTATATGAAACTATATGTATATATAAAGGGAGATAATTAAATTCACACCAACGGAATTTACGATTTTTGGGATCTTTTCAGATGCTCATTCACAATGCATGATATATATATATGAAGATAATTATTTGTGAATAATCAAGACATAAATGTACAGACCAGACTACGGCGAGTGCGCCTAGCTACAATGCAAACCATAGATATATATAAATATATTTTTGTGTGCGTGCGTGTGAGTTGATTTACCTAGGTAAATACCGAGGTATTTTTAGGGGTGTGAAAATGGGTTACAATTTTTAGGGTTAGGGTTAGGGTCCAAATTAGGATTATTTAGGGTTAGGGTTAGAGTTAGGATTCATTCCGTTTTGGGTTAGGATTATGGTTGTCAGAGGGCTTGATTGTCACACCGAGGTATACCGAGGTAATTTTTTAGGTGTTACTGCATACAAAGTGAGATAGGTAAATCAGACTCTGCGTGCGTGCGTGCGTGCGTGCGAGCGTGCGTGCGTGCGTGTGTGTGCTGTTGTTAGGAATGTAGTACTTATATGTTCTCATTTTGTCTGTGTTTCTCACCAAAAGTTTCTATATTTGTTTTGAAAATAAAAAAAATTTACACACTTACTGGTGTGCATTAAATTGGTGTAAAATCACTCAACGTTAAAAAGAAGTCAATCGAGAAGTTATTTCATATAACCGGTGGAAGTCAACATTTAACAATGGAAGGATATTTTACTTTAGCATTTTGTTTGGTGAGACATATTTTTAAATACAATTATATATATATATTGTATTGTATTGAAATGTTATGTTAAAGTTATGCGATATGTTTATATGTATATATATATATATATATATATATATATAATTATATATATATATATATAATAGGTTGTGTTTGCTGCTTCAACCATTCGAGCTAAGCTGTATGATCATTGTTTATCGACAAATGTAAGTATATATTTTTTTCCATATTCACCAAACTTGTTTTCACGACCGAGTTGTCTGAGGTGATCATTATAGTCTATTTCAATTTAGTTCGATTTACGCGAAGAAAGTTCAAATCCTATATGAACCGTTGTCGGGTCGTCTTCTTGGCTAGTACCGGTGTCGTTTAGTAATTTGACCCCGTTGTAGTATGACCCCGGGGTCACTTTACCGCTATAGCAAAATGACCCCCCCCCCCCCCCCCCCCCCGATATAGTAAATTGCCATCCCCTCTGATTTATCACCAATAAAGTTACTTTCATCTTTGTTTAAGGACTAATTATTGATTATGGATACATCTTTTGATAAATAATTAAAAAAACAACAACACAAAATAAACAAACCAACAAAAAACAAATTACACAAAGAAAACACTCACAAGTGTAAAACTAGACCATTCTTTTGTCTAGATATCTAGGTATGCTCTATAGCAGTTATTATTATTTGATTATACCAATATCCCTTTACTGGAAAGTGAAATTATTTGATATTTATCCACATCATTATAATCATTAAAGAATAATTAGTGCGGTGGGAGTGGGAGGGGGGTGGGGGAGGGGTTCACTTTACTATGACCATTGTATAGTGCCCCTCCCCCCCACCCATCATGTTTAGTTGCTATCACATTATAATTGTGTTATGTGACCATAATTTGTTCTAGCATTTGTGATTCTAAGAGAAATTCATTATTAGTCAGTTAAATGTGGGGGTGGGAGGGGGGAGTTGGGGTCACTTTACCATGGCCATTGTAAAGTGACCCCCAAACCCTCATCTTTTTATGTTTAGTTATTATAGCATTTTGTTTTTTATCATAATTTGTTTTAGCATTTATGAATCTATAAGAAATTAATCACAACAGTTAAATTTTAAAAATAAAAATTTGGGTGAGTGGGCGGGGGGTGGGGGTGGGGGGTGAGGATCACTTTACCATGACCATTGTAAAGTGACTCCCACCCCCCCCCCCCCCCACCCCCCCATCTTTTTATGTTTAGTGAGAATCACATTAAACATGTGTTTTGTATCATAACTTGTTTTAGCATTATTCATGAATCTACAAGAAATCCATAATAACAGTTAAATTTAAAAATATATATACATTTTGGGGGAGAGGCGGTCACTTTACTATGGCCATTTTATTAAAATTTAACTGTTGTGATGAATTTCTTGTAGATTCATGAATGATAAAATAAATTATGATCACATAACACATGTTTAATGTGATAATCACTAAAGATAAAAAGATGGGATGGGGATCACTTTTCAATGGCCATGGTAAAGTGACCCCTCACCCCAAATTTATTTTATTCAAAGTTAACTGTTATGATGGATTTCTTGTAGATTCATGAATGCTAAAACAAATTATGATACAAAACACATGTTTAATGGGATAATCTCTAAACATGGATAATCTCTAAACATAAAAAAGATGGTGTGTGTGGGGGGGGGGGGGGGGGGGGGGGGGGTCACCACGTTACAATGGCCATGGTAAAGTGACCCCTTCCCCAAAATGTTTTTTTTTTTAAAATTTAACTGTTATGATAGATTTCTTGTAGATTCCTGAATGCTTAAACAAATTATGATACAAAACAAAACACATGTTTAATGGGATAATCACTAAACATAAAAACATGTGTGTGTGGGGTGGGGGTGGGGGGGGGGGGGTCACTTTATAATGACCATGGTAAAGTGACCCCTCCCCCCAAAATTTATTTTTTAAAATGTAACTGTTGTGATTATTTTTTTTGTAGATTCATGAATGTTTAGTGAGTACGTCAACAAACGTCAAATTATGCTATTTATGGAAAATTAGGGCGATTTCTATTAACTGTGATAAGTAGGGAAAGGTCATTAAAATTATGGTTAAAGTTAATGAGTGATGTTAGCAAACCTATATACAATTTATACTGACCAATGTAATAGCATAAATGGGAGTTGTTGGGCAAATCGGATGAGAACTAATATTGACAATCTTGGTTATTCGACTTTGGGACCAATGCCAACTATTTCCCTTTACTTAAAAGGCGTTTACGAGACCAGTTTATCCAAGAATGGAGTATGAGTACGCATACCTCACCTTTACTTGATAATGTAATATTTAAAAACATATTTTGCTATGGAAGACTATTTTGACAGATTTAAAAATGATTCTCTACGAAAGCATTATACGTGCTTAAGATTAAGTTCACATTCTCTTGAAATTGAGACCGGACGATATAATGGTACTGATTGTGCTAATAGATGATGTACATTTTGCAATCAGAATGTTATTGAGTCGGAATATCATTTCTTGCAGTATTGTACTAATACAACAATGTTCGCACTTAATACTTAGGCCGCATGGCTTTGCCAACACTTAATAAATTTACAGTTATCATGTCGTCTAAGAATGAAAAAATGTTGTTAAAATTTTCAAAATTTATTCAAGAAGCTCTTGTTATCAGAAAAAATACCCTTAAAAATAAGATTGTTTCGCAAGATTAATGTTCATGACTTTGTAATATGTTGTTATTTGTGTAATGTTTGTTTTATATGTTTATTACAATATGTATTGTCTTTGTCATATTTCTTTGTAAAACTTTGTAAATGGCCAAATGGCCAAAGGCAAAAACTAGCCGATTGCTGAATAAACTTGAAGTGTACCGATTGTTTCATCAAGGGTTTTTGTTACACAAAGGGTTGTCACCGCAAAAACTCATTTGAAGTGTTTTGTACAATAATGGAATATATCGGTCTCGTACCTATTGTATTGAAAATCATTGTTTGCATCCCTCCATTAATAATTGTTTTATAATATTTTCTGTTATTAAGCTTATATAACAATTAACTGATCAGTGAATAATATTTCTTGAAAACTTCACATTAAATTATATTGTTATTTCAAAAAGTTGCTTCTTTAAACTAAAATATGGTTTTGAGAAGCTAAAACTAGGCCTTTATTCCAGGGTTGCGGTCCTGGAGAGATCTGTGGAGCTGCCAATAATTTCAATTATAGCGATGGATGTATCTATGATGAGTTTATAGGCAGATGTTATAAATGTAAGTCGACATTTAAAATGATAATACGTCGAGTTTAAGAACATACAATATAAATATGATTTGACATTTTGATGTGGTTACGGTATGATTGAAGTCTGATTACAGAAAATGAGAGTTTAATCCCCAGCGCGAAGTGATTGCCACAGCACCGGTATTACTGATTTCTGGAAACAAATATTTACCGGAAACAACCGGAATCAAATGTTATTACCGAAAACAACTTGTTAAAGCACTGTCCGGTTGTAATATTGAGTTTATATATAGTTTATAGTCTAGATAAAATATAATATGTGACTATAAAAACATTTTTTTTTAAATTTTGTCTTAAAAATAAAGTTTTATGATAATAAATTATATTTTCTCAATTTCCTATTTTCCCGTTTGAGTTATTTCCCTTTGTTGTTCTACCCCATAGCAATTCATAATTACACGCTCTTGGCTTACTTCGCCAGAGATTTTAAACAAATTAGTATTTATTAATGTTAGCTGTTTCAATCAACTTATACAATGGTAAATCAGTCTGATTGTTGGAATTGCATTGCTCTATTAAGCTGCTTTGCATGTAATGCATAGAAACATTAAAGCATTAAAACATTTTGCGACATATATTTCATTTTATTAATTTGCAAGGACGTATATTGTCATTTAGGTAATTTCACTCACACTCCGCAATATAACCGTACCGCAGCCGTCAATATCATTACTATGATCCATATGGTCAGCTACCACCATTGAGACGAGCTCTCTGGTTGGCTGAAAAAAGTATAGGGGTGTTCAGGGCATATATTTATAGTAAGCTTAATTCTGGTTGGATGAAAATGTTAAATTGGCAAATGATCACAATAAAACGTAAGTTTATTATGTTTGTGTCAATAAAAAATTAGAATTATGTTTCTGTGACTGACTAAATTCATTTTATCAAGGAAACTGCATGGAAAGTAAAATTGGTGAAATTTACTTTTTTTCATGCTGAAAGTGGGATACCCAACTTCAGGGGGGCAAAAAGTGGTAAAAAGTGGTACTTTTGATCCCATTTTGGGGACATTTTAATTTGAGTCTAGGACAGTACTTTAATATGATATAGGACTTTTTGGTCCGTGAATGATAGAAATAGTGAAAATTAGGCCAAACGTTATAATGTAAGTCTATGGAAAACGCAATGGTGGTAGCTGACCATATAGTGTCCTTTCACACATAGACCGCATCATAACTGCACTTAATCGTCAGCCGCAACCGTTAACATGACGAATCTAGTTTGCATTTTTTACGGACACGGTCACCGTTTTTATTTTTATTTATAAGATAGAATGTTTAAATCTGTTTATTTAGGTGGTTGTGCAAGCACGGGGAGGTGTATCATCACGTGGCCAATCACATCCAAAGGAAAGAGATTGTCTGCAACTTACACGTGTGATTGTAATGCCGGATACACAGGAAAAAATTGTGGTAAATGATAAAAATTCATCAGTTCAACATGCTGTTTAAATATTTTGTTTTGTAAATACAACTGTTTCATCTAAAATAAACTTACAGTAATCAGACTTTTTGATGCAATGACGGTTTAAACATAAATATAGTCAGGAAAACTACAGTTACACGTGTGTGAAAAGTTTCATTTGAACACTAAAATTTTATTTTAAAAATAAAATTTACGTCTAACAGGAAGCGTTGTATTCAGTTGTCACAAATACAAAAAAAAATTGTATCTGTTCTATGCACGAAACCCGTCATTCAATAAAGTGCAGTGCATTGGTTTCATAGCTCTAAAATATAACAACGGCAATACGACAGTGGGGTACAACGTACACCGGATATTGCCCTAAAGTGATAAGAGCTTTTATGAAGTTCTAAATGATTTTTGTTAACAAGGTAAATTCAAACCCAATATTCTACTGTTTTTTTTTTTGTGATTACAACATAAATGATGCACGCGATTGATAAAAAACAAATGTATAAATACTCTATAAAACTTGAAATGACTAAAGAAATATGAAATGTTGAAAAGTGCGATTCACAGTTAACTTTATCATTTGATATTTGGGTGTTGTGTGCACATTTTACTCAATATTGTCTTATTTTTTGCCATGTTGAGAAAATTCTGAATCGACATATTTATTAAGTTAGACACATAGAAAGAGAAAGCCAAATTTCAAGTTGTATGTAATGAAATGGCTGAAAAAAAATAGGACTTTAACGAAAATCGGCGTTGTACTGTGTATTAAAATCGTGTGTATTGGGATCTGTAACATATTTTACTGTACTGGGGATTGCTTCAATGATAAATATGTTTTCTTGCAAACATAAGGGATAAAAAGCATTAAACTTGCTCAAAAATATAAAAAAAAAATGATGTAGTCACACTTTCATAGGTATATAATGTTTCAAGTAGAGGTGAACTTCCAGCTCCTTTATTTCCCCGTCAAGTCAGCAATTAACATTTGTACATCACGCCCCGTATAAACTGTCATGTTTAATTGATTGAAACTTTGCAGATAACTGATTGCACATTTATTATTAAGTCTGCAAACAGAAATGGTTTAACTCGCATGCTCTGATCAGAAATTCGGCAAATACGACAATTTCAAAGAGACATTTTACAGTCAATTTTAATACATCAAAGCACAAAAAACGTGCCCCGTAGGAAACACTGTAAATGTATATACATTTAGGTGAACTTCTGATGAATAATGGTGAATTAATATCATTTTCTAAAAAAATATTGGAATGCACAGACTTATATCATACTTTATATCTATATCGCCAGAGGTGACGAGTTCGAACCAGTGGCTTCTCAAAGACAACACTCAGTACTCCTGGTCCCAGGAAACAGACACGAGCGCGATCCATATTTGCTATGAGCTTACTTTATAATCGAACTAAAATAAATTAGTATAAAATAATAATAATAGTTTCGCAAAAGTATTTTAAATATTATAAAATCCCTTTAATGTCAAAATTATCAAAAACAGCAACCTATTTTTAAATTTGTATTGAATACAAAACTTATTAAATATGGCGAATACTACATGTAGTTGTTAATTGTTACATTCTTTTTAAATAAATCAGAAATAAAAAATGCACACATGTGTCTACTTTTTTAAGTCTAATTATAACATGCAGAAATAGTTTTTCATAACTGGAATAGAATGTGATTACAGAAACCGAGCAATGCAGAATGATGACACTCTAAGCACAGTTTATCACATTTTTAAATCCCAATCTTCAGTCCATAGAAATGCAATACCCAGTACAACTTTTGTGTGAACAGTTTCAATACCCAGTACACTGGCGATTTTCTTGGCAATTTCATTACAAACAGCCCTGAAATTTGGCTTACTTTTTCTATGTGTCTAACGATATAAATATGCCAATTCAGAATTTTCATAATATAACAATAATTAGAGGATATTGAGTAAATTATGCACATAACACCCGTTTATCAAAATATAAGGTTGACAGTGAATCGTAACTTTCATAATTTCAGCATGGTTTTGTGTCATTTCATGTGCTGTAGAGCATTTACACATCAGTTATTTATTAATCTCATCAATATTTTATGTTCTTATCACAAAACAGGAGATAATTAGGTTTGAACTTACCTTGTTGACAAAAATCACTTCGTCGTCGGCGTCCCACAGGGTCTGCATACGTTAAAATTTGGTGCATGTTGTTCAAAAGCCGAAGGTGCATAACTTGCAGTTATGTGCTTGGCATTTACCGTATGTGTGCACACTTATACTCTGAGGCAGTGTGTAACATATTGGTATCCTAAAGTCAAAGTCAGATCAAATTGTAGGGTGACAATGTCATATTTTGTCATAACTAACCATGGACGCATACCTTACCATGAACGCATACCTCTGTTAAAGTTTTGGTGCAAGTTGTGACATACATACTTATAGTTATGCGAATGTTATTTTGCAAAAGGGTATTTGCTTATACTTCAAGTTTTTGTATTTTTAAAGATCATCAATTTTGAGTAAATATAATTTTAATCCAAAATTGTAATCGAAGTTAACAAGATATGCGTTCATGGTAAATTATGCGTCCATGGTAAGGTATGCGTCTATGGTAAGATATGCGTTTATGGTAAGGTATGCGTTCATGGTAAGGTATGCGTCCATGGTAAGGTATGCGTCCATGGTAAGGTATGCGTTCATGGTAAGGTATGCGTCCATGGTAAGGTATGCGTCCATGGTAAGGTATGCGTTCATGGTAAGGTATGTGTTCATGGTAAGGTATGCGTTCATGGTAAGGTATGCGTCCATGGTAAGGTATGCGTCCATGGTAAGGTATGCGTCCATGGTAAGGTATGCGTTCATGGTAAGGTATGCGTTCATGGTAAGGTATGCGTCTATGGTAAGGTATGCGTCCATGGTAAGGTATGCGTCCATGGTAAGGTATATGCGCTCATGGTAATGTATGCGTTCATGGTAATGTATGCGTCCATGGTAAGGTATGCGTCCATGGTAAGGTATGCGTCCATGGTAAGGTATATGCGCTCATGGTAATGTATGCGTTCATTGTAAGGTATGCGTTCATGGTAAGGTATGCGTCCATGGTAAGGTATATGCGCTCATGGTAATGTATGCGTTCATGGTAAGGTATGCGTTCATGGTAAGGTGTGCGTTCATGGTAAGGTATGCGTCCATGGTAAGGTATATGCGCTCATGGTAATGTATGCGTTCATGGTAAGGTATGCGCTAATGATAAAATGAACGGCTAAATTCTACATAAATTCAATGAAGCAGATGCACCATTGATGTAGAACTGATTTCACTTTGATTTAATGCTATTGTAACAAGTAGTTTTCGTCACACCTGGACAATTGTGTTGAACCACACAGCTTAATGGTCCACTTACCTTGTTATCCACGCAACGATAGATTATGTAATATCACGCAACGTTAAATTTTAAAATTATATGTAATACAGCAGTTATAAAGGAAAAGCGTGGTTATGTTTTACAAGTATCAAACGGAATGATAATTTAAGAGACCATTTTAGGCGAGGAATTATATCTAAACTTCCACTCTTAAATGCAATTACCTATGGTGTTGATTTTAACAATTGTGTTTCATCCTTTTCCGAGTTGATAAATGACGTTGCACAGCCGTTGTTTAGTAAAAATATAAGCAAGAAAAATGAATCGTGTACTGTTAAGTCGATTAGCAAGAAAGCTGATTGGTTTGATTTTGAATGTAAGCAAGCGAAGCTATCGTGTACTCATTCCTTAAATAAATTTAATAAATATAAAAGTAATGAAAATAGAATAGAAATATGTAACTTAAAGTCGATTTATAAGACACTTATCAAAAAGAAAAAACGATGTTACTTATATAAAAAAAAAATCAAAGATATTGAAATATTACGTCATGGTAAACCAAAATATTTTTGGAAGCTTTTTTCAAATAAAAATAAATCTAGTAAAAGTAATAATATTAGTAATGAAGCTTTTTATGATTATTTTTCTAATCTTAATGAGAAGTTGCCAAGCGCATCGAATGATGACGCTGAGACTTTTTGTAATGAATATGATTTTAATTCAACTAATAGTTCTTTTGAAGAACTCGATATGCCAATTACTGTGTCAGAAATAGAAAATAGTATACAAAGTTTAAAGAAAAATAAAGCCTTTGCTCGTGACCTACTAATAAATGAATACTTTATTGAATCTTGTGATATATTGGCTTCACATCTTGTGGATATTTTTAATAGGTCTGAAGCGATTATGGTGCCTATTTATAAAAAAAATGACCCGGACGATGTTAATACTTATAGGGGTATAAGCTTAGTAAGTTGTTTATCTAAGGTATTTACAGGTATTTTAAAATAGCGAATTAATACTTGGATTGAAAATAATAATATTGTGAGTGACGCTCAGTTTGGATTAAGACGTTGAAGGTCGACTGTTGATGAAATATTTGTACTTAATTCAATTATACAAAAAGTATTGTTAAAAAATGACCGCAGAGCTTGTGCCTTTGTAGACCTAAAAACGTTTTTGATGGTATTTATCGGAATGGTTTATGGTTTAAACTTGACAGATTAGGTGTTAAGGCTAAAACGTTACGAATTATTCGTGACATGTATTCAAATGTAAACGCATGTGTTAGGGGATGTAACTCTTATTCCGAGTTTATTGAATGCGCTATCGGTTTAAAACAAGGGGAAGTAATTTCTCCTCTGTTGTTTTCACTTTTTTTAGAAAATCAAGTACTGTACTTGTGCGAAGATCCAAACTGTGGCTTGAACCTGGATGACATTATATTTATTTTAATGCTTTTTGCTAATGATATGGTGATATTAGGTAAAACCCCGACTGATCTACAAAATAGTATTAATCTTTTACATAATTAGTGTAAAACTTGGGGTTAGAGGTGGATACTGCTAAAACTAAGATTGTTGTATATCGAAAAAGGGGCCCCTTTAAAAGCGATGAAAATTGGACTTTTAATAATCAACCTTTCGAAGTTGTGAATGATTTTAATTATCTGGGCACTGTTTTTAACTATACCGGTAACTATTCTCTAAATCAGGAAGCATTGGCTGGAAAGGGTCTCAAAGCATTAAACATTTTACTGGCAAATATTCGTAAATACACATTGAAACCTAAAACTGTCTGTCATTTTTTGATGCATTTGTTGGCTCAACTCTTAATTACGCCTGCGAAATATGGGGATTTTCTAAATCTACATAAATCGAAAGAATACATCTGAAATTTTGTAAATATTTGTTAAATGTTAAAACTTCAACATGTGATATGGGAGTATATGGAGAGTTAGGTAGATATCTCTTGTATATAAATAGATATGTTCGTATGATTAAATACTGGGCTAAAATTGTTAAATCTGAGAACATTATTGTACTATATTTATATAATTCACTACTAATTGATTGTAATAAAGGTGGTAAGAATTGGGTAAAATACATCAAATGTCTACTGGAAGATTATGGATTTTCATATATGTGGTCAAGTACTGATGATGATAATTTATTAAAATTTCATTTGTTTTTTAAAGAGAGAGTTTTAGATAATTTTAAACAAAAATGGTTTAATGAAATCGCAAACAGTCGTTCATTATGTACTTATAAGATGTTAAAAACTACTTTTGAATTCGAAAATTATTTAGATTATTAACTTCTAAGAAAATTAAGAATTCCTATGACAAGATTTAGATTATCATCACATCAGTAAAAATTGAAACCGGTCGTTATGCTCAGAACAGAATGGAACGTAATTTACGTTATTGTATTTAATGTGAAGTTAACGACATAGAAGATGAATATCATTTTGTGTTAATATGTCCTAGTTATCAGAATATTCGTAAAAGTTTTATTGAACCATATTATTACAAACGGCCAAGTTTGTTTAAATTCATTGAGTTAATGCAAAGTAAGAAGCATTCAGTCAACACAATCATGTCAATTATGGGGTCATGAGTTCGGCTGCCTGCACAGCCAGCGTCTCTGTGATGACTGGCTAATATCTTTGTTTTACTGTCCGGTTACAAGTATCCCGCCTCTGACTATGTGGGGAAGTTGTCAGTAACTTGCAGAGATAATATGTACTAGTTTACCGTAAAACGGACCCAAGTAGCACTGATTATGTGCCCACGCTGACCACATCTCCGCAAGTAAATGATAACTGCCCCACTGGAATCAGCGATGCAAGACGAACGACAATGAGACGCAATGTCGTATATCAATCATCAGGGAGACTGTGGCCGAGTGTGTAGTCGAACACACGACCCGTTGGTTGAGCAAATCGGGCCCGGCTAAAAACTAAATGTACCAGGTCGAATGAAAGAATACCAGCGACTGTTAATATATATGTTTATGCTATACCTATAATTGTAGAGCCAATCGTCTACTCCAGATGTTACCTCGTGACCGTACACTATGTAGAAGTTTATTAGATTCAGTAAAATGTGTTATACTGTACAGTTCAAAATTCAAGATGGAGATAAAAAATAAAACGAAATCAGTTTAGTAGAAATTGTAACGATGAAAACATTACAACCGACAAAATGTTCGATCGAGCCGTTGAGATAATCCAAGTAGCTGTCTCTGCAACTTTCTTCGTCTGCCGCTTTTGATAAATTCATTCAGAATGAGATAATTTTTTTAAATCGAAATATCGCTCGGCCTTTTCCGTAAACGTTCGAAATAACGTTATGGCCGAGCGATGTACCGGTAGCATTTTATAGTCACTGTGTTTTGTACTTTGCGAGAATAAAGGCGTCTCGTCCAATATTGTTTTCACAACCAAACATACGCGTACAATATATTCCTATATAGTACAAAACACTGTTAAACAACCTTATACATGTATAACTGACATCGGTAGCAGATTTCACAGCGCAGAACGTATCAAATATTGTTTTGTTTCATATATTGCAGATCAACTCTTAGTATCAAATGGTAAGAACAGATTTCTGCCAAACAGCGTTTATGTTTTATGTGATGCCTTACAACTTAGTGGCACACATACAGAGCAGGTATAAGGAGAACAGCGTTTTAGTGGTAAAGAAAAATATACTCTACTCGGTCAATCAAAACAAATTTTACAGCCAGACCCGATTTGAATGGGTAATATCTATGTTAGTTTATTGTTGCCAAAAATATCAAACATTTAAATATTTTGCAATTTCTTATTATAGGCGTAAATGTTGTGACAATTATTTTTTTAAAATAGGCCTTGTGCAGATATCAAATCGAGTTGTACCCTATTATTTTACAAAATTCTTTTACACCAAAATGTTCCATGAAATTTGTTAACCAAATCCGTTATTTGTTATTAGATTTCCAAACGGATTTAACCGAGTTTGAAAAATAAAGTACAGTCAAACCTGTTTAAGTGGTCACCTCTATTGTGGAGCCACTTGTCTTAAGCGGCCACATTTGCTATTTGCTATTCATATGCTTCCATATCAAATTCACCTGTATTAAGCAACAACCTTTCTTAAAAGGTCATTTTTGCCCTTTCCATTGACTGGCTGCTTAAGACAGGTTTGACTGTATATGTATTTCATTTGCCACTAAATGCTTGTTCAAGTATTAGTTTATTTTTTTGATAGATAAATTTATTCACAGAATCCAAAAATATTTTGGATGAAACTTGGAGCACTGAACGTAAGTTACAGATTACTATACACATAGCGTAACTATGTGCTTTTTTGGTGATGGAATACATATATATATAATTTTTATATTATTTATTAATGAACTGATTTGAGATGTCTTCAGGCCTGTCTATAGTAGTTGATCAGGATACATGGACATTTAGACTGCGTTCCTTGTTTGATCAGGCTCCGTGGATACAAGTATAGAGAGCCAGTCTTGTTTGATCAGGCTCCGTGGATACAAGTATAGAGAGACAGTCTTGTTTGATCAGGCTCCGTGGATACAAGTATAGAGAGACAGTCTTGTTTGATCAGGCTCCGTGGATACAAGTATAGAGAGCCAGTCTTGTTTGATCAGGCTCCGTGGATACAAGTATAGAGAGACAGTCTTGTTTGATCAGGCTCCGTGGATACAAGTATAGAGAGCCAGTCTTGTTTGATCAGGCTCCGTGGATACAAGTATAGAGAGTCAGTCTTGTTTGATCAGACTCCGTGGATACAAGTATAGAAAGTCAGTCTTGTTTGATCAGGATCCGTGGATACAAGTATAGAGAGTCAGTCTTGTTTGATCAGGCTCCGTGGATACAAGTATAGAGAGACAGTCTTGTTTGATCAGGATCCGTGGATACAAGTATAGAGGGTCAGTCTTGTTTGATCAGGATCCGTGGATACAAGTATAGAGAGTCAGTCTTGTTTGATCAGGCTCCGTGGATACAAGTATAGAGAGACAGTCTTGTTTGATCAGGCTCCGTGGATACAAGTATAGAGAGTCAGTCTTGTTTGATCAGGATCCGTGGATACAAGTTTAGAGAGTCAGTCTTGTTTGATCAGCTCCGTGGATACAAGTATAGAGAGTCTGATCAGGCTCCGTGGATACAAGTATAGAGAGACAGTCTTGTTTGATCAGGCTCCGTGGATACACGTAAAGAGAGTCTGATCAGGCTCCGTGGATACAAGTATAGAGAGACAGTCTTGTTTGATCAGGCTCCGTGGATACAAGTATAGAGAGACAGTCTTGTTTGATCAGGATCCGTGGATACACGTATAGAGAGTCTGATCAGGCTCCGTGGATACAAGTATAGAGAGACAGTCTTGTTTGATCAAGCTCCGTGGATACAAGTATAGAGAGTCAGTCTTGTTTGATCAGGCGCCGTGGATACAAGTATAGAGAGTCTGATCAGGCTCCGTGGATACAAGTATAGAGAGTCAGTCTTGTTTGATCAGGCTCCATGGATACAAGAATAGAGAGTCTGATCAGGCTCCGTGACTACAAGTATAGAGAGACAGTCTTGTTTGATCAGGCTCCGTGGATACAAGTATAGAGAGTCAGTCTTGTTTGATCAGGCTCCGTGGATACAAGAATAGAGAGTCTGATCAGGCTCCGTGGATACAAGTATAGAGAGACAGTCTTGTTTGATCAGGCTCCGTGGATACAAGAATAGAGAGTCTGATCAGGCTCCGTGACTACAAGTATAGAGGGACAGTCTTGTTTGATCAGGCTCCGTGGATACAAGTATAGAGAGTCAGTCTTGTTTGATCAGGCTCCGTGGATACAAGTATAGAGAGTCTGATCAGGCTCCGTGGATACAAGTATAGAGAGACAGTCTTGTTTGATCAGGCTCCGTGGATACAAGTATAGAGAGACAGTCTTGTTTGATCAGGCTCCTTGGATACAAGTATAGAGAGAGAGTCTTGTTTGATCAGGCTCCGTGGATATAAGTATAGAAAGTCAGTCTTGTTTGATCAGGCTCCGTGGATACAAGTATAGAGAGACAGTCTTGTTTGATCAGGCTCCCTGGATACAAGTATAGATAGTCAGTCTTGTTTGATCAGGCTCCGTGGATACAAGTATAGAGAGACACTCTTGTTTGATCAGGCTCCGTGGATACAAGTATAGAGAGTCTTGTTTGGTGCTAATGTTCTGTAAAGCTGAGGAAAACACATTCCCAGGATTTATAATGGAATTGTGAAATTTCCTTAATGTATTTAACGTACGAAAAAGTATATTTTTATTTATGTAATGAGCATGGTTTGTTATCAACATATACATATGATATAATCATTTGTACTGACGTTTTCCACTTTTTTCAGTTTGTCTCTTTAAACAATGCATGGTGACAGCATATCTTAGATAAAAAATAACGAATTGCACGTATAGACACTTAAATTTATTTTTTTGTATTTGATTGTATTCAACACTCAGAATTTATATAGAACACGTTGTCCGGTGGCATTTTGCCAATCGGATGCTCGTGAACTCGATCTTCACAGAGTTTAATCCACGTAAGAACTTGTTTCGTTATCGATAGTAAATATGTTTAAAACATTATTTGTGCAAAGAAAAAGTTATATTTATTAAGAACTGGTTCATGTGAAATTTGATTGACAATTCGCATGGAATAGAAATATAATAAACATATTTATACGTCTCACTTACAGTTGCACCCCCTTAGAAGTGTATTTTTTTATATTTTCAGATAGCGTTTTTTTTGGGTTTTTTTGACAACCGAAATCGTAAACGGTGCCGCGCTTTAAACTTTTTGATGTTTTTAATGATTGTTTTCATGTCATGCCTAATTTTATACTTCCGTTTACGCCGGAAAAACATAAAAGAAAAAAAAAGCAACACCGGCTCCTACTTTGAAACAAATACGGATAAAACATTGGTTGATTGACAGCTCGCGTCAGGTAAATTGCGTTTAAAAAACTCCGTTTTAATTACGTTTAACAAATTGTATTTCAGGTTGTGAGTCAGAATACGGATCTACTGCATGTATCATTGGCATGGGCGAAAAGGACGTGATTGGCGGGCTTCTGGGCAATGGACAAATTGGTGATTGCTATTGCGACCCGTCTTGCATTGTTCCATGTATACTGTATTAGCCTTGTGGATCAGACAAAAATGATTTCCAATTGACTTCAATATCATTCAAATAAACAATGTGCAATTAAATAAGGAATAAATAACTAAATCAAGCGACAACTTTCATTATGTTATGCACGAAGGAATAGTCTGTTTTCCCTTGCTTGTGTAATGCTTTCCAGTGAGAAGTTATATTATCTATATTATCTATCTAATTACACGGGGGTCGGGAATATCGTTTAAGTAACTTGCCTCATATCCGTGTATATGTTGCGAACGAAATCTGTGCAGACTGCTTCAGTTGATATAGTGAACATTTCGTACATTTATTTAGATAAAAGAATAACCACGTAGATACGCCTTTTTATAATATCACACCACACACTTACGCACACGCACACACACACACACACACACACACACACACACACACACACACGGACGGAAAGCACGGCAAAAGCGAACACATGTGGTAACATGCATGTTGAAAAGAATTTAGAAAAATGCTTTAAAACTTTCGTTATTCTACGCCAAAAAAAATAAAATAAACGCGTTGGCAATCTCAGTTTTGGCAGCTTACCGTTATCCTATCAGTTCTGGAGTAGTATGCTTACTGCGTGTTAGTCTTGGTCATTTGTGACGCTTGCATTTCTAAAATACACTCTTGACGCTCACCCTAGAGGATTTACTGTTTCATATTAATCATAAAATAGAATACTAGGTAACTGTTATAGAAATCCGTATAAAATATTTGCACCAATCAAAATGTATGGTGATTCTCTCTAAAACCATTTATTCTATTTTACTCATGTATTTAGTTAATAAGTTTTATAAATATAGTTTAATTGGTGATGGAAGACCGCAGGATGTAAAGGAGTTTTATCGCCGTCCTTCCGCAAATTTTCATATCCAAGAATAAAACAAATCTGCTGTTTCAGGCGCATGTTTCGGGCGCATGTTTCAGCGGAAGTGTTTGTTTTATTATGAACACAATTCATAGGAGAAAAACAAGAGTTGTGTATCATACCTTTTTTCAGTGGTCAATAAAAATAATTCATTTCTCAATATCAGTTTGCTGACATGTCACAAAAAGATAATTTGGAGGTGTGTTGTGGGTGTGTATTTAACAAGTAATATGGGTGTATATGGAGAGTTAGGTAGATACCCATTGTATATAAATAGATATGTTCGTATGATTAAATACTGGACTAAAATTGTTAAATCTGATAACATTATAGTTAAATATTTAAATAATTTATTACTTATTGATTGTAATAAAGGTGGTAAGAATTGGGTAAAATACATCAAAAACCTACTCGAAGATTATAGATCTTCGTATATATGGTCAAGTACTGATGATGCAAATTTGTTAAACTTCCATATTGTTTTTAAAGAGAGAGTACTAGATAATTTGAAACAAAAATGGTTTAATGAAATCGAAAACAGTCGTTCACTATGTACTTATAAAATGTTAAAAACTACTTTAGAATTAGAAAATTATTTAGATATGCTTCCAAGAAAATTAAGAATTCCTATGTCAAGATTAAGATTATCTTCACATCAGATGAAAGTTGAAACCGGTCGTTATGTACAGAACAGATTTGAAGGTAACTTGCGTTATTGTACAATGTACTCTATGTAACTTTTACGACATAGAAGATGAATACAATTTTCTAATTTAATAGAATCTAACATAATTTTGATCTATTATCTGTGTATCATGTGTTTCATTTATTTTCTGAATTTGTATGTAATAAGAAACATTATATGTTTAAATAACTGAATAAAGAATTTGAATCTTGAATCTTTAACCTTAGATTATTACGAGTCAAATGCTCATACCAAGCAACGCTGAAAGTTTTATTAAAATAGTTGATGCTTATCAAAAGATTTTGCAAAATATCGAAAAGTTTGTTGTTATGGTCACACTAAGTATTTGCATTGTTTTTGACAATTTGAAATCAGTTTTGCTGTATAATTTGCTTAACATGACAATTTTTCAAAAATAAAGCATTTATATTACCACTAAAAAGATTGATAGTCCAAAATCTATTTTTTAGCTCGACTATTCGTAGAATAGGGAGCAAGGTTTATCAGGTAAGACATCTATGCAACCCGCTCATTGGCTATAATTGATACTTCACATGCATGTTCAGTATCATCAATGGAACGCACAGAATTAAGAGCCATAACTCTGGGTTGTATTTGGCAGATTTACGGCCATTCTGGGCATTAAAATTTTGTTTAAAGTTATTGAGTAGGGTAAAGTTGTTGAGCAAGTTCATTTTTCATCAACATATCATTGGATATGAATGAAACTCCACATGTGTTTTAAGCAGCATCTAGAAAACACATAGAATATAATCATAACTCTTGGTTGCCGTTTGGCAGAAGTGCAAGGCATTGAGTTTAGATAGTTTACCCTAAGGGGTCATCATTTTACATATTGTTATAAACGGAAACTTGTGCATATACTGTACATTGAAACCATTGAAACAACGTAGAATGTGAAAGGTTATTCAGTTGTGATAAACTGTGCATGCTGGTATAAGATTATTTCAACTATATATATTGCTCTGTGATGTGAAGTTAGTGCATATATTCTATATGTAAACAAATGAAACATCTTTGTAGAAGGATATCCAGCATTGATAAACTGTATGTGTTAGTACAAGACTATAGATCCATTAACAAGAACTGGTCTATTATAATATGATTAGAAGGTAGTGTATATATCGCACATGTAAAACATTGGTAAACTACATTTGAAACAGATCATCTCAACTATAGATTACACAATATTTTAAATTCTTGCTGGAATTACTTCAGGTAAGGTTTAATGAGTATTTCTTGATATGCTTGACCAAATTATGTCATCTATTCATGCAATTGTAATTTTTTTTTTTATCCTGGTAGGTTAACTAGTACTCAATCACACTTATCTATACAAATAACTGATACCTTCCCCACTTGAATCAGCGGTGACAGACAAATGATACTAAGACACAAGTTTTATATCAATAATCGATGAGATTTATCGGGGCACAGATACGAACTCGTGACCCAGAGATTGGTAGACAGACGCGCTACCGACTGAGCTAAATGGTCCTGGCTGTGCCACCGAAATTGCATTTATAAAGTCCATAAATAACCCAAAAATATATAAAATAAACATATGACATCAATTGCTATATATTAATATACAAAATACGCCATTTATATGGTTCCTAATTTGAAATCGAAAATGGCATGCTTAACATCTTGTTTATGTTTTCTGTAGAACAGAATGAAATTAAAGTTTAGTTTAAACTTATTTATTTTAATTACAACTTAGGCAAATCACGCTCGAAGTCTTCCTGGTTAGAACCAGCATAAGCATATGCGGAAACGTGTCTTGCTCAAGGACAACACACAAAGCCGTAGCGGAGGATCGAACCCACGACCCCTCGATCATGGGTTCGGTGCTCTACCACTGGACCACGCGCTCCACTGAAATTAAAGCGTAAGCTTCGTTGAACTAATAACCAACCCAACTCCCGAACACTTCGCATAGGTTACACATAATAACCCACCCAGCTCCCGAACACTTCGCATGGGTTACACATAATAACCCACCCAGCTGCCGAACACTTCGCATGGGTTACACATAATAAACCACCCAGCTGCCGAACACTTCGCATGGGTTACACAAAATAACCCACCCAGCTTCCGAACACTTCGCATGGGTTACACATAATAACCCACCCAGCTGCCGAACACTTCGCATGGGTTACAGAAAATAACCCACCCAGCTTCCGAACACATCGCATGGGTTACACATAATAACCCACCCAGCTCCCGAACACTTGCATGGGTTACACATAATAACCCACCAAGCTGCCGAACACTTCGCATGGGTTACACATAATAACCCACCCAGCTCCCGAACACTTCGCATGGGTTACACATAATAACCCACCCAGCTCCCGAACACTTCGCATGGGTTACACAAAATAACCCACCCAGCTTCCGAACACTTCGCATGGGTTACACATAATAACCCACCCAGCTGCCGAACACTTCGCATGGGTTACACAGAATAACCCACCCAGTTTCCGAACGCTTCGCATGGGTTACACATAATAACCCACCCAGCTGCCGAACACTTCGCATGGGTTACACATAATAACCCACCCAGCTGCCGACCACTTCGCATGGGTTACACATAATAACCCACCCAGCTGCCGAACACTTCACATGGGTTACACATAATAACCCACCCAGCTCCCGAACACTTCGCATGGGTTACACATAATAACCCACACAGCTCCCGAACACTTCGCATGGGTTACACATAATAAAAGAACACAATAAACATACACCAATTTGGAATATGCTTACTCCTTTGTAGCGACTGACAGTGATCATGTTCTTAGCATGAACCACAACAACATTTTCCAGGGTGTAAAATGAGTAACGGCAAGCATATAATCCATTGTAACTCAAGCCTGTCGTAAGTCATTGATATGACTAAAGGTAGTCGCTACGTGTAGTTACTACTTGATATGACAAAAAAGTAGTCACTACGTGAATTGACACAAAGTAGTCACTACAAACAGTAGTCATAACCTTATAAACATAATAAAGGTTACTGCGTGATTTGACTAGAAGTAGTTACTACTTAATGTGACAAACAGTAGTCATAACCTTATAAACATAACATAGGTGTCGTGTGATTTGACTAGAGGTAGTTACTACTTAATGTGACAAACAATAGTCATAACTTTATCAACATAACATAGGTTACTGTGTGATTTAACTAGAAGTAGTCACTAATTAATGTGACAAACAGTAGTCATAATATTATAAACATAACAGAGGTTACTGAGTGATTTGACTAGAAGTAGTCACTACTTAATGTGACAAACAGTAGTCATAACCTTATAAGCATAACATAAGTTACTGCGTGATTTTACTAGAAGTAGTTACTACTTAATGTGACAAACAGTAGTCATAACTTTATAAGCATAACATAGGCTACTGCGTGATTTGACTAGAAGTAGTCACTACTTAATGTGACAAACAGTAGTCATAATCTTATAAACATAACAGAGGTTACTGCGTGATTTTACTAGAAGTAGTTACTACTTAATGTGACAAACAGTAGTCATAACTTTATAAGCATAACATAGGCTACTGCGTGATTTGACTAGAAGTAGTCACTTTTTAATGTGACAAACAGTAGTCATGATATGATAAACATAACATAGGTTACTGTGTGATTTAACTAGAAGTAGTCACTACTTAATGTGACAAACAGTAGTCATAACCTTATAAACATAACAGAGGTTACTGCGTGATTTTACTAGAAGTAGTTACTACTTAATGTGACAAACAGTAGTCATAACCTTATCAGCATAACATAGGTAACTGCGTGATTTGACTAGAAGTAGTCACTACTTAATGTGACAAACAGTAGTCATAACGTTATAAGCATAACAGAGGTTACTGCGTGATTTGACTAGAAGTAGTCACTACTTAATGTGACAAACAGTAGTCATAACCTTATAAACATAACATAAGTTACTGCGTGAATTGACACAAAATAGTCACTACTTAATGTAACAAACAGTAGTCATAACCTTATAAGCATAACATAGGTTACTGTGTGATTTGACTAGAAGTAGTCACTACTTAATGTGACAAACAGTAATAATAAACTTATAAGCATAACATAGGTTACTGCGTGATTTGACTAGAAGTAGTCACTACTTAATGTGACAAACAGTAGTCATAACCTTATAAGCATAACATAGGTTACTGTGTGATTTGACTAGAAGTAGTCATTACTTAATGTGACAAACAGTAGTCATAACCTTATAAACATAACAGAGGTTACTGTGTGATTTGACTAGAAGTAGTCACTACTTAATGTGACAAACAGTAGTCATAACCTTATAAGCATAACATAAGTTACTGCGTGATTTGATTAGAAGTAGTCACTACTTAATGTGACAAATAGTAGTCATAACCTTATAAGCATAACAGAGGTAACTGCCTGATTTGACTAGAAGTAGTCACTACTTAATGTGACAAACAGTAGTCATAACCTTATAAACATAACATAGGTTACTGTGTGATTTGATTAGTAGTAGTCACTACTTAATGTGACAAACAGTAGTCATAACCTTATAAACATAACAGAGGTTACTGCGTGATTTGACTAGAAGTAGTCACTACTTAATGTGACAAACAGTAGTCATAACCTTATAAGCATAACATAGGTTACTGCGTGATTTGACTAGAAGTAGTCACTACTTAATGTGACAAACAGTAGTCATAACCTTATAAGCATAACATAGGTAACTGCGTGATTTGATTAGAAGTAGTCACTACTTAATGTGACAAACAGTAGTCATAACCTTATAAGCATAACAGAAGTAACTGCCTGATTTGACTAGAAGTAGTCACTACTTAATGTGACAAACAGTAGTCATAACCTTATAAACATAACATTGGTAACTGTGTGATTTGACTAGAAGTAGTCACTACTTAATGTGACAAACAGTAGTCATAACCTTATAAACATAACATTGGTTACTGCGTGATTTAACTAGAAGTAGTCACTACTTAATGTGACAAACAGAAGTCATAACCTTATAAACATAACATAGGTTACTGTGTGATTTAACTAGAAGTAGTCACTACTTAATGTGACAAACAGTAGTCATAACCTTATAAACATAACATAGGTTACTGCGTGATTTGACTAGAAGTAGTCACTACTTAATGTGACAAACAGTAGTCATAACCTTATAAACAAAACATAGGTTACTGCGTGATTTGACTAGAAGTAGTCACTACTTAATGTGACAAACAGTAGTCATAACCTTATAAGCATAACATAGGTAACTGCTTGATTTGTCTAGAAGTAGTCACTACTTAATGTGACAAACAGTAGTCATAACCTTATAAGCATAACATAGGGTACTGCGTGATTTGACTAGAAGTAGTCACTACTTAATGTGACAAACAGTAGTCATAATCTTATAAACATAACAGAGGTTACTGCGTGATTTGACTAGAAGTAGTCACTACTTAATGTGACAAACAGTAGTCATAACCTTATAAACATAACATAGGTTACTGTGTGATTTGACTAGAAGTAGTCACTAATTAATGTGACAAACAGTAGTCATAACCTTATAAGCATAACATAGGATACTGCGTGATTTGACTAGAAGTAGTCACTACTTAATGTGACAAACAGTAGTCATAACCTTATAAGTATAACATAGGATACTGTGTGATTTGACTAGAAGTAGTCACTACTTAATGTTACAAACAGTAGTCATAATCTTATAAACATAACAGAGGTTACTGCGTGATTTGACTAGAAGTAGTCACTACTTAATGTGACAAACAGTAGTCATAACCTTATAAACATAACAGAGGTTACTGTGTGATTTGACTAGAAGTAGTCAGTACTTAATGTGACAAACAGTAGTCATAACCTTATAAGCATAACATAGGATACTGCGTGATTTGACTAGAAGTAGTCACTACTTAATGTGACAAACAGTAGTCATAACCTTATAAACATAACAGAGGTTACTGTGTGATTTTACTAGAAGTAGTCACTAATTAATGTGACAAACAGTAGTCATAACCTTTTAAGCATAACATAGGATACTGCGTGATTTGACTAGAAGTAGTCACTACTTAATATGACAAACAGTAGGCATAACCTTATAAGCATAACAGAGGTTACTGCGTGATTTGACTAGAAGTAGTCGCTACTTAATGTGTCAAACAGTAGTCATAACCTTATAAACATAACAGAGGTTACTGCGTGATTTGACTAGAAGTAGTCACTACTTAATGTGACAAACAGTAGTCATAACCTTATAAACATAACAGAGGTTACTGCGTGATTTGACTAGAAGTAGTCACTACTTAATGTGACAAACAGTAGTCATAACCTTATAAACATAACATAGGTTACTGCGTGATTTGACTAGAAGTAGTCACTACTTAATGTGACAAACAGTAGTCATAACCTTATAAGCATAACATAGGTAACTGCGTGATTTGACTAGAAGTAGTCACTACTTAATGTGACAAACAGTAGTCATAATCTTATAAACATAACATAGGTTACTGCGTGATTTGACTAGAAGTAGTCACTACTTAATGTGACAAACAGTAGTCATAACCTTATCAGCATAACATAGGTTACTGCGTGATTTGACTAGAAGTAGTCACTACTTAATGTGACAAACAGTAGTCATAACCGTATAAGCATAACATAGGTAACTGCGTGATTTGACTAGAAGTAGTCACTACTTAATGTGACAAGCAGTAGTCATAACCTTATCAGCATAACATAGGTTACTGCGTGATTTGACTAGAAGTAGTCACTACTTAATGTGACAAACAGTAGTCATAACCTTATAAACATAACAGAGGTTACTGCGTGATTTGACTAGAAGTAGTCACTACTTAATGTGACAAACAGTAGTCATAACCTTATAAACATAACAGAGGTAACTGTGTGATTTGACTAGAAGTAGTCAGTACTTAATGTGACAAACAGTAGTCATAACCTTATAAGCATAACATAGGATACTGCGTGATTTGACTAGAAGTAGTCACTACTTAATGTGACAAACAGTAGTCATAACCTTATAAACATAACAGAGGTTACTGTGTGATTTTACTAGAAGTAGTCACTAATTAATGTGACAAACAGTAGTCATAACCTTATAAGCATAACATAGGATACTGCGTGATTTGACTAGAAGTAGTCACTACTTAATATGACAAACAGTAGGCATAACCTTATAAGCATAACAGAGGTTACTGCGTGATTTGACTAGAAGTAGTCGCTACTTAATGTGTCAAACAGTAGTCATAACCTTATAAACATAACAGAGGTTACTGCGTGATTTGACTAGAAGTAGTCACTACTTAATGTGACAAACAGTAGTCATAACCTTATAAACATAACAGAGGTAACTGCGTGATTTGACTAGAAGTAGTCACTACTTAATGTGACAAACAGTAGTCATAACCTTATAAACATAACATAGGTTACTGCGTGATTTGACTAGAAGTAGTCACTAATTAATGTGACAAACAGTAGTCATAACCTTATAAGCATAACATAGGTAACTGCGTGATTTGACTAGAAGTAGTCACTACTTAATGTGACAAACAGTAGTCATAATCTTATAAACATAACATAGGTTACTGCGTGATTTGACTAGAAGTAGTCACTACTTAATGTGACAAACAGTAGTCATAACCTTATCAGCATAACATAGGTTACTGCGTGATTTGACTAGAAGTAGTCACTACTTAATGTGACAAACAGTAGTCATAACCGTATAAGCATAACATAGGTAACTGCGTGATTTGACTAGAAGTAGTCACTACTTAATGTGACAAGCAGTAGTCATAACCTTATCAGCATAACATAGGTTACTGCGTGATTTGACTAGAAGTAGTCACTACTTAATGTGACAAACAGTAGTCATAACCTTATAAACATAACAGAGGTTACTGCGTGATTTGACTAGAAGTAGTCACTACTTAATGTGACAAACAGTAGTCATAACCTTATAAACATAACATTGGTTACTGCGTGATTTGACTAGAAGTAGTCACTACTTAATGTGACAAACAGTAGTCATAACCTTATAAACATAACAGAGGTTACTGCGTGATTTGACTAGAAGTAGTCACTACTTAATGTGACAAACAGTAGTCATAACCTTATAAACATAACAGAGGTTAATGCGTGATTTGACTAGAAGTAGTCACTACTTAATGTGACAAACAGTAGTCATAACCTTATAAGCATAACATAAGTTACTGCGTGATTTGATTAGAAGTAGTCACTACTTAATGTGACAAACAGTAGTCATAACCTTATAAACATAACATTGGTTACTGCGTGATTTGACTAGAAGTAGTCACTACTTAATGTGACAAACAGTAGTCATAACCTTATAAACATAACAGAGGTTACTGCGTGATTTGACTAGAAGCAGTCACTACTTAATGTGACAAACAGTAGTCATAACCTTATAAACATAACATAGGTTACTGCATGATTTGACTAGGAGTAGTCACTACTTAATGTGACAAACAGTAGTCATAATCTTATAAACATAACAGAGGTTACTGCGTGATTTGACTAGAAGCAGTCACTACTTAATGTGACAAACAGTAGTCATAACCTTATAAACATAACAGAGGTTAATGCGTGATTTGACTAGAAGTAGTCACTACTTAATGTGACAAACAGTAGTCATAACCTTATAAGCATAACATTGGTTACTGCGTGATTTGACTAGAAGTAGTCACTGCTTAATGTGACAAACAGTAGTCATAACCTTATAAACATAACAGAGGTTAATGCGTGATTTGACTAGAAGTAGTCACTACTTAATGTGACAAACAGCAGTCATAACCTTATAAGCATAACATAAGTTACTGCGTGATTTGATTAGAAGTAGTCACTACTTAATGTGACAAACAGTAGTCATAACCTTATAAACATAACATTGGTTACTGCGTGATTTAACTAGAAGTAGTCACTAATTAATGTGACAAACAGTAGTCATAACCTTATAAACATAACATAGGTTACTGCGTGGTTTGACTAGGAGTAGTCACTACTTAATGTGACAAACAGTAATCATAACCTTATAAACATAACAGAGGTTACTGCGTGATTTGACTAGAAGTAGTCACTACTTAATGTGACAAACAGTAGTCATAACCTTATAAACATAACATAGGTTACTGCGTGATTTGACTAGGAGTAGTCACTACTTAATGTGACAAACAGTAGTCATAACCTTATAAACATAACATTGATTACTGCGTGATTTGACTAGAAGCAGTCACTACTTAATGTGACAAACAGTAGTCATAACCTTATAAACATAACAGAGGTTAATGCGTGATTTGACTCGAAGTAGTCACTACTTAATGTGACAAACAGTAGTCATAACCTTATAAGCATAACATAGGTAACTGCATGATTTGACTAGAAGTAGTCACTACTTAATGTGACAAACAGTAGTCATAACCTTATAAGCATAACATAGGTTACTGCGTGATTTGACTAGAAGTAGTCACTACTTAATGTGACAAACAGTAGTCATAACCTTATAAGCATAACATAGGTTACTGCGTGATTTGACTAGAAGTAGTCACTACTTAATGTGACAAACAGCAGTCCTAACCTTATAAACGTAACATAGGTTACTGCGTGATTTGACTAGAAGTAGTCACTAGTTAATGTGACAAACAGTAGTCATAACCTTATAAGCATAACATAGGTTACTGCGTGATTTGACTTGAAGTAGTCACTACTTTATGTGACAAACAGTAGTCATAACCTTATAAACATAACATAGGTTACTGCGTGATTTGACTAGAAGTAGTCACTACTTAATGTGACAAACAGTAGTCATAACCTTATAAGCATAACATAGGGTACTGCGTGATTTGACTAGAAGTAGTCACTACTTAATGTGACAAACAGCAATCATAACCTTATAAACATAACATAGGTTACTGCGTGATTTGACTAGAAGTAGTTACTACCCGATGTGACAAAAAGTAGTCACGCCGCGATATAACAAAATGTAGTTACTATCTGATATGACAAAAACTGGTCACTAAGTGATATGACAAAATGTAGTTACTACCAGATATGACAAAAACTAGTCACACTGAGATATAACAAAATTTGTTACCACCTGATATGACAAAAACTAGTCACTAAGTGATATGACAAGAAGACTTTAGTAGTCACTACATGATTTGCCTGTAACTAGTAACAGTATGATATGACAAAAGCGAGTCATAACATGATTTGCCTAATAATAGTTACTGTTGAATACGACAAAAAGTAGTCACACCGTGATATGACAAAACGTAGTTACATGTACTCTCTGATCTGACAAAAATTAGTCACTACGTGATTTGCCTGATAATAGTTACTGTTTTATACGACAAAAAGTAGTCACATCGTGATATGACAAAACGTAGTTACTCTCTGATATGACAAAAACTAGTCGTTACGTGATATGACAAAAACTAGTCACTACGTGATTCGCCTAATAATAATTATGTTTGATATGACAAAAAGTAGTCACACCGTGATATGACAAAAACGTAGTTACTCTCAGGTATGACAAAAACTAGTCACTACGTGATTTGCTTAATAATAGTTACTGTTTGATATGACAAAAAGTAGTCACACCGTGATTTGACAAAACGTAGTTACTCTCTGATATGACAAAAACTAGTCGTTACGTGATATGACAAAAAACTAGTCAACACGTGATATGACAAAAATAAGTCACTACGTGATTTGCCTAATACTAGTTAATGCGTGATATGACAAAAAGTAGCACTACGTAATTGACCTAATAATAATAAATGCGTGATATGACAAAAACAAGTCGTTACGTGATATGACAGAAAGTATTTAATATGTGATATGACAAAATGAGTCACCTTATGACAATACATTTTTACTTCTTGATATGGCTAAAGTAGTCACTACGTAATATGACAAAAAGTAATTACATAATATGATTAAATGCAGATGTCACGTGTTATGACTAACATTGCTAAATACGACGTTAAACACCATACCGCATTCAGCACCTCATTTGGTATAACTTTAATCGCAATGGTGTCTGTTAGCTTTAAACTGACACCATCTATGGCGGGCAAAGGCTGAATATAGTAATAGATTAGGTTCAATTAATGACTTGGAATGCATTAAAACAAACAAAAATGACATACTGTATACTTTTATTTATAGAAATAGCCAATAAGTAGTTAGCACATGTGAGGGGCGTTAATTAAATAGCAAAACTTGACCTATATCTTATAATTACAAAGACATTCTCGCGGATATCGAGTTATTTCATGCTACAATGTGTAATCTATGTATTGATATCAGATTTCGAAATTTCCGTGCATTCGTTCAAGCTTTATTTACAATTTGAAAATATCTACTAATTTACAGGAAAACAAAACTAATTTAGGTCTTAAATACAGTTTTGTAATTTGCAATAAAACTATTTACAGACGTGTGTGACTAGTGTGTAGAACCAACCCAGCTCTCCCGATTGGGTCCGTTTAATAGCAATTGTTACAAGCACGCTGATTGGACAGTTGCTTCAGGGAAAGTTTGAATGACGTCATAATTTAGTAAGCATTCAATTGCTATGAATTGTGGGACAGGCATAGAATTCCCTGCTTTTCCATTGGTGATTAATAGACGTGCTTCGGGAGATATCAGGTTCTGGGGTAGACTAAAAACAACATAACACAGTTACACACTGAATGAAACGTTCAAAACGACACCTCTGAATGTTACCCTCGTCCTGGAAGACCCTGTGTCTTCAATGCAAAAACAAAAAAGTAAATATTTGTTATTCAGAGATGTCAGGTACACACCTAGACAGGTGTCTCGATACGTACGTATCACTATCGTAACTGATTTTAAATTCTGAGAAAGATTCTTAAAGCCAGAAGCATTTCTCTATATACTTACAGACGAGTGAAATTAACAACACATTATGATGGCCCTAAATTGCTGACGTTTTATTTGACATGACCCAAGGACGTTTTCTTATTGAGTTGCTGGTGTCAAAACCTGGGCACATTGATATGAACCAAACAGAAAAATCAGTAATAAAATTTGGACCAACAAAATGCGAAACACTCTTGTGTACCTAAAACATTGTCAGTAAGGGATAAAGGTCATGTATGTCATTTTTGCAAACTCACCATTTACCAAAGGTGCAAATTGCTATTCCAACATGTAGACCTGGAACTGCGTCCATGTGTTAGCACTTTTGTATTAAATATTAACGTGAAGATTGTCTTTTAAAACATGTCCCGAATAGGTTTACCACACCTGTGCTTATTGCAAAAAAAACAACGATCCAGCCCATAAATGTCAAGAAGTAACCCGATATTTGAAGAAAATAAAACAAGGGGGTTACTGTTTTATCAAACCTCAACATATTTGGCCCATTTTGAAGAAGTTTTGTACCAAAACATGATAAAATACCTACAGGGTCGCCGTTGTTAGCTCCAGGAGGGCAGTATGATCTGCCGTTTTCCAGTATACTTCCAGTATCGAAGGAAGATTATGCATACGCTTTCAGAAAATGGATATAACGTTTGAAAATATGTATATTCGAATCAACAAAGAATATTTCGAGTGAATGTAAGAAAACATTTTTTAGAGTATTATTAAATATTATCATATTTAATGAACGCCCCTTGTACATCTCGGATATATGAGAAAACACGTTAAATGTTAAAGTGAATAATATACACAGTTGACAGTTTACATATTTAAATGAATACAACAAGATACCAAATTGGGAATAAGACGCTCAAATGAACAAAAAATGAAGCATTGTTAATTAAAGTGACAACGGTCATCCATCCATGTTTTAACCCCTTACGTCGTTGCTCAACTTCCAATACAATCGGTGTAAATCACCTATGTACATTCATCCCCTCTTTAACATTTTAGAGTTTGGTCTCAATTGCACAGTCTGTAGTCGCCAGCAGTTCCTGGCCATATCCCGCCCCTTCTCAATAAAAGAGGGATCCGTGCGAACGCAGGTTCGAAGTTACTTCTGACACCGTTTAAGTGAAACTGTCACACATCCAAGTACTAACAATGTACTTTGTTGCTTCAAAAATGTCGATATAAAAGCTAGCTCAGCAGCGAGGCTGTTGTAAGTGACCTATATACCTTCACTACAAAATCAAGGGCATGTAACTGAATAATGATCAGAAATTAAATAAAGAACTTGATTGTACCACGTCATACAAATATATAAGAAATTAAATTTTGAGAATCCTAATGTAGTCCAAATATGCTAAGTGTCATGCTTGGAACAACAGTACAATTAATATATGCTACAAGTGAAATATTTAAGTCCTGACATTTGTCGGTTCATTCATGAAACGTTTTAAAAGTAGATATTTTAAAATTTGCGAGACCCAGTACAACTCCATAATCATGAGTTGGTTAACTTGGTACAGTACAGTGTACATATGCTCCATATGACATATCTAAGACCTAACATTTGTAGTCCCACAGAGTTTCCCTTTAGAGTATAAATCTATAGAAACGTTCGGATCCCCGAAACGTGGTCAAATATGACTATAGCTTTTTAAAGGTGCTCACATAGAATAATTAAATTATGTAACATTACGTTAGTGTGACCAAACGTAAGTCCAAGAGTACTACTTAAATACACTTGGTAAAGGACCATGGACCTGTGCTGCATATAAAATGTCTAAATACCTAGTATTTGTAGTGCTCGATAAAATATGTTTGAAACACCGGGTCGGAGCAAACATTTACCAGCGAATCACCATATGAGCAATCTAGGTAGAGGACTACAACTACAGTCAACCCTGTCTTAAGCAGCCAATCAAGGGAAAAAACAAAAGTGGCCTTTTAAGACAGGTTGTTGCTTAATACAAGTAAATTTGCTCTGAATGCATGGTCATGGGAAATAGCTAATGTGGCTGCTTAAGACAAGTGACTGCTTAATAGAGGTGACCTCTTACACACATTTGACTCTATATATAAATATTTACGCCATATAGTTTCTAATTCAGGGGAAAAAATAATGTTTAACCATACTACTCATATGTATATCTATGTCTTCATACTGGGCCCTAATGAATCAGGCCCTTTTATATACCAAATACGAAAACATTGGGCTGGTCGGTTAGGGCCACTGTTGGCATCTTTTGGATATGAAATCCCCCTTATCGAAGGATCCTGTCTCAACTCTTATGACTAAACAATGTTTCAAACCTCAAGATGATTATAAAAATAATACCGAAAATAGATGAGAAAAAGAAGATTGCCTATATTGCTATGTAAAAATAGACGACCCCTTCCCGGACCTCAGTTGACCTGAGTTCCTTATTTGAACAAATTTGAAACCCATATTCATAAGGATATTTTTAAATAAAAATGTATCTATGTTTAACCGATAAGACCCTGGTGCGGTGAAAATTTTAATTCTATAGCCATCACATGAAAAACTCTGAGAGAATATTATTAGGTAATACTTCATGCAAAATATCAAAGCTCAAGGCCTTGTAGTGTCGGAGACTGGGGAAGATTTTTTTTAAATTTGAAAAAAAACAACAAAAAAAAACACCAACATCTGAAAAGCTGCTATGATATGCTGGTGTCAAATTCGCGCACTAGGTTATGACATGAAGTATTTTGAGAGAGTATCACCTAAGAATGCTTCAAACCAAATTTGGTGAAAATCAGTATTTAGCAATTTTAGAGAATAAGACGTTGACGAGGAACGGACAACGGATGATCCCAAAAACTCAACCTGAGCCTTTGGCACAGGTAAGTTAAAAAACTTAGAATGAAATATGTGTCACAAACAATAGAATAGAAATCTGGTTATTAATCATATACATGTAAGATGAATTATTTAATGATGAAAATTTAATATGAAAACATGTTAATGTATGTGAAATAAAGATAAAGCGGCATTACCATTAAGTTAATGTAAAAAGAAATTGGTATAATTGTAATATTTAGAAAAAAGTGACTATCTGAATCAAATATATATACATGTATACCCAATCTCGTTATATCCGTAAACGTTCGGAAATTCCATGCATCATCGATTAATATCGTTGAAACATAAATTTAAGATTAGGTTAATAGACATAATTATACCAATAGACTTGAGTGTTCCTACGTAGTGCAGCGGTTATATTTACAGATTGTCGCTCGAGCAATCCGGGTTCGAATTTCGGGAACATAATTTGTTTTAGTTCATTTCACTAGTAACACTATTTCTCCTACAATGCTTAATAAACGGCTTCTCATATAACATTAAAGGTTACAACAAAATAAAAAAATATTTGTCCATATATGCATTTATGTCTTTGCACATATCCAGCGTCCGTTCTTTGTTATCATTTATTAACATGTTACACCAAGAAAACTCATCTTATTTTTAATAGATATTTAAAATGTTTCACAGCAAAACCCCATAAATGAGAACAAGACACAAACTAAATGTAGATTATTTTGCATAATCCTTTGGTGTGTCATTGGACTGTCTGCGACACCTAATACGAATTGTCCGAATTCCGCGAATATCAACGGAAATTTTACGATAACATCCATCAGCGAAGCAGCTCATTTGCATATTAAAATAACTGATCAGTAAGTATATATTTAAAACACTATTTATTCACGTGTAAAAGAAGTATCGGATGTTATAAATTCACGGAAGGCGATGAAAATTTAATTTCTTTCTAAATAAACATATGAAGTTACTGGTTATGCCGCTTTGGTGTAGATTGACATTATATATAAAAAAGGTGTACTATTGTAAAATAACAAAATATATGATCAATAGGATACATGCTAAAGGACACAATCAAAATTACATAATAATCAATCAATCTCTATAATAAGCATAGTAGGTATAACACATACATACAGAAGAAATGCCATTTATGCCAAATATTTACAAATATGATTGGTTGTTTATTTAGTAGAATATTACTGAGAACTCACAATTTTTCCCTCTTTTAGTCCCTGACTGCTGACCCCTTATAAATATTAAATCCCCATTTACGGAAGCAATCTCAAATCTTATGACTAATAAATTATCCAGATGTTAAGATGTTAAAAATATACCTAAAATATAGATAGAAAGTAGAGAATTGTCTGTTTTTCCTTTAGCATTCCTATGTTAAAATCAAAGTCCACTTACTGGGCGCAAATAGACTTTAGCCCTTCTATCACTACTTCTAGGATAGGGATCATTTAAACCAAATGTGAACACACATTTTGTTGGTTCTTCTTGAGAAGAAGATTTTTAATTTAAACATTTTCTAAAAAGCCGTTTGAATAAACAGTTAACCGATGGACGCGGACTACGGTTTATTAAACATGTTAATGTATGTGAAAATTACTACAAAATGAATTTAATATAGATTGCCATTATACAAAAAAAGCTGCACTATTGTAAAATAACAAAATATACAGTAGAAGTGAGAAAAGTTGTCAGTGCTCTGGGATTTAAAACCTGATTAACGAGCGCGCTGAACGTCGCTACTTGTTGCTCATGGTTTTATGAAGCGGATGTAAGCGATTTATTTTTCATCAATAATAATTAAACTGAGCAAGATTGTTATCATTTTGTTAAATTCTGCTAAAATTAAGTTTAAACAGTAAGACAGTGATCAGTTGACGTCTCTCTTCACGGTTGCGCCCTGTCTAGTGACGATAACACCTTTCTTGCGATAAAAAGTTCTAACGAATTTGTTTTGAAATATTTTCATAATGATTCACACTGGTGTTAAAAATGACTTTTATTGGCTTTAACGGATGGATGTATTATAGAGCTTAGTTGATTTATTCTAAGAAAAAAATTGAGAGATGCCACTGCACTTTCTTTAAACATTAAACCACCAGTTAGTGTGCATTTTCATGAACAGATAATTGCTGCTATGAAAAAAAAGTCCCTTAAAAACATTTCTATGTGGATTGTTTTGCCGTGGAAATCCTTAACTTAATTTATATAAAGCATAGAGCAAGATTCAACTGTGTGGTGAGACCATTAATTCATTCGCTTGAGTACACCATGATAGTATTGATAGCTCTAGATTAACAAGATAAATATTGCCTGAACCAATTATATATATTTTTTATAATTTAGCGTATTTCTATAATGCTAAAAATAATGCGAGCAAAAATATCAAGGTAAATTAAGAACAACACATTTATTACCATTATTTAATTAGTATTGGCACACTAGTGGTGCTCAGTTGGCATTTGACCATTCAATCATTTGATTCAATGAATGAATGAATGAATAAATGCAAAAATGAATGATTTGAATTTACGACCCGCTAACGGCCAGGTCATTTGAGAAGAAGAAAATGAAAAATGGAAAACAAAGACGATAAAGAACATGAAGATGATATCATACTGAATGTTCGGAGTAAAATCCTAATCCAAAATTGACCCCAAGACCTCCATATCTTGACATAGTATTGCTACAGCTATACCTCACATACACAAAACTATGTCGCATTGATATGGTTATTTTATGCCAGGTTTTCGCAGTCTAAGCTGAGGCAGTGGGTATATTCCAAGCACTATCCCACAAGACATGTAACCATGAAAAAAGTAAGAATATTATTTTTGACGATGTGAACATTTTGGATAAAAATAAAGTGCACATTAGACATTGCACATAATGAATTAATTATCTATTTCATGACTGACAATATTCATATCTAATATAAAAAAGGAGTATTTGATAAAGTCAATCACAACAATGATGAAACAATAGACAAGACAGTTAAGGTCAAAACTTCAGGGTCTTAATAGTTTTGTCGCTTTTATTATTTTAAATATTTTGAAAACTATATCGCCGTAAGAGCTGTTTCGTTTTGACTGGACTTCTTCTGTTCAACGTTTTTTTTCCTAAAACGAAAATACATAAATAACTAATTGGAATCAAGCATGCAAACTCGACCGTGCATATATATATATATCTTGAGGGGAAATGATTTATACTTTTATGTGTGTTAGTATTGAATTATTAAATAAAGATTACATAATCTTAAAATATGTTGCACGTGAGCAGGTTTCTTAGAGCACTTAGTACTGATGTGTAAAAGACAGTACATTAGGTGTGCAGAATATGTATATATTGTACATGAAATATAACCGTTATTTTTTCTACTTTCTATTTACACTTCACAATCATTCATTGACTATTATAAAAAGCCTCGTTTCCGAGAAAGGTTTATGTACATTTCAATCGCTGATTAATATAAAAGTTTTGTGATATCTTTAACGTGCTAGGTTGATGACCCTTCCTGCACACGGGATCGGCTGCTTTACATATTTCCGAACGATTGCTTTCTTTCACAGTACCTTTGCCTTAATAAGGCACTGTAGGTGTGCGTTTGAAAGAACAGTGCGCGATTCCACCGGGAATCATACCGGGGACCTCTTGGTCTTGGAAAATGAAAATTAAGATCTCACTTAACAATTTCATCCCCTCCCTTGGTGACGTTAGCCTGAGGAATTTTGCGCCCGAGAAATTTGAGCTGTTTAAATTGGTTGGGCATTTTCGTTTTGAAAATGCTTAAAGTGGCCATGTTTCTTTGCAGATGAGAACATTTTCATAAGATCTTCCAAGTTTAGATGACACTGGGTGCTGTTGAATGTGCACAGTGACTACAACACAACACTCAAGTTTGTGGAAACAACAGAAACATAGCGGTCTCATTAGCATATTAGATATTGTTATAAAAGCAATATTGTGTTAAGTGATACAGAAGTGTGTTTCTCTACATGTAGAACAATACAAGATTAACTGTTGCGTGAGACGTTCAACCATTAGACCATAGTAACTCCACTATTAATTGTGTGATTTATACATTGACCGATATTGACATAAATTTGATAAGAAAGATTATCAAAAGTGAAAAATGCTCCATTTAAGTTTATGTAAGTTTATAAACTTTATGACGTTACCGATTTATTAATATACCAATGACAAATTTTAAATACAGTCACCGTTGTGTTCTAACTGTGTTTATCATATGGCTTAGGACGTACTTTCCGTATGTCTGTAACCAGGGTGACCTCAGAGAATAGGTTTGACGATATGTACTTACGGTTTGCAGTAGATAACGATACCCAACATGATAATCAACACTACGACAGCCGATACAACTGCAGCTATTATCCAAAGTTTTGTTGGTATGGAAGGAGCAGGACAATCTGTGACCGGAATTAGCATCGTTAATTTATACATATTTTCTATCTCAATATACACACACACTATGTAATCAAAATATTGTCAAACAATAATAGAAACAGGATAAAAACGAAAGCATAATGCTTATGAATCTAGTCTCCTAGTCGTACGATACATGACATATTTATGACAAATGGTAAACCGATTTTTAACATGAATATGTGAAAATAAATGAATGATAGTGAAACTAGAAAAACATGATTACAAAAATGATTATTACTGTTTTATACATACGCGATAGATAGTTTCTTTAAAATAACCATAAATTTGAAAGAAAACTAGAAATAAATGTTCAGGTGACACAGGGATAGAAGGAATATATATACATGTATATATAAATCGATATAACTCTCAACAATATGTGAAAGGTTTACCTGAAACAGTTTGTGTCCGTTATAAAATTCAGAGAGAAGTAGAACCAATTGATGCCACATTACAATAGATAAAGGTCTATATATTGAAAAAGTTATTTATTTACTTTATTATAATGTTCAGACATACACGTCATAACAAAATCAAAACACACTCCCATATTTAAAAGTCCATACAATTTTACTCGCATCTACAAGTGGGCACGAATGAAATTAATGCAAATAAATTACATCTCCTTTACGATAGGTTTTAAGTTGTTAATGCATAGTTTAGTATTAGGACATTTTGATGGTCAAACATATTATAGCTATTCCTAAATTTACCAAACTACTTCAAAGGATTGTGTAGGTATTTACGAACTTACCGGCACCGGGCAACCATTTTACATTTGCAGGTATATCACCAGAGCAAGTTTCACACCCGAACGTGTCTCCGACGTTGTAGCACTTGCCTTCACGCACACAGTATCCCTCCTGAGAAAGCATCGGACATTATATAACTTGGAATGATACATAAACTTTATCATACTGTCACTTCTTCTATTTGAAATAGTTCTTGAAAAATATAATATTCCTCAGTGCATGAATGCATGAGGAGCGTTGCATATTCCATTAACCCTCATGTACAGATACATGTACTAAACAAACGAAGTCTGCTATTTATTTTTCTTTGACGTGCTATCTGCCTTCAGAGAATTATATTATATCAACTATTTACTATTTCTTACATGTTTTTTTTTGTCAAAATCAGGAATAGAACATATTTTTTATTTGAAATATGGTTTGCCTTTAGTTTTTGTTGGTGATACAACAAAATACTTGTACACTTTAGAAAAGAAAATGCTACTTAAACATATAATATAAATCTTTCTCTCTCTCTCTTTCTCTCTCTCTCCCTCCCCCCCTCTCTCTCTCTCTCTCTCTCTCTCTCTCTCTCTTTCTCTCTCTCTCCCTCCCCCCCTCTCTCTCTCTCTCTCTCTCTCTCTCTCTCTCTCTCTCTCTCTCTCTCTCTCTCTCTCTCTCTCTCTCTCTCTCTCTCTCTCTCTCTCTCTCATATTCGTTGTCATCTGTCTGTGTTTATCATTTTCTGTTCGTTATACATGCATGAAATACTATAATATCCATTTATGATTAGAAGGAAAAAAAGAGATTAAATTGAATTGAACTGAATTATATTGAACTACACGTTTGTATGCTACTTTATCGATATCGATGTTTTGCTTTTACTGGAACATACTCTCTAACTGGTCTAAACTATACAGCCCTCTATAGAACATACGCTCTAACTGATCTAAACTATACGGCCCTCTAATGAGCATACTCTCTAACTGATCTAAACTATACAGCCCTCTATGGAGCATACTCTCTAACTGGTCTAAACTATACAGCCCTCTATGGAGCATACTCTCTAACTGATCTAAACTATACAGCCCTCTATGGAACATACTCTCTAACTGATCTAAACTATACAGCCCTCTATGGAACATACTCTCTAACTGATCTAAACTATACAGCCCTCTATGGAGCATACTCTCTAACTGATCTAAACTATACAGCCCTCTATGGAGCATACTCTCTAACTGATCTAAACTATACAGCCCTCTATGGAGCATACTCTCTAACTGATCTAAACTATACAGCCCTCTATGGAGCATACTCTCTAACTGATCTAAACTATACAGCCCTCTATGGAACATACTCTCTAACTGATCTAAACTATACAGCCCTCTATGGAGCATACTCTCTAACTGATCTAAACTATACAGCCCTCTATGGAGCATACTCTCTAACTGATCTAAACTATACAGCCCTCTATGGAACATACTCTCTAACTGATCTAAACTATACAGCCCTCTATGGAGCATACTCTCTAACTGATCTAAACTATACAGCCCTCTATGGAACATACTCTCTAACTGATCTAAACTATACAGCCCTCTATGGAATATACTCTCTAACTGATCTAAATTATACAGCCCTCTATGGAGCATACTCTCTAACTGATCTAAACTATACAGCCCTCTATGGAGCATACTCTCTAACTGATCTAAACTATACAGCCCTCTATGGAACATACTCTCTAACTGATCTAAACTATACAGCCCTCTATGGAACATACTCTCTAACTGGTCTAAACTATGCAGCCCTCTATGGAGCATACTCTCTAACTGATCTAAACTATGCAGCCCTCTATGGAGCATACTCTCTAACTGATCTAAACTATACAGCCCTCTATGGAACATACTCTCTAACTGATCTAAACTATACAGCCCTCTATGGAGGATACTCTCTAACTGATCTAAACTATACAGCCCTCTATGGAGGATACTCTCTAACTGATCTAAACTATGCAGCCCTCTATGGAATATACTCTCTAACTGATCTAAACTATGCAGCCCTCTATGGAGCATACTCTCTAACTGATCTAAACTATACAGCCCTCTTTGGAACATACTCTCTAACTGATCTAAACTATACAGCCCTCTATGGAATATACTCTCTAACTGATCTAAACTATACAGCCCTCTATGGAGCATACTCTCTAACTGATCTAAACTATACAGCCCTCTATGGAGCATACTCTCTAACTGATCTAAACTATACAGCCCTCTATGGAACATACTCTCTAACTGATCTAAACTATACAGCCCTCTATGGAGCATACTCTCTAACTGATCTAAACTATACAGCCCTCTATGGAACATACTCTCTAACTGATCTAAACTATACAGCCCTCTATGGAGCATACTCTCTAACTGATCTAAACTATGCAGCCCTCTATGGAACATACTCTCTAACTGATCTAAACTATGCAGCCCTCTGTGGAGCATACTCTCTAACTGATCGTAACTATACAGCCTTCTATGGAACATACGCTCTAACTGATCTAAACTATGCAGCCCTCTGTGGAGCATACTCTCTAACTGATCTAAACTATACAGCCCTCTATGGAACATACTCTCTAACTGATCTTAACTATACAGCCCTCTATGGAACATACTCTCTAACTGATCTAAACTATACAGCCCTCTATGGAGCATACTCTCTAACTGATCTTAACTATACAGCCCTCTATGTTAAGCATCGATTCAATTTGTTTGGTAATGTACAACGCTTGTCAAAATGCATAGAACCAGATACTTTGTTTGCTAATGTACAACGCTTGTCAAAATGCATATAACCAGATACTTTATTTGCTAATGTACAACGCTTTTCAAAATGCATAGAACCAGCTACTTTATTTGCTAATGTACAACGCTTTTCAAAATGCATAGAACCAGCTACTTTATTTGCTAATGTACAACGCTTTTCAAAATGCATAGAACCAGATATTTTACATATCACAGTCAAGCATCTTGTTTGTTTTGGTGATCTATTTTAAACCTTTAAAAACTTTAGATTTCAAACTTTCAAAATTTAAATTTCGGAAGGCAAAGGATACGTCAGTTGCAAACAGTTTCAATTAATACAGTTCTTTGTTATTGGTAAGGCTAAGACAGCTGACTAAAATCAAATAATTGTTTTTACTAGTTTTCAAATTTAATAAACATGAACAATTCTTTGACATCAAAGTGTTTCAAAAATATATTGACACTTCTGTTTTATTTTGTCTGTACTTGAACTGCAATTTCCACTAATGTTTAAACTGGTTCCCGTTTCACTGAATTAAATACGTAAAAGCTAAAATTTAAGAAAAGCATCGTTGTGATCATGAATTTATACTGACTCCAGTAAAATTACACATGTATTCTCTAGTATTAATTTCTAAATATTTAAGTTACCAGTCAAAACTCACTTTAATATCTAAGTATTTGAATAAAACGTAAAAAATATTGGTAGAACAGAAGCCTTGTATTGAGACACTGTGGACGAGCTGATTAGTATACAAACATGTAATCATATAGTTATGCTTTAAGCTGTATATAATGGAATACTTACTGTAGAACTACAAATGATAGTCCCGCCTACTTTAAGCTGTAAATAATGGAATTCTTACTGTAGAACTACAAATGATAGTCCCGCCTACTTTAAGCTGTATATAATGGAATACTTACTGTAGAACTACAAATGATAGTCCCGCCTACTTTAAGCTGCATATAATGGAATACTTACTGTAGAACTACAAATGATAGTCCCGCCTACTTTAAGCTGTAAATAATGGAATACTTACTGTAGAACTACAAATGATAGTCCTGCCTACTTTAAGCTGCATATAATGGAATACTTACTATAGAACTACAAATGATAGTCCCGCCTACTTTAAGCTGCATATAATGGAATACTTACTGAAGAACTACAAACGATAGTCCCGCCTACTTTTGAACAGTTTACGCATGTTGAGTCAAATATGACTATCGTGTCTTCAACACTAAATATACGGCCGTCGTTGCTAATGGAAAGCGTATACCCTCGTGCTATATAGCTATCGTCTGTTGATGCATCATCAACTGTCTGTTGCTTTCTTTCAATTGGCAAAGGACATGTAATCTCGGCTATAGATCGAAGTGTTGCGGGTTGGTGGATAACTTTGTTACTAGATGCAATTGCATCTCCATCAATCTATAAAATGTTAAAATATCACTGTACCTCATACCGAGATAAGATAAAAATATTACCGTCTTATCCATTAATATCCGATTGCACATTGGACCGATTAGATGCTTTAATAAAAAAGATGCACCACTGTAGTTTAGATTAAAGACGCATCACTGTAGTTTAGATTAAAGACGCACCACTGCAGTTTAGATTAAAGACGCATCACTGCGGTTTAGATTAAAGACGCACCACTGCGGTTTAGATTAAAGACGCACCACAGCGGTTTAGATTAAAGACGCACCACAGCTGTTTAAATTAAAGACGCACCACCGCGTATATTAAAGCGGTTAAGGATAAATAATCAATGGCGGTTCAGTTTCTAAAAATAATTCGAAGTGACACATTTTATTACTGTATGATGCATATAACGAGCGTTATCCATTATGTGAACGTTCAAAAACATGTAGTATAACTGTTATACAGCGTATCATGTGATATAACTGTTATACAGCGTATCATGTGATATAACTGTTATACAGCGTATCATGTGATATAACTGTTATACAGCGTATCATGTAATTAATAACTGTTATACAGCCTATCATGTAATTTATAACTGTTATACAGCGTATCATGTAATTTATAACTGTTATACAGCGTATCATGCGATATAACTGTTATACAGCGTATCATGTGATATAACTGTTATACAGCGTATCATGTAATTTATAACTGTTATACAGCGTATCATGTAATTTATAACTGTTATACAGCGTATCATGCGATATAATTGTTATACAGCGTATCATGTGATGTAACTGTTATACAGCGTTTCATGTGATATAACTGTTATACAGCGTATCATGTTATATAACTATTATACAGCGTTTCATGTGATATAACTGTTATACAGCGTATCATGTGATATGTGATATAACTGTTATACAGCGTATCATGTCATATAACTGTTATACAGCGTATCATGTGATATGTGATATAACTGTTATACAGCGTATCATGTTATATAATTGTTATACAGCGTATCATGTGATATAACTTTTATACAGCGTATCATGTGATATAACTGTTATACAACGTATCATGTTATATAACTGTTATACAGCGCATCATGTGATATAACTGTTATACAGCGTATCATGTGATATGTGATATAACTGTTATACAGCGTATCATGTGATATAACTGTTATACAGCGTTTCATGTGATATAACTGTTATACAGTGTATCATGTGATATAACTGTTATACAGCGTTTCATGTGATATAACTGTTATACAGTGTACCATGTGATATGTGATATAACTGTTATACAGCGTATCATGTGATATAACTGTTATACAGCGTATCATGTGATATAACTGTTATACAGTGTATCATGTGATATGTGATATAACTGTTATACAGCGTATCATGTGATAAAACTGTTATACAGCGTTTCATGTGATATAACTGTTATACAGCGTATCATGTGATATGTGATAAAACTGTTATACAGCGTATCATGTGATATAACTGTTATACAGCGTATCATGTGATATGTGATAAAACTGTTATACAGCGTATCATGTGATAAAACTGTTATAGAGCGTATCATGTGATATGTGATATAACTGTTATACAGCGTATCATGTGATATGTGATAAAACTGTTATACAGCGTATCGTGTAATATAACTGTTATACAACATATCATGATGTCCGAACACTACAAATATATTAATACAATTGATCTAACAGCGAACTTATTTATTTTTTATTTCAATAGCGGTATGAACCATTAAAAAATTTTTAACAAACAAACAGCAGTTAACTTACAAACAGCAGTTAACTAACAAAAAATGCCCCTTCTTATTTATCGGTTAACTAATCATTTAGAGAACTCACATAACTACCGTATAAAATATATCACCACAAGCTGAAACAAACTAACGGTCATCTTAATTATCGGTTAACTTACCACTAAGACTGCTCACGCCACTTTCGTATATCTTTCAACAGTGAAAGATATTGTTAACCCATTATAATTTATATATAAAGTATACAGACTTTTGCCATTCCGCTCATATTTGCATAGGTGGACGATTGCTCTTCCATGGTTTTGCATAGGCGGACTTTTACCCTTCCTGGTTTTGCATAGGCGGGCGTTTGCCCTTCTGCTCAATTTACAAACGTGGGCAATTGTCCTTTCCATGATTTTGCATAGGCGGACTCAAGTTTTGCACATCCACTCAATATATATTAATAGGAAGTATGTATGATTACATGGTTTGTCATTTTTAATATTTATTCCATACATTAAATTTACAGAAGTCTAACCTTTTAACATTTTACTCCAACAGAGTGGAAAACAATGCAAAACATTACCTGACCTGTTAAGTAAAAAAATGTTTCCATTTTTCTTTCCATTTTATTATTAACTATTGTTAGAAAAGGAAAATAAAGCATAAAGTTGATTGATGACTATTCTAACTTTTCTAACTATAGTTCTCCAGGTTTGGATTAGACTGGAGGGACATTTGTCTGGACATATATTTATATAAAACTTAAAGGGCAAAAGTCCGCCTAAACAAATCCGTGGAAGGGTATTGTCCATGTGTGTAGATTGAGCGGAAGAGCAAAAGTCTGCCTATGCAAAACTATGGAACGGAAAAAGTCCACCTATGCAAATTTGAGCGGAGGGACAAAAGTCAGGAATGGCAAAAGTCCTACATTCTATATATAAGGTTAATATTCGAATTTACTCGTTTTACCTTGAATGCAGTAAGCTTGCACATGAGAGAATCCGATTCAACAAAGTTCTGTCCAAAGACTGACGTCTTCTCACATTTTCTAAGACTTAAATCGCATATGCCTTTGTCCGGAATACCATACATAACTGGCGGTAATGTACTGTTTATGGAGCAGTCTTCATTTATAAATGGTTCATCACACATGCATTCACCTGAAATATATAATTATATATAGTCTAGTGAATGTACATAGGTTACTTACAACAACCATGCTGTTACGCTAGCTTTTAACGAGACATAATTAAAGTGCATTGATGGAAGTTAAGCAACGAAGTATGGATGGGTGACCGCTGTCACTTAAATATTTACAGCTTTACTGCAATCGGCCTAAATCACCCCGTCCAACGTATACGTTACTTAAACGGCTACTACGTCGCATTTACGGTGATAAACCGGTATTTCCTGTTATTTTTGTGCACGCGATCGAACAGTCAGGTAAGAAAACCCATTTATTTTCATATTATTATTTCGTTTTTAAATCAAAGATATAGCTGATACGAGCGACATTCTATAAGTTTCAAGCGGACATGTGTTTTTGAATGGGAACATGACCGTTTCCTCAAACATTCGAGAAAAGTGACGGATTGAAACATTTTCATATTGAAAACAGCTTAATGTATTACTTCGGAAGCATTTATTGGACTACTTTATGTGTTTTACATTTGTTTAATGAATCAATATACCAAATTATATTAGTAAAATTACAAGTTGATGTTACGCCAAAATTTGTTTAGTATGTAGCATAAGTAGGTGCCTCGTACATTGTGCACTACATAAGTCGGTGTATTGTGTCATTTAGCGGTATTCTAATAACATGAAATAATACTACTATCCAACTATTTCAGGGTTGTTTTATGTTGTATCGTTGTTTAAACTTCATAAATAAACTAAGTATTTTTTCCGCTTCAAAACTTTATTGTCAATCTCACTATTTTGTATGACATATCGCAGCTGTTTCAGACTCGTAGACCATTACCTGTTCTTCGTGTAATACATGTACAATATTTACATTGTACTATTCGTCTATTAGCCCTCGATGGCATTAACTGACGCTAAATATTCAAACAAAATATTGTTCTAATAATCTTCCTTTTAGCTGTTAAGAGTCGAAGATTATAATGATATATTAGCCACACTGAGGTAAACGGAGCACTTGCCTCTGGTAGAATTTGTGAAGTTTTACATGCTAATTAGTATTTTTGTAAAAATAATAAAGTTATTCTCAAAATATGAATTACTCTTGCAAAAATATGACATATCCTTCACGTATAATATATGCAGTATGAAAGTATACCCAGAAAATACTTGTCTTATCGTGAATTACTAAGAGTTGATATGTACTGTTATGTCGGGTCTAAAAAGCCACCAATGTGTATTCAAGATAAAAGTGTAAAAATGGGCAATTGTATAAAATGTAGTTTGTGTTATAGATTTGAACAGCTTAAAATGTCTGAAATATCAGAAAAATGCAGGAAATGCATGCCACGAGCTAAATATCTTTTCGTGGCAGCATGCCCCCGGACACCCCTAGCAAAGTTGTGATTATTACTCCTGCAAAATCAAACAGGACAATATAATAGAATAACTACTTCAACAGGTCCGATACCTCAGCATAATAATTTCGCTTTTCATACAAACACAACATGTATATTTGAGTAAGTTTTCAAGTTTTGTCAGTCAGTCATTTCGTTATTGATACATTTGCTATTACATGTGTTTTACACCAAATTTATTGGTTTGGCAGAGGCCTTGATATTGTACATATATGTCTAAATAAGTATCTCCATATATATATATATCATACATTGTTAATGAGCATCTGAAAAGATAAAAAAAATCGGCAATTCCGTTGTTGTAAATTTAATTATCTCCCTTTATATTTATCTATGGTTATTTATCTATGCACTGTTTTTCTTTTGTTGTTGAGATGGCATTGTCATTTGAATAATGCGTTTCCTGTTGATTATATATATACTGAAAAGAAAAAGGAATGCATGCATATGTTTTGTGCAATATTTAAATGAGTTGCATCCGGAACAAATACTAAGTTCTATTTTGCCTACTGAGTGTTTAACCGACAAAATAAAGTACAAAAATAACGGTTGACTACAATTCACACTAAGCACGAAAACGGGAATTCCTTCTACACAGTTATTATACGTGCCATATCATTACTGATTCAAGAAAATGCAAAAGCGCAGGTCGTCAGACTGCTGAATACAAATGATTTCATAAAAAGGCAAATCTGACAAAGACGACGTAATATTGACACGACCGCGGATAGATCACGTAGTGGGCATTCACGCGTAATGACGCCTACTCAAGACCGTACCATACGTCAAGTTCACCAACGGAATGGTTTCCGAACTGCCGTTGAGACGGCGTTAAACACGCCTGGTACATACAAGAGAATACATCCAGATACTGATTGCGCAAGGTTGGCACTAGAGCTTATTGGCGATACTTTAGAACACCATTAATACCAAGAAGAAAATTGGAAGTAATACGCGATACTGACTTGAATGTCGATTTTAGTGATAGTGTTGTCACTCCGACTGCCCTGTAGCCGTAAAGCGTTATAATTTTTCAAATTTTAATTGTTTCCGATTTAAAATCCATGCAATCCATGTTCTTATAGTTAAATGTAAACTTCTTTTGAAAATTGATTGTGATGAAAAGAATGAACAAAAGGATAGATTTATACGATTCATATGTTGTTTGAAAGACCTTGCAACGTTCCGTAAATATATATATATATTTTAGTGAGAATGCCTCTTGTAAAGACGATATTTTATAAGAAATAATAGCTGATGATCGACCAAAGAATAAACAATTGCGTAATGTATGAACACGACAGTTCTAACCTCTGGTCGAATAATTTAATGTAAAACATTCATATAGTATTGCACCGATAAAGATTTGCTAATCCGAAGGATACACTGATAACATGTTTGAACTTGTATATGAATACAGAACGTCTAAGATGCTGTTCATGGGTTCAAATCCCAACCTGGCCACGTCTTCTGGGTTTGACCATGGATCTCCCGCCGCTGAGTATGTAGGGAAATAGTCGGTGACGTGCAGAGTAATGATGTTTCTAGTACTGGTTAACCGCAAAGCAAATCCTATGAACGATGACTAGGTGGGCCGACCACCGTTATGTAACTAAATTACAGTTGTAAAGGACGAAAAAAAACATACAAATAAACAAACACCCTGAACATGCAATGTTCTAGTAATTTTCTCCGAGATCACTAAAAAATCGTTACAATGCAATAAACAGCTGATTAGACGTGACAAATCTAATTTGACAAAATATTTAAAAAAAAATGAACATTTATGTTTTTTTAAAATTATCATTAGACAGACAGACAGACAGACAGACAGACAGACAGACAGACAGACAGACAGACAGACAGACAGACAGACAGACAGACAGACAGACAGACAGACAGACAGACAGACAGACAGACAGACAGACAGACAGACAGACAGACAGACAGACAGACAGACAGACAGACAGACAGACAGACAGACAGACAGACAGACAGACAGACAGACAGACAGACATTATATAAAACATTTGAATTACACAGGATACTGTAATCATTCACATAACATAATATATTATGTCTCACCTTTGGCACATTTTCCATGTCCACTACATTCATTTGGACACGACATTGCCAATATGTCTTGTAGAAGTTTGTCTGTTATTACCGGTTCGATTGGAGATACAGTTGGTGTTGTCGTTGTTCCACTCGATGTTTCGTTGTCGTTGTCCAAATCTGTAAAGCTTGCGGCAATCTCCTCAAGAATAACGGGCGGTAAGGGCAGGTTAACGTCAACTTCGTGAATGCACTGGGCTTTCGCAACTTCCAGATGTGACAGTGACCACTCCATTGTATTAGTAATCTGTAGAATACAACATTTAACTACTGCGTGAGTTAATCGTATATTTCATGATTGTGTCTGATTTTATCAATGAATACTAAAATTGGTTTCTTTTTCATATAACCGGGAAATAACGTTGTTAAATTAGCACACCGCCTTGTGTAATTCTTAAAGTAGAACGAGAAATATACAGATACTCTTGGTTTGATAACAGGACCCCTCGAGTATAGACCAATTGATCAACCGGGATGCGGGTTTTACAATTACAAAAAAACGTCGGGTACCTGAACCAGAACACCTCTAGTACAAGTCAATTGATATATCGAGATACTTGTTTTATAATTCTCTATTAACATATGTAAACAGTCTAATACCAGGACATCTCGCGTACATATCAATTGATAGATCGAGATACTTGTTTTATAATTCTCTATTAACATATGTAAACAGTCTAATACCAGGACATCTCGCGTACATATCAATTGATAGATCGAGATACTTGTTTTACAATTCTCTATTAACATATGTAAACAGTCTAATACCAGGACATCTCGCGTACATGTCAATTGATAGATCGAGATACTTGTTTTACAATTCTCTATTAACATATGTAAACAGTCTAATACCAGGACATCTCGCGTACATATCAATTGATAGATCGAGATACTTGTTTTACAATTCTCTATTAACATATGTAAACAGTCTAATACCAGGACATCTCGCGTACATGTCAATTCATAGATCGAGATACTTGTTTTACAATTCTCTATTAACATATGTAAACAGTCTAATACCAGGACATCTCGCGTACATGTCAATTCATAGATCGAAATACTTGTTTTACAATTCTCTATTAACATATGTAAACAGTCTAATACCAGGACATCTCGCGTACATGTCAATTGATATATCGAGATACTTGTTTTACAATTCTCTATTAACATATGTAAACAGTCTAATACCAGGACATCTCGCGTACATGTCAATTGATATATCGAGATACTTGTTTTACAATTCTCTATTAACATATGTAAACAGTCTAATACCAGGACATCTCGCGTACATGTCAATTGATAGGTCGAGATACTTGTTTTACAATTCTCTATTAACATATGTAAACAGTCTAATACCAGGACATCTCGCGTACATGTCAATTGATAGGTCGAGATACTTGTTTTACAATTCTCTATTAACATATGTAAACAGTCTAATACCAGGACATCTCGCGTACATGTCAATTGATATATCGAGATACTTGTTTTACATTTCTCTATTAACATATGTAAACAGTCTAATACCAGGACATCTCGCGTACATGTCAATTGATATATCGAGATACTTGTTTTACATTTCTCTATTAACATATGTAAACAGTCTAATACCAGGACATCTCGCGTACATGTCAATTGATAGATCGAGATACTTGTTTTACATTTCTCTATTAACATATGTAAACAGTCTAATACCAGGACATCTCGCGTACATATCAATTGATCTAATGGGTAAGTTGTTTTTCTATTGTCTCTTAAAATATTACATAAACGGTCGGATACCATAACAACTCACACACCGGTCAATTAATCTACCGGGATATCTAACATATTACATATATGGTCAGGTACCGGCCAATTGATCTACCGGGATACTTATTTTACACTTCTATATTAACATTTTACGTTAATAGTATGGACGGAAATATTTTTGTCCTGTTATTTTCATGAAAAAAAATGTGATTTATGTGAATTTAGGTAATTCTCAGAAAATATAAATATATTTGATGCCCGTACCCTTATCAAACCAAAGTCCTCAAAGTATAAAAGGTGGGATTGCTATTAGATATTATAAGTTGTTGTTGTATAGGGTAAAGTGTCGTTCCAAACTCAACATATTTTTTAGTTATATCGCCATAGTGTTTGCTTGAGACAGTTTTCTCAGCGCTGTCACACTGGAGTACTATGTCACATGGTATGGTACCCCATCCAGTCACATTATACTGACACTGACTTCAAATATCGAATTAATGCAGGACACCATTAAAGTAGTTTGTGTTGTCAAATTATTATGCCCATCGACTCATAATTGAATGATGTCTAACTTATACCCATATCTAATGTCCACATTATGTTTCAATAACATAATACATATTTTTGTAGTAAAGGGAGGTAATGTCCGATGGGTTCTTCTTCTGTATTTCAAATTAGCTAGACAGTGTTTTTGAACATATAACTGGAAAACAATTTAACTGGTATATTGGTAGTCATTATTGGCAATAATACAAGTGTTAAGATTACATCTTTTTTATAATTATCGAATATTAAGTTTAGTAACAAGTATTAACACTGCAAATATATAACCACACTAAATATAATTTTCAATCAAAGTTTCAATCACCAATATTAGTCTGTGTAAAGTACATCAGGAGGTTTTCGATATCAAGGTAGCATAATATATCTAATTTATAATATATAATTGTTTCATCAAAATGCTCTCTCTCCTCGTATAATTTAATTTCAATTCCTTTCGGCATCATTTTTTTAAACATTGACTAAACCTTTTTTATGTCTGATTCGCAAAACTAGTATTATTATGTCGCTTTTGGATAGGAATCATAATTTGCAGTCAATATTGTTGTTGTTGATGATGATGGTGATGGTTATGATAATGATGCAGATGCTTATGATGATGACAATGATGACGATGGCGTTGATGGTGATAGTAGTGGTAGTGATGATGAGGATGTCGAATATGATTGTGATGTTGATGATGATGATAATGGTGTTGTAGTGACGGTGTTTGTGATTCTATTATATCATCACCTTAAAGTTTATGTTCCATGGTGACTTAGTTTCTCTTCGAGTAAAAGGCGATAATTTTATCCGTATGTAGAGATGTGTGTGCTGGTTAAACTTTCAGGATCCCAGGTATGAGTGGTTAGGTAAACTGTTCGCCTGTTAGTCTTTGATGACATAAATATGACGCGAAATAAATCAAACCAACTTAGTTTCTTCAATCTTGCACTGATTGCAAATACTTGGTTTATCCAGAGACACGTATAAATACATTATATGAATGAGTTTTAATGATAGAAAAGAGTTTCAATAGTACGTTTTTTATCCTTTTTTACAACAGTTGATAGTATATAATTTGGTAAATCTATCATAAAAGCAGAACCTGCATTTCATGTATTATTGGGGCACTCAATAAAACATAAGCATTAAACGTCATGTTAGCAACAACAAATCACACCAAAAACACTCAAATAAGTCTATTCAGTCATCAGAAACGGTGGCTTTTGTCATAGTCTCTTATATAGATTTAGTAAAGTAGACCCCACCCCCATGACCAAACCATAAGACCCAAAAGATATGAAATTCACAATTCTTATAAAAGACCAATATATGTCAATAATCATGCCAACCACTTGTTTCTTAGTGCTCCTTATAATAAGATAAAGATCTTTCAAGTTTCCCTTGGATTCGACCTAAGACCTCATGGGGGTAGGGACCATGAAATTCGCATAGGTATTAGCAGTCATGTCAGCAACAACAAATCACACCAAAAACTTTCACATCAGTATATTCAGTCATACGAAATAACGTTCTTTTGTCATTTTCTTTTATATAGATGTAATAAAGTTGGCCGACCCCCAGGGCCAAACCCTGAGACCCCGGGGCATGAAACTCGCAAATTTTATAAAGGACCCACAGGCTTCGATAATCATGATCACAATTTGTTTCTGAATGCTTCCTATAATAAGACGATTTTTAAAGTTTAACTTTATTTTCTTTATTTTCTTAGACCCCACCCTAAGGGGCAAACCGTAAGACCAAATTCAATTTTTCTATAAAGGACCTATATGCTCCAAAATTATGCTTACCATGTGTTTCCTAGTGCCTTACAAGAGGAAAATTTTAAAGTTTACTTTGAATTTGACTTTTTTGGCCTGCCCCCAAGATCCCAGGATTGGGTTTGATTACCATGTAATTCACAATTTTGATTCCGCTCCCCCCCCCCCCCCTCCCCCCCACTTAAACCGTGAGACCAAGGGAAAAACCATATGCGTTCATTATCGTGCTCATCATTTGTTTCCCAGTGCTTCCTATATAAAGATAAATTTACCTTGAATTTGACTGTTTTGGTCCCGCCCCCAAGACCCCAGGGTGTGGGGACCATGCAATTCACAATTTGATTCATCCATTGGAATCAAAGCTGCATACAACATTTCATTAAGATTTAGCTTACGGTTTTTGGGAATGTGAATTGTTTACAGACGTACAACGGACGATGACTGACAAAAGGTGATCCCAAAAGGTCCCTTGAGACAAAGTCGCCGGTGACTTAAAAACCATAAGCTAATTTTCGGCTTTACACCATCATCAGAGGAAGAAAAAACACAAAAACAAAACAATTCTACATCCATATCAAGTACATATGTCAGCAAATATATCAATAATGAAAAGACTGACTGACAAGCTGTATTGCCGACATACTAGAATACTTACTAGAATACTTCAGACTAAAAAACTAACTAAATATACTACAATATATGCGCAATCACGCACCTATATCCCACATAGCGGTTTGTTGGTTTATAAGCTGTATAATTAACAAATATTTAAACTTGCTGCAGAGTCAAGTGTTCAAATGAATGAATCTATTACAATGGCAGAACGGGTAAAAAAGCGCAGATAAAATAGAATCGCACTTTGTGTGTAGCAGACGTGTGTACTAAACAAAAAACTATATAAATGGAATAAAACTGTAAAAGAATAATCTGACAACACGGGGTTACAACGGTTGCGGGATTCAAAATAGTGCGGATAAAAATAGAATTACAGAAAGTGTTGAAGACGTTTGTACGCCGAGATATCCTATATATATTTATAGGAACACGTACATCGTCCCCTTTGTTAATGCCGAATAGTTAAATAGTGTTTAATCTGCGGATCAAGTTTGGTTTTCGTAATTTGCACGTCTCATCTGACCATTTGGGGATATGATCTATGCAAACTATGGGTATATCTGAGAAAATATGTCCTGTGACACACAAATGATCAGATACTGGTGATCTGGCGAGCTGGCGGGTAAATTTTAATTCTCAGATTAAAAGGAGTTTTCATTTCACAGACATACTGCTTTTCACACTGTTTGCAAGTCATAATGTAAACAACATTGCAGTTGGCGTGTGCCTCAGATTTGTTAGCGCAGCAGTCGTTGATTGTTTGAAATTGTTAGTGACAGACATTTGTATCCATGTTAAACTTCTAGATGAATTGCAAGGGCATGTCTGTCTTTTTTGTAATCGGTTTGGTGCTGACTCAATCTGGACCTGAGAATAGTACGAAAACCTTTCGGCCTTCTGTAACCAATGATTGCTTTATCTGAGAAAATTTTCTTTACGCGATTTGAAGATTTAACTATGGGCCAACGATTTGCAATGATCTTTATTACGTCAGGTGTATCTGGTGTATTACGTCAGATGTATCTGGTGTATTACGTCAGGTGTATCTGGTGTATTACGTCAGGTGTATCTGGTGTATTACGTCAGGTGTATCTGGATTAAGTTTCATCCCCTTAAGGCCCTTAACTGACGACAGGTTGATATTTTTGATACGTTAATAATCCTTTTTAAAACGTTTTTGTTTTCGAAATTCTAAATTATTTATCTAAATGTAAATAACTAGAAATTCCAATTGAAAGCTGGGGATAGCAATAAATGCTTTTTACGATGTTTTATTAAATTATGGTAATCGGTAATAGCTATAACATTTTGATATCATTTTAACTGAAGATAAAAGTATTTGATTGTTAAATCTTACCACAGCGTCAGAAACACAATCGTCCACAAAGGTGCCGAGATCGAGATCTGGAACGTTTGAGCAAATTTGAAATACGGTTGTATTCATTATATCAAAACAGTCACTTCTTGCCGTTGTTTCATTATACACTGTTGTATCGGAAACTGATCTCCTATATAGCTGTAATTAGTTTAAATAATGTTTATTTGCTTTCAACATATATTCAATATACAGTGATACGTAACAAAATAATTGAGAAGAAAGCTATGTCTAGTTTGTACAAATTCTCTCTTCTGAATATCTTGCAAGGATTTTACAATGGTGTTACAAATGCAAGGAAAACAAATTAATTACTAGACAAACGGTTTTAAGCAGCGCTTGACTTGAAAACAATACATATGTGCAAGTAACTTGATCATCGAGAATATAGTTGCAGCTGATTGAGTATGTATATATTTAGGTCTAGGCGATTAATAGGACGAAGGCCATCATAAAGTAGAGTTCGTAGACGGTGATATAGAGGGCATGTGAATAGATAGTGATAAGTATCCTCAATTTCTCCAGAGGCACAGGTAGGGCTTTCTACAATGTTAAAACAGATGCTCTTTCAAGGAACTACAGTGCATCCGCAACAACGCATGCTGAATATGCCGAATCTCTTCTACCATTGTAGTAAAATTTCGGAACAGTCTTCAGAGCGTGCTTGAAAGACAAGACGGAAACAGCAGACCGGGTGACAGGAGGAAGTTTGTTCCATTCTGATATAGTAGAATGGAGGAAAGATGTAGCGAAGTGTTGGGTATTGAAGGAAACGTTCCTAATGCGATCAGAATTGCGTAGGCTGTAGGTTGCAACATTACCTACTGTCTCGGGGATCATATTGAATAAGTAGGAAGGGGTAGAGGGACTATTGAGCATTGATAGAAGTGGACCAATTTGGATTGACATCTGTGGGACTTTAAAGGTTCAAAAGCGGATTCTTTATATAAGTTGTTAAGTGATACCAGGTTTGTTGCTCCCGAAATGATTCTAGCTGCTTCCATTTAAATTTTTCCGAGGTCTTCTTCTTCAGCTTTGGTTATGTTATTCCAAATGATGTCAGAGTATTCGACGATATGTAGATAGTATCGAGTGACCGACAATCCAGAGCGAATGTGAGAGAGCGCAGATTGTTGACTCGAGTCCAAGCCTTTTTGGTGATGTCTCCAATGTGTTTGTGCCATGTGCAATCGGTAGAGAGAGAGAGAGAGAGAGAGAGAGAGAGAGAGAGAGAGAGAGAGAGAGAATCCAAGGTGTCGACTGTGTCTGTATTTGAATAGTGTTTATGAATATAGGCGGGTGCTGGGGTTTGACGTGTTTGTGAGAAAATAGGTAAAGACTCAGGATTAAAAGTTAATAGCCAGGTTGTGGCCCAGTCATTAGTCTTTTGAGACGGAGAGCAGCATGTTAGGGGTTATCGACAATGACATGGATGATTGTGTCGTCAACAAAGAGGTGAAGCGCAAGCCAATCAGAAACACTATCGTTGATAAATAAGAAATAATAAATGACCAAGATTGAGCTTTGAGGAACATTAGCCGATATTGGAACCTTGTCAGATGTTTGTGTCATCTAGGAGTGTTGAAAGAATTGATCGGTTGAGTATGTCTGCTTATTCTGTGTTTGTTTCGTGTGTTGTTGTGTGATAAATTGTCGTAATACTTGTTATAGAGGAATTTGGATTAATGAAGCCTTTTAGAAGTTTCCAGTAGTCGGACGAGTGGTGTGATAGATGGTGCTTAAGTAAGTTAGCCATTTCGGTGTTGTGTGAGTTAATTTGTTGCGTTTGGTGTTGTATGTATTCCAATGGTTTGGGTTGTTTGTTTTGTGTACTCTGATGTATGCTCGTCTTCGTCTTCGAATATCGTTTCTGATTGTGTTCTGATTGCATCCACGGCGGGCCGATATGTAGTACTGCTACAGGTTTGTTAGGAATTCACTCATCACACAAAGAAAATAAGGCTGAAGTTAGCTGTCGTTTAAAACTAATAAGTAATTAAGACAAAAGTAACAAGGAAATAGCGATTTCGACAAGATCAAAAAGTGCATATTCCAAATATTTTAACATGCGCCAAACCTTGGCAAGAATTGAATCGAGATATATGTTTGTGTATAAATAATAATGTTTACAAACGAAATAAAAAGATTTGATGAATTTTATGGCTCTGTCTTGATGAATATTTTCATATTTTTAATACACAAAAGCCATACCACCCGATTGGACAGATCAAAATATATCCGAAATGTAATAGTTATAAAATGTAAATGTTAAGTAACAGTCCACTTAGGGCACTCTCGTGTTAATATCAATAGTAAACGTTGGAAGGACGGCGGGCGAGTGGTAACTGGCAACGGCTAGACGACGGACACAGCGTTATCACTAAAGCTTACATTGACCATCCGGCCCAGAGGAGCTTAATCATCATCTCATCTGTGACAATTTTGATATGTTTTTTTTCTCCATCAATGGATAATAGCAAAACGAAATTAAAACAGCAATATTTGTCATTTTAAGAATAAAATTTAAAAAATTGCCAAATATAGACAAAAGAGAAAATAATTTATTAACCTTATGGAAGGTATTTGAATATCCATCCTTTTGGAATTTATTTTCCAAACTTGTTTTCATTTCAAAATGGAAATCAGCAGCTCTTTTTCGTCTTGCCAGAGCGCAATTATCGTTCAGATTACTCTCCTTTTCACGGTTGTCTTCGCATGTTTTTGTATAAGATACACCACATGTTGCTTCGGGAGAAAACAACGTGTTATTTGTATTACTACAATAGCAAAGGTTTTCTTTTTTAGACCAGGCGGTAAGTGTTTTATAATTATCAGCATCAAATAAATTTTCATCGGTCTTTACTCTGTAATAAAACAAAATGCTAGTTTAGTAAAACATATAATGAAATATGACGAAGTATGAACATTAAGCTTGGAAACTTACCCTGCTTTATTGAGACTGTTCATTAAGTGAAATAGAATATGCCGACGCACTGACTTCAAGAGTATTCTTTAGAGAAAATGTATACTATGCATATCAATGGTCAGTTGATTAGCCATAGTGTTTAAACTCGGTGTATTAGTTTGAGTAAACTCACCTTTCATTCGGCTTTGCATCGTAAAACGTTAAAATATTAATACGTTTATATGCTTATATCGAAACCCGAAAGTATATCTGCTTATAATGCGTGATTGCATCCACATTAAATATTCCAATACACCAAACGTACAATTACTATAGAACTAATATTTGATAAAAAAATCCAATAGAAGCTTAGAACGTAATCAAGAACATTAGTTTTTAGTTAATTTGTTCACGAGTCGTAATGAAATATGAAAAACCTTTAGCGCCCCAAGTACATGGTAAAATAATATTAAATTTTCGAGCATAACTGTATGAGCTCCGTGATTCGAAGGAACCAGAAATAACAACTTCACTGAGTGAAAATACGCGGGAAAACACAGTACGTAAGCTCGCTGTGTTGAATATTAATAATATCTGATAGAAGGATAAAGGTGTGATTATAAGAATCCATCAGGAGTATCCGTGTGGGATAGAAATATCTTCCGAGTTCCCTGTACGTAATTTTGACCCAGAGGGAGAGCTATTTCTATCCCACATAGATGAACTCATGATGGATTTTTTTCTCTCATTCACCTCGGTCAAATGATAGATCTTCGATAACGGCCTTCATCAACATATATTCTACTTTTTAATGGGTGTTTAACGCCCAAATTCCACATATATATAAAAAAATTGACATTTTAAAGTAAATACTAAAAGTATGTACGAGAAATGACACATGTTAATCTCTCCGCACACTTCATGCATTATAAATAAAACAGGACAACTTTTTTCCAAACTATGTTCTATTTTCTAATAAGATAATTGTAAAACATGTTTTATTGAATATGCATTATTATATCTTGAGAATAAATCAATAATCTTTGTTAATTTGTTTACATAACGTGTTGTCATAGTTCATTGCATGCGTATGCCTATGAGATTAAGATAATTCATGTGTAATGATTTATGATTTTTCAAAATACTTTTTCTCAACGACAGGTAAGTCAGAATTGTTCATATTTTGTACATATTATTCCTGTGCGTAGGGATCTCAGGTTTGTAGAAATCAAAGGATTAGGATTAATATGGGCCACAAAAGGTTATTTAGAGTTTTGCTTAGGAAGTTTATGGGGAAATTGAAAGTGCTCATTTGCTCAACCATCTATAAAGATATTTTATTCAATTAGAAATCTGCATCATCATCTAGACATAGCAAATTATACTTAAAAAGGGATCAGATAGGGCCCCAGAAGTGTAAAAAATGGGAATTTTCAAAAGTCTTCCTTGTTAACAATCGGTCATTCAGATATGATTATATTTATACTTATTATATTAAGGATTTGAATTTTGACCAAGTTACATTGAATTGTACTTTTTTAGATATCTTTTGCTACCACCCCATTTTTTTTCTCAGCACCTAAGTTTAGTGAAACCTTCACAATATTGTATAAAATAAAATGCTTCTGTATTGAAACTTATATACTTTGATCTTTGTCTTGTTACTATATATTGAACCTACTAAGAGTAGTCTATTATATTAATTATGTTTATGTTGATGTTATGTATGTTTCTTTTGAATGCTGCGTTATATGTTGGACATATGTTTTTCTAATTGTTTACTATATATAGCATGTCAACCAAATTTCTTCTCACAAGAAAACCATCCACGCATTTTAGCTATAGAAATTTTAATAAATTATCAATTTATATTCAAAGTTAAATAATATATAATCGTACTTCCAACTGGCATTGAAATCTACATTTCCGGAACGAGGTGTCTTGTCGTTTCCTTTGTTGTTATCGAATGACCCACACAGACCTTCAGTATTGTTTACATCATACATTGATGGTGTGATATCAATGTTAAGGAATGAGTTTGAATAAATATAATATGTTGTCACCGTCACCTCGGTTCCAGTTGGAAGATAAACCTTAAATGATAAAGTAAGAACACGTTATGTTATGTCTTTTATCTACAAATAAAATACATGGAAATGATTCCATAGCGAAAAATATAATCATTATAGGTAAATTGTTTTGTAATCAAATAAATAGCATGTATTTTTAACGCACAAAAACGAATATTTTGATTCCAAATATTACTTCTCTCGTTATGGACAGGAACCAGACATAAGTGAAATTGTACATTTTAATCAGTGGCAAGCGTTAATATCAATTATTTTTTCTGATCATTATTCCATGTCGACCCCCAAATTCAGAATTGCAACATGTTAGTTAGTAATTCGGTTTACGAAAATTATATACTTAAATGATATAAACGTCTCGTGAATTCCAGAGCCACATTATCAAAGTATTGTAAGCGATCATTTTAATTCTAAAATATATGTGTAAAGGTAACTCATTAATGATTTTGTCAATAGGAACATTTTTATTGACAATATCATTAATAAAATACCTTTACATATATTTTCTTAAACTGTAAATATCGTTTATAATCGTTTAACAAAGTAGCTCTAAAATTCACAATGCGTTTCTTTATCCTTTCATTGTATTTAATATTTAATCGTCTAAGTCTCCTTGACACATTATCAAATCAAAGTTAATATGTAAACGATATTATAAATGGAAACTAAAGAAAGATGAAGAATATTTTATTTTCTCGTAATATGTCTCGTGGGGTTGACATAAACTACCCCGTATAAAGTACGATAAATAATCTATAACAAGTTATTATGACTTATGATCAAAACAAAAATATAAACACATTCAATGTTCTTTTTTTTTAGATATTCAATGGTAGAAATCATTGTGACTAAAGTATCTTACACTACTTATCAAATGCAACAAAAAGTTTAAAACGAGAATTTTTTAAACAAAATTTGCAAGATCTCGTCTGCTTTCAGACTTTTGCAATTGTATAGTTTTAAACATGCTTTAATGTCTTATAATATAAGGTTTGATATATCAGTTTCGTATCATTATACATTTTACATTCAAATTCATCTTCTAACATAGAACATACGGTACATTTCCTATTTTCCCTACTTATTTTATTTGATTTTGCCTAACGACCCGCTTCGATTTCAAGACGACGTGAAGAAACCCTAAGTTTCCTTACATTTACAATATTAAGATATGATTACAATTTCAAATCTGATAAAAAAAACTTCGATACTACTTGGTTGATTTAGACAATCGTTCCAGTTTTGTACAAACTTATCATTAAGGCGTTGTTTTAAGGTATTTAAACAATATTTACTTTTACCGACACTTTGCCGATACCATGCTTCATTGCAACCAAAATTAAATAATCCTTTTCAGACAAGTGATGTCCAATTTTTTTTTATTTGGCATTAGTTCCAAATCATTTAACGTAATCTTATACACAATATAATTATATTTACGTGATAGGAGCTGCCTGATTGTTTTACTTTCCTGGATAAAATGCCATCGTGGCACAATTTGAAGTTTATATCCCAGAATTGAATGTCGCAGTGATTAACCATAAACACGTCTCTTCCAGCTGCCACTACAGCGCCACAATTGCAATAGGCACTGCTTCCAGGACTACATCTACTAGTCTGCATTTGAACCTTTGATTTAAAATAAAAATAAATGATGGTACTAAAACCCGGTCAGGTTACGGCCGACCCGGCCAAGTTCCGTCACACACACACACACACACACACACACACACACACACACACACATACACACACACAGAGAGAGAGAGAGAGAGTTATTATAATAATGGTTTATAGAAAATAAAGAAAAAGTAAACATAATATGGAGAGAAAGAATGAACAAAGATACAATGTAGTGAATGGTTCTTAAATATATTTCTCACCAAAACTACCAATTATGAATATAACTAAAATATTAAAGTTGAAATACCTGTACTGGGTATTCCAAGTTTTTATATAAAATAAAAGTCCCGGGGTTTTGGTTATCATAGGTTCTGAAAAATACAAACACTTGTATTAAATAAGTATTAGCTGGATTGTGCTTATCACTAACAAACAGAAACCACATTCGATTATCATATAAATACTGTAAGCGGAAATTGTGAATAGTTTACTTGGTTTCGGTATAAATATCTACCTTTACTAAGATGTACTGTATAAAGCAAGCCCAAATAACGCTATATGTATAGAACTTTATTCAATACAAAAGACCAAAAGGCCTACCAATACACATGTTACAATACATACATAAGATGTCAATGAAGAGTTCAATACATATTACAAAGTGTACAGTAATAATTATTCCATTTTTTTTCAACATAAACTTAACGTCAAAAGTATCATGTAATATCACTAACACATACCTGTGCTTATTTAATAACTCCTTTCGCCACCATTATCTTATATTATAATCATATTTGCACACAATCAAATATCAATGTATCAGTTGTTATACCTATCAGTTACCAATTTAAGAAGAATGTTGGATTATCTATTATATAATGTATCCTTTCTTTTCTCAAAGCGTTTATATATGTATGTAGCAAGTTGCAATTTTTGTCGCGATGGTAATATTTCAATAAATTTAGGCATATTGGGTATTTTCCAGAAGCATTTTCTAATATAGCTTAGTCTAAAAATCTTGTACAATGGACATTCTAAAATAAAATATAATCCATTTTCTAAAACATTACACATTTGACATTTTCTATATTCTACTGGTATTCTATTAGGGTTTGTGACATCTCCCAGCTTCAATTTCAAGTATGTGTGAGGACACACTTAATCTAGCCAATGCATATTTACATTTTTGTTATCCCAACCTAGTCCAAATAGGTTTTGAAATTAGAATTTGATATTAATTTATAACAGTTTGCTCTGGTACAGCTTTGAATATTTTCTTTCCAGTTCTGAATAAAGTTATCTGTTAGTCTTTGTTTAAAGGTATAAAGGAACATATTAACATTACCAACTCATTGGAACGACCAAACATGATTAAACCCTAAGCTTTCTTATATTGATCTAACTAATGAAACCCAACAGTTTTTATTTGGGTATTTTTCTATGTCTGCAAGCATCATATTATAGATATATATGGCATATCTAATTTCATCACAGTGTCACCAATATTTAACAATAGCTAACCATCTATAGTTCTTAATTTGATTTCTCCCTAGGTTACCATATATAAAGTTATTTTGTGTTTGAATTTTAACCCCTTATAATTGTTACAAAATAACCATAATGTTTCAGACAAGTTGACCTAGCCAAATCGGTTAACATATTTCCGACTTATGGTCATTGAATTGCCAAAAACACCACTATTAGACGACCTTGCGTGCTCTATAGCACTTGCATTTTTATTTGATCGTCACAAAACTTACACAGTATTATAACCATATATATCGGATAAGATATTGAACTAGTAAAGTCAGATATATTAAGTTTGAATTATATTATGGCTTTGAAAACTTTAAAACATGTTTTTACCTTATTTGCACCCTTATCTCTCATATTTGCATTGGTTCTTCACCAAATGTTCCCAATAGTAATATAGCAATACTATCTCGGACAAGGTTTCGAACCAGCCAAATCGGATTAATTAATGTCAAGTTGTTGTCCCTGAATCTACGAATATTGCACTATTTGATATTGTAATACCTCTGAAACTCGCAGATTTCATTAGATCTTCAACAAACTTACCCAGTACTTTTATGACATTAAGGTCTCGGACAAGTTCTTTTGAATAGGCCTATTAGGATATTTAATATGTAAGGCTTAAATCAACGAATATTTAACTATTTGAACTTTTGTGAACTTTAGTACTCTTATTTTTTCATTTAATTTTATTTTAATCAAACATAAAATGAAGTTATATAACCATGAGCTCCAAGACCAGTTCTGAGACGAGCTGGTCAAATGAGATAATAAATGTATCTATCAGTAATGACGTTAACCTTAGTCGAAACAATGATTTTACAACTTATGTTTACTCAAACATCTTCATGTCACAACAAACTTACACAGTAATCACATACTCTAAAATCTCAAATAAATTTGAAATACACATATTTTGATACTTTAGTCAGAATTGTGACCATTAAAATTTGTCACAGGTGAGCGATGTAGGGTCATCATGGTCCTCTTATTTAAGAAATATTCACAATAATTGCCCGTTCTGATTTACGACTTATGTTTATTCTCAATTAACAAAAATGCTACGAGGTCACACATTAGTGACGACGGGCGGAGCGATATACATGTTAAACTAATCGATGGTAAATCAAATATATAATGAGATTTCGAAAATAAACCTGAGTGACAACATTCTGGACCACATGATATATCGGTGCTATCGTTATATCAAATACCGTATGGAATCTGAGATCCATTTGCTATCGTTATCTAATAAAGAAATTATATAAGTTAATTTATAAAACAAAAAAGTGTGCCACCGTTTGCCTGTGGTCAAATTGCATCTGTTACTCCGTCCATCTCATGAATATAAGAATGTTACCAATTACTTAGGATAACTCGGGGTTAGAAAAAAATCGCGCATATTAGTTTCTTTCAGTCATCGTATGACGTAACGTCTCAAAATACGTCATGTTTCCATTACACATCGACGCCATTTATCTGTTTGGGCAAGTCGGGGCATTTTACAAAATTATGAGAGCCGAGTTAAACGGAATATACCGAGTGATAAATCGGTAGTGAAATTACACTAGGTAATAAACAAAGATATGTCATGGGTTTATTACACTTATTCATCGTGAAGTATGTGATAACTAACACTCTGTTATTGACTAAAGGGAAATTTAAAACAGTATTGTAGCTAGTATGGTATGATTTTTGGTTAAAGGTTGAGCTTGCATTTTATCTGATATTTTAAGGCATGTGATGTATCCATTGTTTACAAATAAATAATTAGATAACACCAACATGACATCGAGTCATGTACTAATACATCATGAGTTTCGATTTCAGAAAAAAACAATGTGTATGATATCGTCAGTATGGACATGGTAATACACAAATATATTTGTTCTTCATACTTACAAGCCATCAAATGATCTCATGTGAGGGTCGTTGTGAGAGTAACATAGCTTCCCATTTAATAGTCTAGCGTCTGTTGCAAGTTCAACCTGTTCATACATATATTTAACATTTCACACCAACGTATGATTGTACATACAAACATTTGTATTCGCTATATCGTCAATCAAGAACAAACAAAAAATGTAAATTAAGATCATTCTTCTAATGGGAATGGCATAAATCTCACCATTTCTTCAAGTTATTCGTATTGTTACCTAGAAATGCAACAACAATGCATAGCTCACACTTTCCACATTTGCGATTCCTTCTCATTGTTTTATTCTTAATAACGTCCCTATAAAACAATTCCATTACTGTTTATCAAGATGACGATATGTGTTTTGGTATTCATTTATGAATGTCATAATTCACATAATTTCTGCAGATTCTTCGTATTGTAAACTAGAAGTCAACCGTCCTTGTAAAGCATATACTATCCACGTTTGTAATTCCTTGCCAATGTTAATCTTAATAGCGCCCCTATGAAACAAGAGGGGCCTGGCCATGAAATAGAACTGATGTTACTAAGAGGCGATGCATAATTTGCAATGTGATAAAAGATGAATATCAGAAAATCATTTTGTATTATGTTGTCCGCTGCATAATGAATTACGTAAAAACAATTATATCGAATTATTATATAAAACACCCAAGTATGCTTATTATATGTATTCAGTTTGTTAAACTGTATTTTACGTTAGTGTTTACGTTTTTAAATATTTTAATAATAGTAACGAATTAATATATCAAAGTTATAAAACATCCTTTTTCCATACATGTATCGCACTAGGAGAATTGGTAAATTTCTTATTTTTGAATCGATTGTAGAGTTAAAAGGAGCAGTATAGAATTTCTTCAATTTGCGATCGGTGCTACCAAACAATATATCCCATTTTGTGTTGAACATTGTGTTGATTTACTTTTGTTTACATTAAGGTGAAACCATTGTACACGACAGCACGTGCTTTGGTTCAGTATCCAAGCTAAAGAGGCTCGGTCATTTTAAAATAGAGCATTAGTGTTTGCTAGAAAAGATATATGTTATAATCTCCTTATTGATTATTATGTTTCGCTAAAAGTGTATGATTTAAAAGGGAATTATCAGGATTTTTCAAAACTGTAGAATTGGCTTAAAACATATTTTCCCAACGTATCACGCCTATATATATTCACTAACACCGTATTGTCAAAAGGATATCCAATTAAACATGCCAAACTATTATATTAAAAAGGGATTTCCTCACTTGGGCTACGTGCCTAGGTTAAACTTAAATAGATGTCCCGCTTAAAAGTGCAACATATTTTGTGACGTTTTAAATAAGTCACGTGATTTCATTTGAATTTGATCCGTTATACGCAGGAGCGGATCCAGGATTTCAGTCTAAAGGGGTGCAAATCAAAATCTGAACGGGCACGCATGTTTTCCAGTAGAAATAAAGTGAATTTTAATAAAACATAGTTTATGAGGTGGGGGTGTGAGGGGGGGGGGGGCGTTTTAAAGAGTATATCCGCCATTGATACAGACTAACATGTAGTAAAAAAAAATCATCTAAGAAAGACTTACGTCAAGCAGTATTTAAGTGCTGTCTATTTTTAGAATTGGGATTTCGTTTCAAGTTTACCATTCCAATTTAAGTATCGATTTTGCCACGTTTTGGTGAATTTGAAATACAAAAACATTCGGATGTTATTTATTAATGATAATTAGATGCTTTTCATCTATTTTAAAAATATATTTTTTTTATTTTTTTAAGACATTTATAGTGTTTTTTTTTCCTTTGAGGAAAAAAGAAAAACTTTCCCAGAAGCATGTACTTTGGAGCCGGTTTCACTGAACATCTCAAGCTGAGATTTTCCTCACCTAAAAAATCTCAACTTCTCTAAATTAGATTTTGAACTGTTTAAATGATCACTCAGATTGGAAATTAGAACAAATATTTTTTCTTATTCTTAAAGTATAACATTCAAAATGATCATTTTAATAAAGTTAATAAAAATTTGGGTTGAGAAAAAACTAAAGTTGAGATGTTTAGTGAAATTTTGAACAGAACAAAAGTTAAAAGTGCAGATATGCACTACCTTATCATAGATGATATATGAACGAACACTGTACTTACCAGCACGGAACCGGGGAAATAATTTTGAAAAATAGGATGCTTTGAAAACTTCCTTTGCGTTGCTAATTGTAAAACGTATTGTTTTTTCACGGGCGATCGATTATTACCAATCTGGCCTCTAATTGTCATAGAGTGTTGGTCATTCCAGTTATAGTTATGAATCCGTACACCGCATGGCTTTTGGACACGAGAGGTTGTTCCTGTTATGCTTTGTATTTCACAATGGTTGGACTCCTCTGGCATGAAGATGTTTACGTCGATGAAGCAACTACTGTTCGTTTCGCATCCAAACGGTACAGTCAACCGCACTTTTATTTCTCCGTCATCCCTATTTTTTATTGTTATTTTGTCCAGTGGTAAAACCTTTAAAATGATGTTTGCGGATATATATGAATTTGAGACATACACATATCCAAATAAATACATTACTACTGGTATTAGGCTAAGAATGAATATTTACATGACAATATATTATCATTTACACTGTATTTACAAATGCATGAGTAACTGATTACTACTTATCCTCTAAATAATAGTTACTATAGTGTTATCTAGAATATTGTGCACTAACTAAACCTTTAAACGTTATATATATATATATATATATATATATATATATATATATATATATATATATATATATATATATATTAGTTTATAAAATGTTTTTGCCATGTAATCATATTAATGCCTTATTATATGTATTTTCCATTATTATAATCTATGCTTAGACATTTATCATGCATTCTATTCTAGTCTAGTATAGTCTATTATATTTTATTCTGTTCCGTTCCGCTCCGTCCAGTTCAGTTCCGTTCCCGTTCCGTTCCCGGCGTTCCGTTCCCGGCGTTCCGTTCCGTTCCATGCCATTCTATTCTATTCCATTCTATTCTATTCTATTCTATTCTATTCTATTCTATTCTATATGGGTGAGGTATGGTCAAATACTTAAAAGTAAAATAGTTCTCAGTGTATTTTTTCAAAGATTTATATTTGTGTTATCAGTATTTATTATGATACTAATTTTTAAGAGCAGTTTCGCACGTAAAAATAACATCTTAATGACATCATTTTTATCAAAAATAACAAATTGCATTTAACGTAGGCGTCACCTTATATATCAATTAATATCACTAAAATGAGCACGGACCATACATTTTTTCTTGACCGATTTCATTTAAGACAATAATGTATATAGTTAATAACGAATTAAAAAAATCTAATTGCTTTCGTTTTACGAACATTATTTAAAGAAAATCTTTATATAATTTTACAATGTTACGTTGTTATTGACGCATTTCTATTTATTTACATTTAAGACGTTTCGTTTTGCATTTGTGAATAATATTAGTGTTGGATAAACTATTTTGGTAATGATATTTTCAAAAATGAATAAAAGCATTTTATGACTGAGCAATGTTCAGACAAATTTATTCTATTTTACCTCAAGTCCTACGAATTTTCGTTGACTTATCCTTGCCTGACTGGATCTACCATCTTTAGTGTTTTTAGCTGTTACCGAACATGCGATCTGTAAAAGACAATTAGTTGACAAGTAGATAATTATAAATTTAAAAATAAGGGGGGAGGGGTGGGGGGGGGGGGCAGGGATCTGGGTTATATTTTAGTTGTTTATTCTGAATTACGTTATCAGCTTTTGACTTGTGTCATAGAATCCGTGTATCATCGTCGGTCGCCATCTTGGATCTCGTTGTATGATTGAGTTGCGGGATAGACTAGATTTAAACAAAACCTTTTACGTTATTTCAGTCGGGTTATTTTGCAATATGTTTACAATAACAACTACATTGTTTCTGTAATTTGCAGTTTTTAAACGGAATTATTTAACAAATACACAAGTTTGCATAACAATTACGTAAACAATGTAGCGTCATAAAAGAAGTGCCAACGTTATTCCCGCAAACGTCGTCTCAAGCTAATTTATGGGTCCTCGTCTAAATTGATGTTGGGCAACCAGTTGTCTTTAATCCATTTGATCTAGTCTGTTTGTCCAAATCATGTTTATCCATTTTCGGAAGGATATGGATTTTCAAAACATTCGATTTCACACCGTGTCACTGGCTCGCGTGGCAGAGGATGATCGCAATTAGCAAAGGCAAGATATTAGTTGACATTTTGAGAAGGTACGGTATGTCAACGATAAAAAAGAGACCTTAAAAATGTAAGATGATCTATTTATTTTTTAATGTTTATACATTGTGTGTTACTTTTCAAGACTTTCTTATGTAGTTTGAATGGTAAAATAACTATTTCAATTATTTTAGGGATTATGGGTTGACGACGCATTTTACCTAACCCACTCAGTATCTCTATAATTATATATTTTATTTATATTTATGTATAAAGTTGACTCTCAAGCATTTAATTATGACAAATAAGAAATATATATAGTTGCCCTGTAAAGTAATATGGAAGAATAAATGTATGTTTTCGAAATTATGTTCTCATACATTCAATTTACACTGCCAACTTTTATTTCCATTTAAATATGATTTTATGAATAAAGAAAAATGTTAGATGCCTTTTTTTACTCAAAATTTTCTATATGCGAGTACACCCTCCATTTTATCGGGAAAATAATAAAAATACAGTTAGTAAATAAAAATACGAAATATTTTGACACATGCAGCAATTTGTTGATGTTACATAAATTTGGCTTCCATCTTGGCAACCATCGTTGATTTTTCTTGGAACGCACCTTATAGCGATTTTCAAATGTTCCTCTAACCATTTCCAAATAAAATAAACATCTATACCTATCGTGTACATATACCATCCCTCAAGGACTGTATAAAAGTATAAAACTGTGATAATTGATTAGATTTGTTAAATACATAATGTACCAAACTGTGTCTAAATCAATTGTGTTATTCTCCAGATACAAACAGAAACATAATATTGTGACATAAATCTATTCGTCTAAAGATATTCCAAATAATGTTTAAATCAATTGTGTGGTTCTCCAACTATGAAATAAAATTTAATTATGTCTAAATCTGTTATGTTATTTTCCAGATATCAATTGTGTGATTCTCCAGATATCAACAGAGACATAATCCTCTAAAGATATTCCAAATTATGTCTTATTCAATTAGTGATATAAAAAAAAACATACTCGGATTATTTATAACTTTTACATGTACAATATATGTGACTTACTGTTATCCCTAGTCGATTTAAATCTTTATTTGCCAACTGTCTCTCATTTAAAGACGTTTTCGTCCTAAAGTCATCCAAATTTGTAAAAAGTACTGTCTCGGAGACATGGATACTTGTAGTTAAAGACAGTCCAGTGCTTAAGCCCCATTCAACTTGATAGAAGAAGTATGTGTTTGGAGGAGGGGTGAAGTCACAGTAAAAGGTTAACTCATTTATCATGTATCCTTGATCGTTTGGAATCTCTAGAACGACTGGTTCCACGGTTGGATTGAATGTTATATTTGGAGCCACATCAGCTGGAAGCATAATAATTTACATGAAAGCAACATAGAATGTATTATTCAGATTACACTATTATCTACAGCATTTCAAATACAAGCCGCTATACATTCATAATGGTTGCGTAATGTGTTAAAATACGGGTCATATTTATAACTGCTTATCTTCAAAAATCATGTCTGCTTACCTTCAGTAATCATAGCTGTTAAACTTAAATAGTTATAACAGCTTATGTTTAATAAGCATAGCTGCCTTACGTCTTATATACCGCTTACTCTCAATAAATATACGCATAGCTGCTTTACCTTCAATAATCATAGCTGCTTACTTTCTTGTCAATTATCACAGCGGTCTCTCTTTACATACAATTTGTATTGAAACCATCTATAATCATATTGAACTATTTTCGTTTTAAGAAATAATTATATAACACTATAACTACGCTTGGCAATAACACTATTGCCTGTATCCATCTGTTCATTCTAGAAAAAACATACGTAAATACGGGTTTTGTAGTCTAGTTGTTTAATTGTTTAATCTAGTTGTTTCGTATTTTAATAAGTATTACTATTATCTAGGTGGTCTACGAGCATTTGTACCACGTACAAAATCGCTTCAAACCGGAAACGATACAACGTCTCGAAAATCCAAATGGACGTTTTAAAGAACGGTTTCTTTTACCCCTACCCACACCCCCTTCCTGTCCTCCATGCTAAGTGTCACGTCATTTCCTTTTTAATGTTTTGACGTTACGTCATTTCCTGTCAGTTATTTAGTTAAACTTTACAGAATGGTCATTGACTCCACACATGGCCTTACCATTTACTAGTCTAGTAAAATAACAAAACGTGTTGTAAGGGGAATTGTATTAAACCTTATAATCATATTATCAACAGTTGGCAGTCTGGATGATGTTTGATAACTGATATAGTCTGACTGGTAAAACGTCATGATACAGTTGGGTGAAACTTATATAACAATAATACTACTTACCACTGTACACGGATTTCTCTGAAATTATATAATATGTCGTTTTCTTTTTAAATAAGTCAAAGTTTTCAATGTGCATTTATGAATATTATATAATACGCCATTACTTAACTACATATATATTATCAATCAATTTATTCAGCTACGTAGATACATATATACTAAAAAAATTAACTTAACGACATAGATAAACATAATTCAAATAATTTAATGAACTAATAGATAAACATAAATCAAGCAAATTTAATACTACATAGATAGACAAAATTCCAACAATTTTACTCACCTACATAGATGAACATAAATCAAACATATTTACTCAACTACATAGATAAACATAAATCATAAAATTAACTCACCTACATAGATAAACATAATTCAATTAAACGTTACTCAGTACGTATATAAACATAAATCAAATAACATTACTAAACTATATATATAAATACAAATCAAACTTCTTAGATAACATAAATTAAACAACGATACTCGACTACATAGATAACATAATCAAACAACGATACTCAACTCCATATTTAACATAATCAAACAACGATACTCAACTACATAGATGACATAATCAAACAACGATACTCAACTACATAGATGACATAATCAAACAACGATACTCGACTACATATATAACATAATTAATCAACGATACTCAACTCCATATATAACATAATCAAACAGCGATACTCAACTACATAGATGACATAATCAAACAACGATACTCAACTACATAGATAACATAATCAAACAACGATACTCAACTCCATAGACAACATAATCAAACAACGATACTCAACTCAATAGATAACATAATCAAACAACGATACTCAACTCCATAGATAACATAATCAAAGATAACATAATCAAACAACGATACTCAACTCAATAGATAACATAATCAAACAACGATACTCAACTTCATAGATAACATAATCAAACAACGATATTCATCTTGGTAGATAACATAAATTAAACTCAATACTCCACTCCATAGACAACATAATCAAACAACGGTACTCAACTACATAGATGACATAATCAAACAACGATACTCAACTCAATAGATAACATAATCAAACAACGATACTCAACTCCATAGAAAATATATTCAAACAACGATACTCAACTCAATAGATAACATAATCAAACAACGATACTCAACTCCATAGACAACATAATCAAACAACGATACTCCACTCCATAGATAACATAATTAAACAACGATACTCAACTACATAGATAACATAAATTAAACAACGATATTCAACTACATAGATAACATAAAACAAACAACGGTTCTCAACTACATAGATAACATAATCAAACAACGATACTCAACTACATAGATAACATAATCAAACAACGATACTCAACTCCATAGATAACATAATTAAACAACGCTATCGGCTCAACTTCGTAGATAACATAAATTAAACAACGTTACTCAACTACATAGATAATATAAATTAAATAACGGTACTCAACTACATAGATAACATAATCATACAACGATACTCAACTACATAGATAGCATAATCAAACAACGATGCTCAACTACATAGATAACATAATCAAACAACGATACTCAACTACATAGATAACCTAAATTTATCATCGATACTCAACTACATAGATACCATAATCAAACAACGATAGCCATTTTTATGAATAAATATAAATCAAACAACGTTACTCAATTATATTTACAAACATAAACGAAACAACGCTACTCAACTATATATATACACAGATTAAACACAATAATAAAACCGATGTGGTCAGTTTAAAAAATATAGAAAAGAAAGACCCATCTAAAAAAAGAGAAGATTTAATCAAATATAAAAAGTAGTGTTAGGTTACAGCTGGAGATTTTGGTTTTCTTTGATTTTTTTTAATATTTCTAAATGCGAGTGGTGCCAAAGAATTTAATACAAAACGATTCTAGTTTGAAACATTGCCTATGTATTGTATTTATTTAGTTTATCAGTTGATTTTAAAGATAAGCTAGGAACTTACCAATACAATAAGCATCGTTACATTCATCAAGGCTCACTAGTTTAAACACAAAAGTACCATCATTACATTTCTTCGATTGGACAGTTTTTTCGTCAGAACAATTGTTACCGCGTGTAAAGTAGTTCCGGCACATGGTGATATTGGATATTCCCGGTGTTGTTGGCAGTTGTTCTAAACGAAAATCAAATGTACCATATCACAGAGTATTGAAATCAAACAGGGTCATGGTTAATGTAAACGGCTGATCAGAGGATTAAGATTAGTCAATGAAAATAAGAAGTTTGCACGACATTAAATAGTCACACCATTAAACTTCATCTAGTTTAAACATTTTATCTTCATTTTATATTGAAACGGGTACCTTTCATATTTTGGAGATTTATATTTCAGCTGATCCCTTGGAATCACGGAGCTAATTCAGTGTTGTTCGAGAAAGAGAATACCGCATAAACTGTTCTATGACATGTGTGAGTATAATTAAGGTATTCACATTGTTCAATAATACATTAATCCGAATATTTGTGACACTACTTAGGTTGCAAGTGTGGTGTAAGTACATTACGTAAGGGTCCTCCGTGACCGAGTGTGGTGTAAGTACATTACGTACGGGTCCTCCGTGACCGAGTGTGGTGTAAGTACATTACGTAAGGGTCCTCCGTGACCGAGTGTGGTGTAAGTACATTACGTAAGGGTCCTCCGTGACCGAGTGTGGTGTAAGTACATTACGTAAGGGTCCTCCGTGACCGAGTGTGGTGTAAGTACATTACGTAAGGGTCCTCCGTGACCGAGTGTGGTGTAAGTACATTACGTAAGGGTCCTCCGTGACCGAGTGTGGTGAAAGTACATTACGTAAGGGTCCTCCGTGACCGAGTGTGGTGTAAGTACATTACGTAAGGGTCCTCCGTCACCGAGTGTGGTGTAAGTACATTACGTAAGGCTCCTCCGTCACCGAGTGTGGTGTAAGTACATTACGTAAGGGCACTCCGTGACCGAGTGTGGTGTAAGTACATTACGTAAGGGTCCTCCGTCACCGAGTGTGGTGTAAGTGCATTACGTAAGGGTCCTCCGTCACCGAGTGTGGTGTAAGTGCATTACGTAAGGGTCCTCCGTGACCGAGTGTGGTGTAAGTACATTACGTAAGGGTCCTCCGTCACCGAGTGTGGTGTAAGTACATTACGTAAGGGTCCTCCGTCACCACGTAAGGGCCCTCCGTGACCGAGTGTTGTGTAAGTACATTACGTAAGGGCCCTCCGTGACCGAGTGTGGTGTAAGTACATTGCGTAAGGGTCCTCATTGACCGAGTGTGGTGTAAGTACATTGCGTAAGGGTCCTCCGTGACCGAGTGTGGTGTAAGAACATTGCGTAAGGGTCCTCCGTGACCGAGTGTGGTGTCAGAACATTACGTAAGGGTCCTCCGTCACCGAGTGTGGTGTAAGTACATAACGTAAGGGTCCTCCGTCACCGAGTGTGGTGTAAGTACATTACGTAAGGGTCCTCCGTCACCGAGTGTGGTGTAAGTACATTACGTAAGGGTCCTCCGTGACCGAGTGTGGTGTAAGTACACTACGTAAGGGTCCTCCGTGACCGAGTGTGGTGTAAGTACACTACGTAAGGGTCCTCCGTCACCGAGTGTGGTGTAAGTACACTACGTAAGGGTCCTCCGTGACCGAGTGTGGTGTAAGTACATTACGTAAGGGTCCTCCGTGACCGAGTGTGGTGTAAGTACATTACGTAAGGGTCCTCCGTGACCGAGTGTGGTGTAAGTACATTACGTAAGGGTCCTCCGTCACCGAGTGTGGTGTAAGTACATTACGTAAGGGTCCTCCGTCACCGAGTGTGGTGTAAGTACATTACGTAAGGGTCCTCCGTCACCGAGTGTGTTGTTAGTACATTACGTAAGGGTCCTCCGTCACCGAGTGTGTTGTCAGTACATTACGTAAGTGTCCTCCGTCACCGAGTGTGGTGTCAGTACATTACGTAAGGGTCCTCCGTGACCGAGTGTGGTGTCAGTACATTACGTAAGGGCCCTCCGTGACCGAGTATGGTGTAAGTACATTACGGAAGGGCCCTCCGTGACCGAGTGTGTTGTTAGTACATTACGTAAGGGTCCTCCGTGACCGAGTGTGGTGTTAGTGCATTACGTAAGGGCTCTCCGTGACCGAGTGTGGTGTTAGTGCATTACGTAAGGGTCCTCCGTGACCGAATGTGGTGTTAGTGCATTACGTAAGGGTCTTCCGTGACCGAACGTGGTGTTAGTGCATTACGTAACGGTCCTCCGTGACCGAGTGTGGTGTTAGTGCATTACGTAAGGGTCCTCCGTGACCGAGTGTGGCGTTACTGCATTACGTAAGGGCCCTCCGTGACCGAGTGTGGCGTTAGTCCATTACGTTATGGCCCTCTGTGACCGAGTGTGGCGTTAGTGCATTACGTAAGGGTCCTCCGTGACCGAGTGTGGTGTTAGTGTATTACGTAAGGGCCCTCCGTGACCGAGTGTTGTGTTAGTACATTACATAAGGGTCCTCCGTGACCGAGTGTGGTGTTAGTACATTACGTAAGGGTCCTCCGTTACTAAGGTGGTGTTAGTACATTACGTAAGGGTCCTCCGTGACCGAGTGTGGTGTAAGTACATTACGTAAGGGTCCTCCGTGACCGAGTGTGGTGTTAGTACATTACGTAAGGGCCCTCCGTGATCGAGTGTGGTGTAAGTACATTACGTAAGGGTCCCTCGTGACCGAGTGTGGTGTTAGTACATTACGTAAGGGCCCTCCTTGACCGAGTGTGGTGTTAGTACATTACGTAAGGGTCCTCCGTGACCGAGTGTGGTGTTAGTACATTACGTAATGGTCCTCCGTGACCGAGTGTGGTGATAGTACATTACGTAAGGGCCCTCTGTGACCGGTAGTGGTGTTAGTACATTACGTAAGGGCCCTCTGTGACCGAGTGTGGTGTCAGTACATTACGTAAGCGTCCTCTGTGACCGAGTGTGGTGTCAGTACATTACGTAAGGGTCCTCCGTGACCGAGTGTGGTGTCAGTACATTACGTAAGGGTCCTCCGTGACCGAGTGTGGTGTCAGTACATTACGTAAGGATCCTCCGTGACCGAGTGTGGTGTTAGTACATTACGTAACGGCCCTCCGTGACCGAGTGGTCAAATGTGCTGTCATCTAATGACTATTTACGTATCATCGCTGTTGTCGTGGATTCGGACCCAGTTCGGTCCAAAGACTAGTGAAAAAGTGTGCCAGTTATTTGCGGAAAGATGATGGTTTTACTCAGATTCATTATGAGGTCTTCCTCAATATCACCCACCTTAACGTTAAGTTTGTTTCTCTACATCAATTAATTATCTTACTAAAAGAGTAACATTCAAGTCTTTTTTATTAGAACTGTCTGTATAAGGAGATAGCCAGCTGACAAAGAATAGTAATGTGAAAGTAATTATTTCCAAGTTTACAGTGAATTCGAATTCTACCAATCTCTCTCGGGATGCACTTCGCTACGCTCCATTTACATCAGTCAACGTATTCCCCGTCCGTCCGTTCGTTCGTCCGTCACACTTTGATTTAAATGCAATAAGTTAAGAATGCCTGAATCAATATTTTGAAATTTTGATACAATGTTTTTAATAACAAAACACAGGCTAAGTCCGATTCTAGGAGTTGATACTTTTGTCGGTGCAGAGCTGTGCACCTTTTATTTGAGAAATATCGTAATCTGGGGGGTTGGGTGCAATAAGAATGCCTGAATAAAATACTTCGAAAAAAAGCGGGGCCATAAATTCATGAATTTGCTTGTTGTTTAAGGTTATGCATCGGATTATTTTGGGCGGAAGTAAATGTAGGTCAACAAGCATGTAAAAAACATTTTATAGTAAAGATATAAAAAATAATTGGAATGGAATATGTTAAAAATGACATGTCTGTATTTTGTCCGAGGTATGAGTGACCATGTTTGTTTAATGTTAAAATAATTTTATACAGTTTATGATATGACAGAAGTCAACGGAGCTTAGCGCAATAATCTCTGGGAGAGAATGGAATTCTACATAAATATACTAATAAAATATGCTTGTGTGCTACATTGTACTGAATCTTTGAACCCATTTTTTATGCATTTTAGTACGTGTACTTGTAATTTAAACATATTATAAGTTAAAAATATGGATCAT